>CM033619.1:52338305-52470805 GCA_019453435.1 Rhinogobius similis | reverse complement strand
CCTGGTGGTCCTGGGTCCTGGGTCCTGGTGGTCCTGGGTCCTGGTTCCTGGCTCCTGGCTCCTGGGTCCTGGGTCCTGGGTCCTGGTTCCTGGTCCTCCTGCCGGCTCGTGCTCGTGCTCGTGTTTCCTTATAGTGTGTTGTGTGTTCCAGGTCGCTGGTTCCTCCGTCAGGGCCCTCTGAAGGTGGTTCCTCCTAAAGGCTCCGAGGCCAAACTTCAGATGTTCTTCCTCTTCTCAGACGTTCTTCTTCAGACGCGTCGCTCTGGAGCTCTGTCTCTGTCCAGTGAAGAGCGCTTCGAGCTGCGCCGAGCGTTTCCTCTGAAGGACTGTGTCGTGGAGAAAGTGTTTGGACACACGCGCAGCCAGGGAGGACTTCTGCACGTGAGTCATTTAGTCCTGGTTTAGACCTGGTTTAGTCCTGGTTTAGTCCTGGTTCAGACCTGGTTTAGACCTGGTTTAGACCTGGTTTAGTCCTGGTTTAGTCCTGGTTCAGTCCTGGTTCAGTCCTGGTTCAGTCCTGGTTCAGACCTGGTTTAGTCCTGGTCCAGTCCTGGTTTAGACCTGGTTCAGTCCTGGTTCAGTCCTGGTTCAGACCTGGTTTAGTCCTGGTTTAGTCCTGGTTTAGACCTGGTTCAGTCCTGGTTCAGACCTGGTCCAGTCCTGGTTTAGTCCTGGTTTAGACCTGGTTTAGACCTGGTTCAGTCCTGGTTCAGTCCTAGTTCAGTCCTGGTTTAGTCCTGGTTTAGTCCTGGTTCAGTCCTGGTTTAGTCCTGGTTCAGACCTGGTTCAGACCTGGTTCAGCCCTGGTCCAGACCTGGTTCAGTCCTGGTCCAGACCTGGATCAGTCCTGGTTCAGTCCTGGTTCAGTCCTGGTTCAGTCCTGGTCCAGTCCTGGTCCAGTCCTGGTCCAGTCCTGGTCCAGTCCTGGTCCAGTCCTGGTTCAGTCCTGGTCCAGTCCTGGTTCAGTCCTGGTCCAGTCCTGGTTCAGTCCTGGTTCAGTCCTGGTTTAGACCTGGTTTAGACCTGGTTTAGACCTGGTTCAGTCCTGGTTCAGTCCTAGTTCAGTCCTGGTTTAGTCCTGGTTTAGTCCTGGTTTAGTCCTGGTTTAGTCCTGGTTCAGTCCTGGTTCAGTCCTGGTTCAGTCCTGGTTCAGTCCTGGTTCAGTCCTGGTCCAGTCCTGGTTCAGTCCTGGTTCAGTCCTGGTTTAGTCCTGGTTCAGTCCTGGTTCAGTCCTGGTTTAGTCCTGGTTTAGTCCTGGTTCAGTCCTGGTTCAGTCCTGGTTCAGTCCTGGTTCAGTCCTGGTTCAGTCCTGGTTCAGTCCTGGTTTAGTCCTGGTTTAGTCCTGGTTCAGTCCTGGTTCAGTCCTGGTTCAGTCCTGGTCCAGTCCTGGTTCAGTCCTGGTCCAGTCCTGGTTCAGTCCTGGTTCAGTCCTGGTTTAGACCTGGTTTAGACCTGGTTTAGACCTGGTTCAGTCCTGGTTCAGTCCTAGTTCAGTCCTGGTTTAGTCCTGGTTTAGTCCTGGTTTAGTCCTGGTTTAGTCCTGGTTCAGTCCTGGTTCAGTCCTGGTTCAGTCCTGGTTCAGTCCTGGTTCAGTCCTGGTCCAGTCCTGGTTCAGTCCTGGTTCAGTCCTGGTTTAGTCCTGGTTCAGTCCTGGTTCAGTCCTTGTTTAGTCCTGGTTTAGTCCTGGTTTCAGTCCTGGTTCAGTCCTGGTTCAGTCCTGGTTCAGTCCTGGTTCAGTCCTGGTTCAGTCCTGGTTTAGTCCTGGTTCAGTCCTGGTTCAGTCCTGGTTTAGTCCTGGTTCAGTCCTGGTTCAGTCCTTGTTTAGTCCTGGTTTAGTCCTGGTTCAGTCCTGGTTCAGTCCTGGTTCAGTCCTGGTTCAGTCCTGGTTCAGTCCTGGTCCAGTCCTGGTCCAGTCCTGGTTCAGTCCTGGTTCAGTCCTGGTTCAGTCCTGGTTCAGTCCTGGTTTAGTCCTGGTTCAGTCCTGGTTTAGTCCTGGTTCAGTCCTGGTTCAGTCCTGGTTCAGTCCTGGTTCAGTCCTGGTCCAGTCCTGGTCCAGTCCTGGTCCAGTCCTGGTCCAGTCCTGGTTCAGTCCTGGTCCAGTCCTGGTTCAGTCCTGGTTCAGTCCTGGTCCAGTCCTGGTCCAGTCCTGGTTCAGTCCTGGTCCAGTCCTGGTCCAGTCCTGGTCCAGACCTGGTTCAGTCCTGGTTCTGTTTCAGTTGTCGTTCCCGAAGGCGAAGCTCCTGTTGATGTCCGATGACCCTGAAGACTTCAGCGACTGGTTCGAGCTCCTGACCTCCGCCGTCAGGTGCTAATAATAATAATAATAATAATGATAGAATAATAATAATAATGATAGAATAATAATAATGATGATAGAATAATAATAATGATAGAATAATAATAATAATGATAGAATAATAATAATAATAATGATATAATAATAATAATGATGATAGAATAATAATAATGATAGAATAATAATAATAATGATAGAATAATAATAATAATAATGATATAATAATAATAATGATGATAGAATAATAATAATAATGATGATATAATAATAATAATGATGATAGAATAATAATAATGATGATAGAATAATAATAATAATGATAGAATAATAATAATAATGATAGAATAATAATAATAATAATGATATAATAATAATAATGATGATAGAATAATAATAATAATGATGATAGAATAATAATAATGATGATAGAATAATAATAATGATGATAGAATAATAATGATGATAGAATAATAATAATAATGATAGAATAATAATAATAATAGAATAATAATGATAATGATAGAATAATAATAATAATAATAGAATAATAATTATAAGATGTAATTACTGAACGCTGTTGTTTTTCAGGAAGCTTCAGTCCAAACCCACCGTGGTCCACCACAAACCGACTCCTGCACCGGCGTCTGAGAGCAGCGGCGCCCCCCACAGGAAGAGGCCGGCGGTGAGTTAGAAAACCATGAAACTCACGCATTCACCGAACGTCCCAAACACACACGGAGACGAGACAAAAACGGACAATAAATCCATAAACGAGACCTTAGAGCGCCCCCTGGAGTCCTGCTGTTGGAATCATATGTTTGTACTAATAGTATTTTTATTGTAGTTTTTCTGTCACATTTTGCTGTGGTCTGTTTTAACCTGAAGTCCAAAATTCAAGATGTTTTTGTTTGAAATAAACCTTAACGAGACAAAAACAGGAAAATATTTTTTATCAGATTCTTCGCTTTAAACATTTTAATTCTGAAAAACATGTTTGAATCATTTTCTGTTTTCACTTTCAGTTGCTGAATTTTGCAATTTAACTTTTCATGATAAAAATATGAAAAGAAACACAAACATGTTTAAACTCAGAGTGAAGTTTGCTCTGAATTTAAAGCAAAGCCTGATCCAAGTGAAAGAATCTGTGTCTGGAATATTTCCAGTGAAATTTACACTGAATTTTACACTTTCTGAAATTTACACATAGAATGTTAGTATCTGAACTTTTCACTATGGATTTTACGCTGAATTTTACATTCTGAAATTTACTTTTTTTACTTTATCTTACGCCCTGAAATTTACAATCTGAATTTTACTTTGAATTTTTTTACGCTCTTATTTTTACAGTCTGAAATTTACCTTCTTTAAACTCAGAATTTTACGTTTTATGCTCTGATTTTTACTGCCTGAAATTTACGCTTTGAAATTTATCTTCTCTATTTTACACCTTAAATTTACATTCTGAGTTTTACTTTGAAATTTAAACGCAGCATTTTACACGCTGAATTTACTCTGAAATTTATGCTTGAAATTGAATTGAGGGCTTTAGTGTTGAATGTTTAAAGCCAAAGGGACAAACTCTTCAAACATTTGTTTCATCGACTTCAGCTGCAGCTCAAACCATTGAACAAACGTCAAATGGACTGATATCGACATCGATCGTTCAAACGTGTTTATTCAGGGTCCAAGATGTAAAAGAGAGAAATTCTGCAAAGTTTAAATGTAATTCAGTGACAGTGACCCTGGTGTTTGTGTTTGTGTTCAGCTCAGCGAGAGTCCCTCTGTGGAGCCTCATGAGGAGAGCGGCGCCCCCAAGAGGCAGCGGCAGGAGCCTGCAGCGCACGGGTAAACCTGACCCTGTACACACTGTGAACCTGACCCTGTACACACTGTAAACATGACCCTTTACACACTCTAAACCTGACCCTTTACACACTGTGAACCTGACCCTTTACACACTGTAAACCTGACCTTCACACACTCTAAACCTGACCCTTTACACACTGTGAACCTGACCCTTTACACACTGTAAACCTGACCTTCACACACTCTAAACCTGACCCTTTACACACCCTAAACCTGACCTTTACACACTCTAAACCTGACCTTTACACACTCTAAACCTGACCTTTACACACTCTAAACCTGACCCTGTACACACTGTAAACATGACCCTTTGCACACTATAAACCTGAACTTTACACACTCTAAACCTGACCCTTTACACACTGTAAACATAACCCTTTGCACACTATAAACCTGAACTTTACACACTCTAAACATGACCCTTTACACACTCTAAACCTGACCCTTTACACACCCTAAACCTGACCTTTACACACTCTAAACCTGACCTTTACACACTGTAAACCTGACCTTTACACACTCTGAACCTGACCTTTACACACTCTAAACCTGACCCTTTACACACCCTAAACCTGACCTTTACACACTCTGAACCTGACCCTGTACACACTTTAAACCTGACCCTTTACACACTGTAAACCTGACCCTGTACACACTCTGAACCTGACCCTTTACACACCCTAAACCTGACCTTTACACACTCTGAACCTGACCCTGTACACACTTTAAACCTGACCCTTTACACACTGTAAACCTGACCCTGTACACACTCTGAACCTGACCCTTTACACTCTGAACCTGACCGTTACACACTTTAAACCTGACCCTTCACACTCTAAACCTGACCCTTTACACACTGTAAACCTGACCCTGTACACACTCTGAACCTGACCCTTTACACTCTGAACCTGACCGTTACACACTTTAAACCTGACCCTTCACACACTCTAAACCTGACCCTTTACACACTGTAAACCTGACCCTGTACACACTCTGAACCTGACCCTTTACACTCTGAACCTGACCGTTACACACTTTAAACCTGACCCTTCACACACTCTAAACCTGACCCTTTACACACTGTAAACCTGACCCTTCACACACTCTAAACCTGACCCTTTACACACCCTAAACCTGACCCTGTACACACTCTGAACCTGACCCTGTACACACTTTAAACCTGACCCTTTACACACTGTAAACCTGACCCTGTACACACTCTGAACCTGACCCTTTACACTCTAAACCTGACCCTTTACACACTTTAAACCTGACCCTTTACACACTCTAAACCTGACTTTATTACCTTAAGTTTTTCTGTGTTCATGTTTCAAACCGGTGCAGCCCCTTTAATATTTCCCATGATTCTGTGCTCTGTCTCAGTGCGGAAAGCTCCTCCCCCTCCGGCTGCACCATCCTGTGATTGGCCCGAGCTCCGCCTTCACTTCACTGTGGACCATGTTTTATAGACACTTTATATATATTTTATCATGTTTTATTTGTAAATGTGCAATAACCCCTCATCTCCTGAAGAACCCGGGTCTGAACCAGAACCAAACCAGGATTCAAGATCAGTCTGAACCAGAACCAAACCAGGATTTAAGATCAGTCTAAACCAGAACCAAACCAGGATTTAAGACCAGTCTAAACCAGAACCAAACCAGGATTTAAGACCAGTCTAAACCAGAACCAAACCAGGATTTAAGACCAGTCTAAACCAGAACCAAACCAGGATTCAGTCTCAGTCTGAACCAGAACCAAACCAGGATTTAAGACCAGTCTGAACCAGAACCAAACCAGGATTTAAGCTCAGTCTAAACCAGAACCAAACCAGGATTCAGGCTCAGTCTAAACCAGAACCAAACCAGGATTCAAGCTCAGTCTGGACTCAAAAAAAGAGCAATAATCTCTGAATGTTGTGAACTAATGATTTAACCGTTTGAGCTGAAGCAGAGGCTCGGATTAAACTGAAGCTAATTTTAAATAAATAATGACAAAAAACCAAACGACCACAGAGTGTTTGAGCGGCGCTGATACTGGACCTGACTCGTGACAGAAACATATGATCAGCTGATCCTTATTCAGCGAAGAGTTAATGTCGTGATTGAACTGAACTCAACTTAAACTGAACTTAAACTGAACTGAACTTAAACTGAACTGAACTTAAACTGAACTGAACTTAAACTGAGCTCAAACTAAACTGAACTTAAACTGAACTTAAACTGAACTGAACTGAACTTAAACTGAACTCAAACTAAACTGAACTGAACTTGAACTGAACTGAAACTGAACTGAACTTAAACTGAACTTAAACTGAACTGAACTTAAACTGAACTGAACTTAAACTGAACTCAAACTAAACTGAACTTGAACTGAACTTGAACTGAACTGAACTTAAACTGAACTCAAACTGAACTGAACTTGAACTGAACTCAAACTGAACTGAACTTGAACTGAACTCAAACTAAACTGAACTTGAACTGAACTTAAACTGAACTCAAACTGAACTCAAACTGAACTCAAGCTGATCTGATCCACAATGCACAGAACATTTAAAACACTTGGGGCTGGTTTTCCCTCTGAACCTCTGGAGCTCAAACACGTGTGACTTTGTGAAGCTCAGAGTCTGGAGTTTGGATTCTTAGAGTCACACGTTCTGCTCAGAGGAACATCAGAGTGTCTTTGGTAAATATCACGAGTGAGTCTGAGGAGGCTCTGAGTCTGAGGAGGCTCTGAGTCTGAGGAGGCTCTGAGTCTGAGGAGGCTCTGAGTCTGAGGAGGCTCTGAGTCTGAGGAGGCTCTGAGTCTGAGGAGGCTCTGAGTCTGAGGAGGCTCTGAGTCTGAGGAGGCTCTGAGTCTGAGGAGGCTCTGAGTTTGACGATTATTTCTCTAAAAATGAGCTTTAGACACTTGTAATAAGTCCATAAATCTATAAAAAGCCTATAATTTGACTTGTTTTATTGAACAAACTGATGGTGGATTTGGTCCAGTTTTATTTCCATATTTCACGTTCCCTGGAGCTGACGGTCGTTTTAATGAGACAAGAAGGACTAAATGAGACAAACATGTATTAAATAAAGCTCTTAATCCTGGGCCAAACACAGGGGGCGGGGCCAAACTCTGAGTCAGGACGGGGTTCTGCAGGAGACGGGCCGGGCTCGTGTCCCGCTCTGTCTTTATCTTTTTTTACTTCTGATGCTTTAACCCTTTGTGCACGAGTCGCTGGATCATGTGACTTTGTGTCGTTTCAGACGTTTAACACCAACACGACACGTTTAAGATAAAAAAAAGAAAAACAACACATATTTTTGGACATATTTTCCCCAAAAGCTGAAACTGCAGTTCATTCTCTCAAAACTGTAAAAGTTATTTGATGAAGAGTTCAGTCTAGAGTTCTTAAATCATGAAAGAACAAAAGACACAAAGACGTTTGTTAGAAGTTAAAGGGCCCATGACAGGTTTAAAGGGCCTATGACGGGTTTAAAGGGCCTATGACGGGTTTAAAGGGCCTATGACGGGTTTAAAGGGCCTATGACAGGTTTAAAGGGCCTATGACAGGTTTAAAGGGCCTATGACGGGTTTAAAGGGCCTATGACAGGTTTAAAGGGCCTATGACGGGTTTAAAGGGCCTATGACGGGTTTAAAGGGCCTATGACAGGTTTAAAGGGCCTATGACAGGTTTAAAGGGCCTATGACAGGTTTAAAGGGCCTATGACAGGTTTAAAGGGCCTATGACAGGTTTTTATGATTTTCTAATTTTGACTTTATTCAGTGCATTAATACGTCTTGTAAATATAAATTATAGTTTTACACCAATCAGGTCGCTGTTTGTGGAGAAAAGTTGAAAAATCTGTCGACAATTACAGGAAGTAAACAAACTGATGACATCACACTGTGAGACAAAGGTCAGGCATAATTTACACAAAATAAACTACTTTTTTGACCCTTTAAACTTTGATTCAACAAAATAAAAGCGTTCACATGTGTTTTTCTTTGTCAAATGAACAAAATCTGTGACATTAGATGAGTTCTGGCCCAGTGTACAGTGTGGTTGCTATGGTGATTTCCTAGTGTGATGTCATACTTTACAACCAGGAAGTGAAATTTAAAACCTAAAAAACAGCTAAACTGGGGTTAAATTTGTAAAGATTTTAGTAGAAATTTGAATATATTTGTCTTAACTGCATTTTAGTTAAATGTGTATTTCAACCTGTCATAGGCCCTTTAAACCTGTCATAGGCCCTTTAAACCTGTCATAGGCCCTTTAAACCTGTCATAGGCCCTTTAAACCTGTCATAGGCCCTTTAAATGTGTATTTCAACCTGTCATAGGCCCTTTAAACCTGTCATAGGCCCTTTAAATGTGTATTTCAACCTGTCATAGGCCCTTTAAACCTGTCATAGGCCCTTTAAATGTGTATTTCAACCTGTCATAGGCCCTTTAAACCTGTCATAGGCCCTTTAAATGTGTATTTCAACCTGTCATAGGCCCTTTAAACCTGTCATAGGCCCTTTAAACCGGTCATAGGCCCTTTAAACCTCACACGTCGCTCCAGGGGCTTTTCCCAAACTTTAAATCAATCAATTAACCCCGTGTTCTCCTTTTTGTTTCATCTTTAGGAAACGTTCATGTTTGTCCCAAAGATATATTTATGTAAAACGTTAAATGTAATGGAGTGTTTTTTCTGATGGAAGTGCGTTGCTCATGAACCAAAGCTGCCGCTCAAACGACTGCTTCTGTCACGTTTATGTGAAAAAAGAATTATTACTGTTTTTATTGGTTTATTTTCTGCAATTTGTAAAAAATAAAAACCTGAACGCGGCGTCACAAAGGGTTAAAGTTGAACTAAAATGTGACGTTTAAAGGGGGTGGCGTTTTTAAATCACGAGCAGCGACTCAATCCTTTTATTCATGTTCCGGGGTGTTTTATTCTTTGTTTTTTTGTTGCTCAAAGTCGGGATTTGAACCCGAAGCTCAGCCGCTGGTCTGATCCTGATTCTAATCCAAAGAAAAGGAAATGTTTGTTTGATTTGTTGCACATCTTTAGATTCTTTTGAAGATTTAAAGTAAAAATGACTGAACTCAGACGCTCTGATCTCGACTGTTTCACCATCGACTCTCACTTTAATGAATCCTGCAATAAAACTCTAAACTGCAGTGTTTGTGTGTTTTCTGACGGTTTAAACCATCATTCGACAAAATAAAGGCGTCATCAGGGATTATACTTTGTCAAGTCATAATTATTGTGTCATTTAAGTGGATGTCAGGCCTTGTTTACGGTCCGGTTGCTACGGTAACGGCTGTAGAATCACATAACTTTTTATTTTATTTTTATTTATATTTACCGCTCGTGACCAACAGGAAGTGACGTCATAAACTTTAACGGTCAAACTGGACAAACAGGAAAAATAAATTCGATCGTGTTCAGTGCGTTTGAGTGAAATGTGGATTGTACCTTTTTGTTCGTATTTCTTTGAGTCACTTCCATCCGAGGAAAGTGTTCTTCTGTGCGTTTGGCGTCAGGCTCAGTTTTCTCGGCCGCTTCAGGCTCTCGTTCTTTTCGCTCCAGTGATGAAGAATATTTAAGCTTCACAAATGTATGAAACATAATAACAATATTTAAGAGTGTGACACCAAAGGCTTATTTTGCAGAGTTTAAGCTAAAGTTTTGGATAAAGCAAAGGCCTAGAGTTATTATTTATTTACAATGTTTCTTCTACTTTTACTTTTTTATAAAAACTCAGTGCGTGGAGGAGGTCACTGGAGCCACATGTGACTGGAGGCTCATTTAGGACAGTACTGGAGTCTGCCACTAGGGGACAGACTTGTAACTACTGCAGCAAGAAATACAGCTGTGAGGGACCTGCACCAGGAGCTCAAACAAAGGTCAGGACATGATAGTGAGATCATGGGGGTCATGGGTTCACACTTGGGTTCAAAGAATAAGAATGAGCTCAGGGGGAGCAGGGCCCTAAACCAGGGGGTCCCAATCTTTTTTGTCTTGAGTGCCCCCTGAGCTTTGTCTGACCCTCTAGAGCGCCCCTTAACTTGAGTTTCAGGCAAATAAATGGGTTTTAAAGTCACATATTGTCAATTATTATGATCATATTTCAGTTTTAATTATAAGTATAGTCTAATATACTCCAAAAAGGTGCTAAAGAACACTTTTTTATTCAGATATAGGTGCCTTTCATCTTCTTTTAAAACCTGAGACCATTCCAAGTACCCCCTGGTAATTGCTCACGTACCCCTTGGGGTCCCCGTACCCCTGGTTGGGAAACACTGCCCTAAACCAGGAAACTGTAGAAGAAGAGCCGAGCTGTGGGGGGTGATGGTCCGATTAATTGTTCTGCTTTGTTTGTCCAACTATTAATCAAACAAGGCAGACCAATTATCAAGTCCCAGGTGACAAACAAACAATTTTCCAAACAAAGACAGTGTAGCAGGTATCGGGCCGGTTCAATCACCGCTAGCAGTTTAAATATTGTTTTATGGGGAGGGTTTGCAACTGAAATAAAACAAAAGAGACGGAGACATAAGTTTGCGTGTCGTCTTGGCTTTCTGCTGCTGCCGATTAACTTTATTTATTGTACAAATAAGCACAGTGCACTTTACATTTCTGTCTGATATAACCTTTTCCATCTTTATGAATTAACTACATAGTTTACTTGTCTTGACTACCAAGTTTTTAACCAATTAAAAGTAATTGTCTTTGTTTCGTTAACTTATTAACCCATCATGTCATGAATGACTTCAATCTAGCAAAAAGCATTAATGACCTGACTTCACTTTTACATTTCTACATTTTTTTCATAAACCTTCAAACAGTAAAAATACATTATAAATGGTAAAGTGTGGCTGGGAAGGACCAAAATACTAAAACAATATCGAGCCGAACGAAAAATAGCAAGGTCTAGGCTAAGCGCTAGCGCGGGAGTTAGCATAAATAAGCTAATAACAATTTACAACAAAATACACCAAATTACAGTAGTTTAGCTTAGGCTAACAAATATTACAGGATAACTAGTAGTGTGTAGACTTCATACGAGTCCGTTTTTATGCTTGGTGAGACTGTACCAACCTGAAATAAAACAAAAGAGACGGAGACATAAGTTTGCGTGTCGTCTTGGCTTTCTGCTGCTGCCGATTAACAGGAAGCAGAGGCCAGCGCGCCTTCAAGCCGTCTCACTGCCATCATGTGGTGAACATCGGTATTACAAGAGTCCAATTTTCTCAAAACAAAACACCACTATTATTCAAAATCACATAAAATAAAACTATGTGACCACACATTGTGGGCGTCACAACAGGTGTTCAGTGGCTCCTCCCTGTGGGCGGGGCTCTCACTCAGAGGAGCATATAAGCCCAAGTTCCCAGACCAGCTCTCAGATTGACAATGACTTTTGGATAAAAGTCCAAACGTCTCGATCTTCAAACAGCGTCCGGATGACGACCCTAAACCCTTTCTACGATACTCAATCAAATATAAATCTTATAAGTGGCTCGATCAACAAAAGGCTGTGACACTATCATCATGTACCACCTACAAAGTGTGTGACCTACACCGGCATCATGTGTGCTCCGTTTGTTCTGTGGACAGTTTGTACGGCTGGACTTTTACACCACAATAAAGAATCTATTAAAAAAAAAGCTGTATTTTCTCGCTGCAGTAGTTACAAGACTGTCCCCTAGTGGCCGCCTCCAGTACGAGAGGCGTGTAGCTGCAGACCTTAATCCAGAGTCGCCTCTCCACAGACCTTAATCCAGAGTCGCCTCTCCATGGACCTTAACCAGGAGGCGCCCACGTGACCCGTACCTTCACCCAGAGGCCCTACCAGAGCCCGGATGTGTCAAAAAGAACCAACATCAACACACAGCACCTTATGTTTTTAATCCAATCATTCCTCTTGTACAAACTAAATTAAATATGAGTCTGTCCTCTGATTAATCTGAACAAAATGTGATGATTAGAGTTTGTCTGGTGTGAAGTGAATATTTAGATCTTACAGCTCCACACGCTCTTTTATCACTTCTAATGTCTAATGTTAATGGTGTTGAAGTGGAGTTTAAGTCACATGTTATAAAAACTAGGGTGAAGTTTACTGTTAATCACAAATTTAATGTGAATTTGTAGAAATAGATCCATCGTCAGTAAAGATGAGACTGGAATCTGACGATGAAGAACACGAGGAGGAGCTGGAGCTTTTTAAACTCTGATTTTTAATCTTTTCAATCCTGTTTTTTTTTTTTCTGATTATTGTGATTTGACAAGTTTGTGGAGCCAAAACCAAACAAATAAAGACATGTTTAATCATTTGTGGATCAGAAGAGATTTACTGTTAATAAAATAAATATCTGGTCATGGAGGCCCAGCATCTGAGATTATGACGACAGCGCCACCTGTGTTTTAATCTGGTGTTTCTTCATAACATTTTTCAGCTCACAGTCCCATCAGTATTTCCATAAACTGCAAAACTTTCATTCAATTTAATTATTTATTTATTTTTTTGAATTTTTTTCTCACTTTGACAAAACAGAATGTATTTATTTATTTCACAAAAAACGAAAAGGACACATTTCTCATAAAACAGAAACGTTTCTCATAAAACCAGTTCAAATCTCATTTAAAAACACTTGACAGAGCCGGATGCCCTCCCGCTGTGCTGCGCCGCGGTGCGTCACGGGCAGAACAGCGCCCTCTGCCGCGCCTGCGCAGAAGTGTGGAAAGTCCCGCGTGTCGTTTCCGGCTCCGCGTGGGCCGCATTCCACGGACAGAGCAAGAAACACGAAGAAAAGAAAGAAACAGAGGCTTTAATCTCCTCAAACACGAGCCTTTGTTCAATCAAACCTGATTAAATAATAAATATTAATTAAAATGTAAAGATAATTAAACTGCACTCAGTCTGTGATGAATTCTTGTCAAATCATTTTTGTTTTGTTGCAGTTTCACATTTTCTTTTTGATAAATTCATGAATTCCAGCCTCAAATGTTTTATTTCTCGGTTTTGTTTTATTCTCTCTTGACTTTATTTTTGTTTGTGAAGCTGCACTTTTATATAAATATATATGATTTAAATAAAAATAAAAAGTAACGTGTTTGAAAATGTTTAGAGCTTTTATAGATCTTTATTTGACGAGGACTGTGTTTAGACCTGGTTTAGACCTGGTTTAGTCCTGGTTTAGTCCTGGTTTAGTCCTGGTTTAGTCCTGGTTTAGACCTGGTTTAGTCCTGGTTTAGTCCTGGTTTAGTCCTGGTTTAGACCTGGTTTAGTCCTGGTTTAGACCTGGTTCAGTCCTGGTCTAGTCCTGGTTTAGTCCTGGTTTAGTCCTGGTTTAGACCTGGTTTAGTCCTGGTTTAGTCCTGGTTTAGTCCTGGTTTAGACCTGGTTTAGTCCTGGTTTAGACCTGGTTCAGTCCTGGTCTAGTCCTGGTTTAGTCCTGGTTTAGTCCTGGTTTAGACCTGGTTCAGTCCTGGTTTAGTCCTGGTTTAGTCCTGGTTTAGTCCTGGTTTAGACCTGGTTTAGACCTGGTTTAGACCTGGTTTAGTCCTGGTTTAGTCCTGGTTTAGACCTGGTTTAGACCTGGTTTAGTCCTGATTTTGTTCTGGTTTAGTCCTGGTTTAGACCTGGTTTAGTCCTGGTTTAGTCCTGGTCTGGTCCTGGTTTAGACCTGGTTTAGTCCTGGTTTAGTCCTGGTTTAGTCCTGGTTTAGACCTGGTTTAGTCCTGGTCTAGTCCTGGTTTAGTCCTGGTTTAGTCCTGGTTTAGTCCTGGTTTAGACCTGGTTTAGTCCTGGTTTAGTCCTGGTTTAGACCTGGTTCAGTCCTGGTCTAGTCCTGGTCTAGTCCTGGTTTAGTCCTGGTTTAGTCCTGGTTTAGTCCTGGTTTAGACCTGGTTTAGTCCTGGTTTAGTCCTGGTTTAGTCCTGGTTTAGACCTGGTTTAGTCCTGGTCTAGTCCTGGTTTAGTCCTGGTTTAGTCCTGGTTTAGTCCTGGTTTAGACCTGGTTTAGTCCTGGTTTAGTCCTGGTTTAGACCTGGTTCAGTCCTGGTCTAGTCCTGGTTTAGTCCTGGTTTAGTCCTGGTCTAGTCCTGGTCTGGTCCTGGTTTAGTCCTGGTTTAGTCCTGGTTTAGTCCTGGTTTAGACCTAGTTTAGTCCTGGTTTAGTCCTGGTTTAGACCTGGTTCAGTCCTGGTCTAGTCCTGGTTCAGTCCTGGTTTAGTCCTGGTCTAGTCCTGGTCTGGTCCTGGTTTAGTCCTGGTTTAGTCCTGGTTTAGTCCTGGTTTAGTCCTGGTTTAGACCTGGTTTAGTCCTGGTTTAGTCCTGGTTTAGACCTGGTTCAGTCCTGGTCTAGTCCTGGTTCAGTCCTGGTTTAGTCCTGGTTTAGTCCTGGTTTAGTCCTGGTTTAGTCCTGGTCTAGTCCTGGTCTGGTCCTGGTTTAGTCCTGGTTTAGTCCTGGTTTAGACCTGGTTTAGTCCTGGTCTAGTCCTGGTTTAGTCCTGGTTTAGTCCTGGTCTAGTCCTGGTCTGGTCCTGGTTTAGTCCTGGTTTAGTCCTGGTTTAGTCCTGGTTTAGACCTGGTTTAGTCCTGGTCTAGTCCTGGTTTAGTCCTGGTTTAGTCCTGGTTTAGACCTGGTTTAGTCCTGGTCTAGTCCTGGTTTAGTCCTGGTTTAGTCCTGGTTTAGACCTGGTTTAGTCCTGGTTCAGTCCTGGTTTAGTCCTGGTTTAGTCCTGGTTTAGTCCTGGTTTAGTCCTGGTTTAGTCCTGGTTTAGTCCTGGTTTAGTCCTGGTTTAGTCCTGGTTTAGTCCTGGTTTAGACCTGGTTTAGTCCTGGTCTAGTCCTGGTTTAGTCCTGGTTTAGTCCTGGTTTAGACCTGGTTTAGTCCTGGTCTAGTCCTGGTTTAGTCCTGGTTTAGTCCTGGTTTAGACCTGGTTTAGTCCTGGTTTAGTCCTGGTTTAGTCCTGGTTTAGTCCTGGTTTAGTCCTGGTTTAGACCTGGTTCAGTCCTGGTCTAGTCCTGGTTCAGTCCTGGTTTAGTCCTGGTCTAGTCCTGGTCTGGTCCTGGTTTAGTCCTGGTTTAGTCCTGGTTTAGTCCTGGTTTAGTCCTGGTTTAGTCCTGGTTTAGACCTGGTTTAGTCCTGGTTTAGTCCTGGTTTAGTCCTGGTTTAGACCTGGTTTAGTCCTGGTTTAGTCCTGGTTTAGACCTGGTTCAGTCCTGGTCTAGTCCTGGTTTAGTCCTGGTTTAGTCCTGGTTTAGTCCTGGTTTAGTCCTGGTCTAGTCCTGGTTCAGTCCTGGTTTAGTCCTGGTTTAGTCCTGGTTTAGTCCTGGTCTAGTCCTGGTTTAGTCCTGGTTTAGTCCTGGTCTAGTCCTGGTTTAGTCCTGGTTTAGTCCTGGTCTAGTCCTGGTTCAGTCCTGGTTTAGTCCTGGTTTAGTCCTGGTTTAGACCTGGTTTAGTCCTGGTCTAGTCCTGGTTTAGTCCTGGTTTAGTCCTGGTTTAGACCTGGTTTAGTCCTGGTCTAGTCCTGGTTTAGTCCTGGTTTAGTCCTGGTTTAGTCCTGGTTTAGTCCTGGTTTAGTCCTGGTTTAGTCCTGGTTTAGTCCTGGTTTAGTCCTGGTCTAGTCCTGGTTTAGTCCTGGTTCAGTCCTGGTTTAGTCCTGGTCTAGTCCTGGTCTGGTCCTGGTTTAGTCCTGGTTTAGTCCTGGTTTAGTCCTGGTTTAGTCCTGGTTTAGACCTGGTTTAGTCCTGGTCTAGTCCTGGTTTAGTCCTGGTTTAGACCTGGTTTAGTCCTGGTTTAGTCCTGGTTTAGACCTGGTTCAGTCCTGGTCTAGTCCTGGTTTAGTCCTGGTTTAGTCCTGGTTTAGTCCTGGTTTAGTCCTGGTCTAGTCCTGGTTCAGTCCTGGTCTAGTCCTGGTTTAGTCCTGGTTTAGTCCTGGTCTAGTCCTGGTTTAGTCCTGGTTTAGTCCTGGTCTAGTCCTGGTTTAGTCCTGGTTTAGTCCTGGTCTAGTCCTGGTTTAGTCCTGGTTTAGTCCTGGTTTAGTCCTGGTTTAGACCTGGTTTAGTCCTGGTCTAGTCCTGGTTTAGTCCTGGTTTAGTCCTGGTCTAGTCCTGGTTCAGTCCTGGTCTAGTCCTGGTTTAGTCCTGGTTTAGTCCTGGTTTAGACCTGGTTTAGTCCTGGTCTAGTCCTGGTTTAGTCCTGGTTTAGTCCTGGTCTAGTCCTGGTCCAGTCCTGGTTTAGTCCTGGTTTACTCCTGGTTTAGTCCTGGTTCAGTCCTGGTTTAGTCCTGGTTCAGACCTGGTTCAGACCTGGTCTAGTCCTGGTTTAGTCCTGGTTTAGTCCTGGTCTAGTCCTGGTTCAGTCCTGGTTTAGTCCTGGTTTAGTCCTGGTTTAGACCTGGTTTAGACCTGGTTTAGTCCTGGTCTAGTCCTGGTTTAGTCCTGGTTTAGTCCTGGTTTAGTCCTGGTTTAGTCCTGGTTTAGTCCTGGTTTAGTCCTGGTCTAGTCCTGGTTCAGTCCTGGTTTAGTCCTGGTTTAGTCCTGGTTTAGTCCTGGTTTAGACCTGGTTTAGTCCTGGTCTAGTCCTGGTTTAGTCCTGGTTTAGTCCTGGTTTAGACCTGGTTTAGTCCTGGTCTAGTCCTGGTTTAGTCCTGGTTTAGACCTGGTTTAGTCCTGGTTTAGTCCTGGTTTAGTCCTGGTCTAGTCCTGGTTTAGTCCTGGTTTAGTCCTGGTTTAGTCCTGGTTTAGTCCTGGTTTAGACCTGGTTTAGTCCTGGTCTAGTCCTGGTTCAGTCCTGGTTTAGTCCTGGTTTAGTCCTGGTTTAGACCTGGTTTAGTCCTGGTCTAGTCCTGGTTTAGTCCTGGTTTAGTCCTGGTTTAGACCTGGTTTAGTCCTGGTCTAGTCCTGGTCTAGTCCTGGTTTAGTCCTGGTTTAGTCCTGGTTTAGTCCTGGTCTAGTCCTGGTTCAGTCCTGGTTTAGTCCTGGTTTAGTCCTGGTTTAGTCCTGGTTTAGACCTGGTTTAGTCCTGGTCTAGTCCTGGTTTAGTCCTGGTTTAGTCCTGGTCTAGTCCTGGTTTAGTCCTGGTTTAGTCCTGGTCTAGTCCTGGTTTAGTCCTGGTCTGGTCCTGGTTCACCTGAGCGCGTGCGTGTTACGTGCGTGTTACGCGCGTGTTACGTACAGGTGGCGGAAGTGGTTCTTTTTCTGTCTCTTCCTGATTCTTCGGTTCAGTCATAAACACTTTGTCCTCGTGACTCCGGGACCAGAGCCAGAGCCAGGACCAAGACCAGGACCAGGACCAGGACCAGGACCAGGACCAGGACCAGGACCAGGACCAGGACCAGGACCATGGCGCGTGGCCCGGTTCCGCTGCTGTTGGCGCTGGTTCTGATCTCAGGAGCGAGAGGCGCGCGGGACCTGCGCGGAGCCTCGAACAACTGCTCCCAACAGGTGAGTCCCGCCGGAGTCCGACTGAAGTCCGACTGAAGTCCGACTGAAGTCCGACTGAAAACCGACTCTGATCCTTTAGAGCGAACCTTTGTGCCGTTTGGACTTTTCTGCTGAAGCCCGGAGCCTGTAAGTGGCTGATGTCCTTGAACGTCGCACAGACTGAACCTCGAGGCACAAACTATTTTTAACAAATAAATGTAAAGTGTTCCTTTGTGTCTCGTACAGTTTTATGTTTTCAAACGTCAAATGAAGACGATAAAACTCTGAAACTCTTTACATTTAACTCATCAAAACTATTTACGTCTAATTTTAGTCGTATTTTTTAGAAAAAAAATGTATAAATATTATTTTTGAAATGTTCACAGGAGTTCTGTACAATTCAAATAACTTTATTTATTTTTGTAGCGTCCAAAATCACATTGACATCTGTGGAGACAGTTCCTCCAGGCACATGAGGGACAGTTCATCTGGTGTAGAGACAGTTCCTCCAGGCACATGAGGGACAGTTCATCTGGTGTAGAGACAGTTCCTCCAGGCACATGAGGGACAGTTCATCTGGTGTAGAGACAGTTCCTCCAGGCACATGAGGGACAGTTCATCTGGTGTAGAGACAGTTCCTCCAGGCACATGAGGAACAGTTCATCTGGTGTAGAGACAGTTCCTCCAGGCAGAGGGGGAACAGTTCATCTGGTGTAGAGACAGTTCCTCCAGGCACATGAGGGACAGTTCATCTGGTGTAGAGACAGTTCCTCCAGGCACATGAGGGACAGTTCATCTGGTGTAGAGACAGTTCCTCCAGGCACATGAGGAACAGTTCATCTGGTGTAGAGACAGTTCCTCCAGGCACATGAGGGACAGTTCATCTGGTGTAGAGACAGTTCCTCCAGGCGCATGAGGGACAGTTCATCTGGTGTAGAGACAGTTCCTCCAGGCACATGAGGGACAGTTCATCTGGTGTAGAGACAGTTCCTCCAGGCACATGAGGGACAGTTCATCTGGTGTAGAGACAGTTCCTCCAGGCACATGAGGGACAGTTCATCTAGTGTAGAGACAGTTCCTCCAGGCACATGAGGGACAGTTCATCTGGTGTAGAGACAGTTCCTCCAGGCACATGAGGGACAGTTCATCTGGTGTAGAGACAGTTCCTCCAGGCACATGAGGGACAGTTCATCTGGTGTAGAGACAGTTCCTCCAGGCACATGAGGGACAGTTCATCTGGTGTAGAGACAGTTCCTCCAGGCACATGAGGGACAGTTCATCTGGTGTAGAGACAGTTCCTCCAGGCACATGAGGGACAGTTCATCTGGTGTAGAGACAGTTCCTCCAGGCGCACGAGGGACAGTTCATCTGGTGTAGAGACAGTTCCTCCAGGCACATGAGGGACAGTTCATCTGGTGTAGAGACAGTTCCTCCAGGCGTGTTTTTTTATCCTTGTTTTTTATTTGAAAAAGTTAATCGATCTGTGACATTAGATGAGTTTGGGTGGTTGCTATGGTGATTTCCTAGCGTGATGTCATCATTTACAACCAGGAAGTGAAACAAAAAACTTCAAAAATTGCGAAACCGGGATAAAATGTGTGAAGTATTTTAGAACAATGTGAAATATATTTATCTGAACCACATTTTGGTGAAATGAGTCGTTCGACCTGTAGGGGGCACCAAAGGGGGCGCTTTAAATGTGACTAAACTCCACAGGAGCCAATGAGGAGCCTCTGACACCGGCGTCATGTGCTGCTTCTTCTTCTTCTGTTCATAATCTGTGCTGCGTTTGTTCAATCTCCATGGAGACGACTGTGGAACATTAACCCTGTGTTGTCTGTTTCAGGGCCTGAGCTGCTCCTTCACTTTCCGTGAGTCACTTTGTTTTTCTTTCATTAATAATAAAACACTTCCTGGTTTTTCCCCGAAACGGACTCTGGACGAGAAGAGTTTGTCTCAAGTTAAGGATCAAAGTGAAAGTCGACTGTGTTTATGTCAAATATTAAACACATGACTCGATAGACTCTTTAAGCCCCTCCCACGTGCCCTGGGACCATTGGCTGAAGCAGTGGAGTCACAGCTGACGATGGAACTAACAAATGTGAATCTGAAAAGGTCAAGGGTCATCTGGACGAGTGAGAGCCCCGCCCACAGGGAGGAGTCACTGTCAATCTGAGCGCTGGTCTGAGTGAGAGCCCCGCCCACAGGGAGGAGTCACTGTCAATCTGAGCGCTGGTCTGAGTGAGAGCCCCGCCCACAGGGAGGAGTCACTGTCAATCTGAGCGCTGGTCTGAGTGAGAGCCCCGCCCACAGGGAGGAGTCACTGTCAATCTGAGCGCTGGTCTGAGTGAGAGCCCCGCCCACAGGGAGGAGTCACTGTCAATCTGAGCGCTGGTCTGAGTGAGAGCCCCGCCCACAGGGAGGAGTCACTGGCCTGTCTCAGACCAGCGCTCAGATTGACAGTGACTCCCGTCTCGATGACCCTGTGACCAATCAGGGCCCACGTCCACTGGACCAATCAGGGCCCACGTCCACTGGACCAATCAGGGCCCACGTCCACTGGACCAATCAGGGCCCACGTCCACTGGACCAATCAGGGCCCACGTCCACTGGACCAATCAGGGCCCACGTCCACTGGACCAATCAGGGCCCACGTCCACTGGACCAATCAGGGCCCACGTCCACTGGACCAATCAGGGCCCACGTCCACTGGACCAATCAGGGCCCACGTCCACTGGACCAATCAGGGCCCACGTCCACTGGACCAATCAGGGCCGACTTTCACTTCAACGTCAACACAATCTGATTCACAAATATGTGTCGCCGACTTTAGACAAAAACTATGCCCTGCTTTAGACCCGGTTCAGTCCCGGTTCAGTCCTGGTTTAGTCCTGGTTTAGTCCCAGTTCTGACCCGGTCCAGACCCAATTCAGACCCGGTTCAGTCCCGGTCCAGACCTGGTTCTAACCCGGTTCAGTCCCGGTCCAGACCCGGTTCAGTCCTGGTTCAGTCCCGGTTCAGACCCGGTTCTGACCCGGTTTAAACCCGGTTCAGACCCGGTTCAGTCCCGGTTCAGGCCCGGTTCAGTCCCGGTTCAGACCCGGTTCAGGCCCGGTTCAGTCCCGGTTCAGGCCCGGTTCAGACCCGGTTCAGTCCCGGTTCAGGCCCGGTTCAGTCCCGGTTCAGTCCCGGTTCAGGCCCGGTTCAGTCCCGGTTCAAACCCGGTTCAGACCCGGTCCAGACCCGGTTCTGACCCGGTTCTGACCCGGTTCAGGCCCAGTCCAGACCCGGTTCTGACCCGGTCTCTCTCCTGCAGGTAGCTGTCTGGACCCGGACTGGGTCAAGTCTCACTCTTACACTCCGTCTGGTCCTGAGCTCCTGGACCTGAGGATCGTAACCAGACCAGACCCCGAGGGGAACCTGCTGCCGGTGATCAGCGCCACCTGGAGGCTCCGGGACGACGGTGACTTTACAGCAAACACTTCACACACGACAACGAAACCATAGAACTAGAATAAAACCATAGAACTAGAATAAAACCATAGAACTAGAATAACACCATAGAACTAGAATAAAACCATAGAACTAGAATAAAACCATAGAACTAGAATAAAACCATAGAACTAGAATAAAACCATAGAACTAGAATAAAACCATAGAACTAGAATAAAACCATAGAACTAGAATAAAACCTGAAGATGAATCCAAAATGGCGCCCTGTTCCTCCCTGTGGCCTGAGCTCATTGGCTCATGACCCCAAAAAAATGTCTTGTAGAAATCCTACTGTTCCTAAACTTTTGATTAATGGGTACAACATCTCAAATGCCAAACTCCCAAATTGTAAGATTAGAAAATTTTTCAATGATGTCTTCTTTCCCTATATTTCAAATCCAAATTCGATATCCCTTTGTTTTTCTTCTCAAGAAAAAGAGAAAATTCGAACATATTATTTAAAACTTCCCGTCCCCCCTAAAGCTATGGAAGTACATTTTAAAGTGTTTTCAGGTACAGACCCTTCCAAAGAATTGCTCAGACATAGATTTGGGATGGATGTAAACTGTTGCTCCTTTTGTGATGTAAATATCGAAACCACTACGCACTTGTTTTTTGATGTGTGTTTTCTAAAGCTTTTTGGGACGATGTTCACTACTGGCTTTTCCCGAAGATTCCAAACTTAACAGACTTTTCCAGTACGGACGTCATTTTTGGAACTCTTTTGGAGGACAAGCAAATGCAAATGATCTTAAATGTAATTATTATTATGGGTAAATTCTTTATCCACAAATGTAGATTCTTAAAAACCAAACCATCCTTCTTCACATTTCATAAAGAACTATGTTTTTCTTCTCATCTGTAAGCTTCATGGGAAAAAATGCTGTAAAACTTAAAACTGTGATTAATGAACTAAATCTAATGGATAACCCCTAGCTCCTCCTTTTCTTTTCTTTTTATTTATTTCCTTTTTATTTTATTTTATTATTATTATTATTTATTTATTTTTTATCTTATATATCTTTTAATTATTTACATTTTCTTTGTATACAATTCAAAACCAATTGTTCTTGTAACTTTTTGCCTGTTCTAGCTTTTAATTGTGGAACATTCTGTTAGTTGCCACAAATGTTGTAAATTTACATTTTTCTAATAAAAAAAAAAAAAAAAAAAAAAAAAAAAAATTGCGAAGGCCATCTTGTGAAAGTGGGAGCTGCAAAAATAGAAAGTAATGTAAAACAGGGCCAGAAATTTAGTTGACCACAGGTTGTGAAGTGACATAATCCTAATAATGTAGGAAACTCTCCCTGTATCCGTATGAAAATTAATACAATAAACATACTATAAACACCGAAAAAAAAAAGTCTTACTTCCGCATTTTCTTCCTGATACGGAGGCGGCCATCTTTGCTTTTCTTCCTGATACGGAGGCGGCCATCTTTGTTTTACTTCCTGATACGGAGGCGGCCATCTTTGCTTTTCTTCCTGATACGGAGGCGGCCATCTTTGTTTTACTTCCTGATACGGAGGCGGCCATCTTTGTTTTACTTCCTGATACGGAGGCGGCCATCTTTGTTTTACTTCCTGATACGGAGGCGGCCATCTTTGCTTTACTTCCTGATAAGGAGGCGGCCATCTTTGCTTTACTTCCTGATACGGAGGCGGCCATCTTTGTTTTACTTCCTGATACGGAGGCGGCCATCTTTGTTTTACTTCCTGATACGGAGGCTGCCATCTTTGCTTTACTTCCTGATACGGAGGCGGCCATCTTTGATTTACTTCCTGAAACGGAGGCGCCATCTTTGCTTTACTTCCTGACACGGAGGCGCCATCTTTGTTTTACTTCCTGACACGGAGGCGCCATCTTTGCTTTACTTCCTGATACGGAGGCGCCATCTTTGCTACTTCCTGATACGGAGGCGCCATCTTTGCTTTACTTCCTGACACGGAGGCGCCATCTTTGCTTTACTTCCTGATACGGAGGCGCCATCTTTGCTTTTCTTCCTGATACGGAGGCGCCATCTTTGTTTTACTTCCTGACAATCGGAGGCGCCATCTTTGTTTTACTTCCTGATACGGAGGCGGCCATCTTTGTTTTACTTCCTGATACGGAGGCTGCCATCTTTGCTTTACTTCCTGATACGGAGGCGGCCATCTTTGCTTTACTTCCTGATACGGAGGCGGCCATCTTTGTTTTACTTCCTGACACGGAGGCGCCATCTTTGTTTTACTTCCTGATACGGAGGCTGCCATCTTTGCTTTACTTCCTGATACGGAGGCGCCATCTTTGTTTTACTTCCTGACACGGAGGCGCCATCTTTGCTTTACTTCCTGATACGGAGGCGCCATCTTTGTTTTACTTCCTGATACGGAGGCAGCCATCTTTGCTTTACTTCCTGACACGGAGGCGCCATCTTTGCTTTACTTCCTGATACGGAGGCGCCATCTTTGCTTTACTTCCTGATACGGAGGCGGCCATCTTTGCTTTACTTCCTGATACGGAGGCGCCATATTTGCTTTACTTACAGATACGGAGGCGCCATCTTTGCTTTACTTCCTGATACGGAGGCGGCCATCTTTGCTTTACTTCCTGATACGGAGGCGGCCATCTTTGCTTTACTTCCTGATACGGAGGCGGCCATCTTTGCTTTACTTCCTGATACGGAGGCAGCCATCTTTGCTTTACTTCCTGATACGGAGGCGGCCATCTTTGCTTTACTTCCTGATACGGAGGCGGCCATCTTTGCTTTAGGGCGCCATGTGACCACAATCCCCCATGATGCTTTGAGCGACGTGAACGACCAGCAGCTGCAGGTCTTTGTGTTAGCGTTAGCTTGTGTGATTGTAATTGTGTTCTTCATGTTAGACACACGTGAAGCGTCTGAAATGAAATAAAATACAACTTACAGGTGTCTCTAGTCGAGCCTTTTCCACGAGCTTCTGTTTGTATCGTCCGACGCTCGTTCATGTGACTCGCACATGTTTGTGTGACGTCACTTCAGATAAAAACGGTAATTTGTGTGATTTTAGAAACGGTAGAAAAGAACATTTCCTTCTATTTTATTTAAATACTGATAATAATTCTGTGGCGCCCCCCTCAGGCCACTGTCAAGCTCTGAAGTTCATTCAGAGAAAACTTCAGGCGCTTCAGGACCTTTGACCTCAGACTCTCATTGACCTCAGACTCTCGTTGACCTCAGACTCTCGTTGACCTCAGACTCTCGTTGACCTCAGGCTCTCGTTGACCTCAGGCTCTCGTTGACCTCAGACTCTCGTTGACCTCAGACCCTTGACCTCAGGCTCTTGTTGACCTCAGGCTCTCGTTGACCTCAGACTCTCGTTGACCTCAGACACTTGACCTCAGGCTCTTGTTGACCTCAGGCTCTCGTTGACCTCAGACTCTTGACCTCAGGCTCTTGTTGACCTCAGGCTCTCGTTGACCTCAGGCTCTCGTTGACCTCAGGCTCTCGTTGACCTCAGGCTCTCGTTGACCTCAGACCCTTGACCTCAGGCTCTTGTTGACCTCAGGCTCTCGTTAACCTCAGACTCTCATTGACCTCAGACTCTTGACCTCAGACTCTTGACCTCAGACTCTTGACCTCAGGCTCTTGTTGACCTCAGGCTCTCGTTGACCTCAGGCTCTCGTTGACCTCAGGCTCTCGTTGACCTCAGGCTCTCGTTGACCTCAGACTCTTGACCTCAGACTCTTGACCTCAGGCTCTCGTTGACCTCAGGCTCTCGTTGACCTCAGGCTCTCGTTGACCTCAGACTCGCTGACCTCAGACCCTTGACCTCAGGCTCTTGCTGACCTCAGGCCTCGCTGACCTCAGGCCTCGCTGACCTCAGGCTCTCGTTGACCTCAGGCTCTCGTTGACCTCAGACCCTTGACCTCAGGCTCTTGTTGACCTCAGGCTCTCGTTGACCTCAGACTCTCGTTGACCTCTGACTCTCGTTGACCTCAGGCTCTCGTTGACCTCAGGCTCTCGTTGACCTCAGACCCTCGTTGACCTCAGGCTCTCGTTGACTCTCGTTGACCTCAGACTCTTGTTGACCTCAGGCTCGCTGACTCTCGCTGACCTCAGACTCTTGCTGACCTCAGGCCTCGTTGACCTCAGGCCGTTGACCTCAGCCTCGTTGACTCGTGACCTCAGACTCGTTGACCTCAGGCTCTGCTGACTCGTTGACCTCAGACTCGCTGACCTCAGGCCTCGCTGACCTCAGACCCTTGACCTCAGGCCTCGCTGACCTCAGGCCTCGCTGACCTCAGACTCTTGACCTCAGGCTCGTTGACCTCAGGCCTCGCTGACCTCAGGCTCTCGCTGACCTCAGGCCTCCCTTGACCTCAGACCCTTGACCTCAGACTCTCGTTGACCTCAGGCTCGCGTTGACCTCAGGCTCTCGTTGACCTCAGGCCTCGGTTGACCTCAGGCTCGCTGACCTCAGACTCTTGACCTCAGGCTCTCGTTGACCTCAGGCTCTCTTTGACCTCAGACCCTTGACCTCAGGCTCTCGTTGACCTCAGACCCTTGACCTCAGGCTCGTTGACCTCAGGCCTCGCTGACCTCAGGCCTCGTTGACCTCAGACCCTTGACCTCAGGCTCGCTGACCTCAGACTCGTTGACCTCAGGCGACCTCAGGCCTCGTGACCTCAGGCTCGTTGACCTCAGGCCTCGTTGACCTCAGGCTCGCTGACCTCAGACTCGCTGACCTCAGACTCGCTGACCTCAGACTCTTGTTGACCTCAGACTCTCGTTGACCTCAGACTCTTGTTGACCTCAGGCTCTCATTGACCTCAGGCTCGCTGACCTCAGGCTCTCGCTGACTCCTGACCTCAGACTCGTTGACCTCAGGCTCTGCGTTGACCTCAGACTCTCGCTGACCTCAGGCTCGTTGACCTCAGACTCTCGTTGACCTCAGACTCTGGTTGACCTCAGGCTCGTTGACCTCAGGCTCCGTTGACTCGTTGACCTCAGGCTCGTTGACCTCAGACCCTTGACCTCAGGCCTCGTTGACCTCAGGCCTCGTTGACCTCAGGCCTCGCTGACCTCAGACTCGTTGACCTCAGACTCGCTGACCTCTGACTCTCGTTGACCTCAGGCCTCGCTGACCTCAGGCCTCGCGTTGACCTCAGACCCTCGTTGACCTCAGGCTCGCTGACTCAGGCTGACCTCAGACTCTTGTTGACCTCAGGCTCGCTGACCTCAGGCTCGTTGACCTCAGGCTCTCGTTGACTCTCGTTGACCTCAGACTCGTTGACCTCAGGCCTCGTTGACTCGTTGACCTCAGACTCGTTGACCTCAGGCTCTCGTTGACCTCAGACCCTTGACCTCAGGCCTCGCTGACCTCAGGCTCTCGTTGACCTCAGACTCTTGACCTCAGGCTCTCGTTGACCTCAGGCTCTCGTTGACCTCAGGCTCTCGTTGACCTCAGGCTCTCCTTGACCTCAGACCCTTGACCTCAGACTCTCGTTGACCTCAGGCTCTCGTTGACCTCAGGCTCTCGTTGACCTCAGGCACTCGTTGACCTCAGGCCTCGCTGACCTCAGACTCTTGACCTCAGGCCTCGCTGACCTCAGGCTCTCTGACCTCAGACCCTTGACCTCAGGCTCGCTGACCTCAGACCCTTGACCTCAGGCCTCGCTGACCTCAGGCCTCGCTGACCTCAGGCTCGCTGACCTCAGACTCTTGACCTCAGGCTCGTTGACCTCAGGTTCGTTGACCTCAGGCTCTCGTTGACTCTCGTTGACCTCAGACTCTCGTTGACCTCAGGCTCTCGTTGACCTCAGACTCTCGTTGACCTCAGGCTCTCGTTGACCTCAGACTCTCGTTGACCTCAGACTCTCGTTGACCTCAGACTCGTTGACCTCAGGCTCGTTGACCTCAGGCCTCGCTGACTCGCTGACCTCAGGCCTCGCTGACCTCAGACCCTGACCTCAGGCCTCGTTGACCTCAGGCTCTGACCTCAGGCTCTGACCTCAGGCCTCGCTGACCTCAGACCCTGACCTCAGGCTCTGTTGACCTCAGACCCTCGCTGACCTCAGGCCTCGCTGACTCGCTGACCTCAGGCTCGCTGACCTCAGGCCTCGTTGACCTCAGGCTCGCGACCTCAGACTCTGACCTCAGGCCTCTGACCTCAGACTCGTTGACCTCAGACCCTTGACCTCAGGCTCTCGTTGACCTCAGGCCTCGCTGACCTCAGACCTCGCTGACCTCAGGCTCTCGCTGACCTCAGACCTCTTGACCTCAGGCTCGCTGACCTCAGGCCTCGCTGACCTCAGGCTCGCTGACTCGCTGACCTCAGGCCTCGCTGACCTCAGGCCTCGCTGACCTCAGACCCTTGACCTCAGGCTCGCTGACCTCAGACTCTCGTTGACCTCAGGCTCTCGTTGACCTCAGGCTGTCGTTGACCTCAGACCCTTGACCTCAGGCTCTCGTTGACCTCAGGCTCTTGTTGACCTCAGGCTCTCGTTGACCTCAGGCTCTCGTTGACCTCAGGCTCTCGTTGACCTCAGACTCTCGTTGACCTCAGGCTCTCGTTGACCTCAGGCTCTCGTTGACCTCAGGCTCTCGTTGACTCTCGTTGACCTCAGACTCTCGTTGACCTCAGGCTCACGTTGACCTCAGACTCTTGACCACAGGCTCTCGTTGACCTCAGGCTCTCGTTGACCTCAGGCTCTCGTTGACTCTCGTTGACCTCAGACTCTCGTTGACCTCAGACCCTTGACCTCAGACTCTCGTTGACCTCAGACCCTTGACCTCAGACTCTCGTTGACCTCAGACCCTTGACCTCAGGCTCTCGTTGACCTCAGGCTCTCGTTGACCTCAGGCTCTTGTTGACCTCAGGCTCTCGTTGACCTCAGGCTCTCGTTGACCTCAGGCTCTCGTTGACCTCAGTCTCTCGTTGACCTCAGGCTCTCGTTGACCTCAGGCTCTCGTTGACCTCAGGCTCTCGTTGACCTCAGGCTCTCGTTGACTCTCGTTGACCTCAGACTCTCGTTGACCTCAGGCTCTCGTTGACTCTCGTTGACCTCAGGCTCTCGTTGACCTCAGGCTCTCGTTGACCTCAGACCCTTGACCTCAGGCTCTCGTTGACCTCAGACTCTCGTTGACCTCAGACTCTTGTTGACCTCAGACTCGTTGACCTCAGACTCTTGTTGACCTCAGGCTCTCATTGACCTCAGGCTCTCGTTGACCTCAGGCTCTCGTTGACTGTCGTTGACCTCAGACTCGTTGACCTCAGGCTCGTTGACCTCAGGCTCTCGTTGACCTCAGGCTCTCGTTGACCTCAGGCTCTCGTTGACCTCAGGCTCTCGTTGACCTCAGGCTCTCGTTGACCTCAGACTCTCGTTGACCTCAGGCTCTCGTTGACCTCAGACCCTTGACCTCAGGCTCGTTGACCTCAGGCTCGTTGACCTCAGGCTCGTTGACTCTCATTGACCTCAGACTCGTTGACCTCAGGCTCTCATTGACCTCAGGCTCTCGTTGACCTCAGGACCTCGGCTCGTTGACTCTCATTGACCTCAGACACTCGTTGACCTCAGACTCTCGTTGACCTCAGACTCGTTGACCTCAGACTCTTGTTGACCTCAGGCTCTCATTGACCTCAGGCTCTCGTTGACCTCAGGCTCTCGTTGACTCTCGTTGACCTCAGACTCTCGTTGACCTCAGGCTCTCGTTGACCTCAGACTCTCGTTGACCTCAGACTCTCGTTGACCTCAGGCTCTCGTTGACCTCAGGCTCTCGTTGACCTCAGGCTCTCGTTGACTCTCGTTGACCTCAGACTCTCGTTGACCTCAGGCTCTCGTTGACCTCAGACTCTCGTTGACCTCAGACTCTCGTTGACCTCAGGCTCTCGTTGACCTCAGGCTCTCGTTGACTCTCGTTGACCTCAGGCTCTCGTTGACCTCAGACCCTTGACCTCAGGCTCTCGTTGACCTCAGGCTCTCGTTGACCTCAGGCTCTCGTTGACCTCAGACTCTCGTTGACCTCAGACTCTTGTTTTCAGGGAGTATCGTGTTCCTCAAAGCTTCAGAGCTCCAGGTCCTCGTCGTCTCCACAAACCAGAACCTCTGTGTGCGCTACGACTACAACACCACCCTGACCATGAGGAACCCCCGAGAGGACCAGGTACTGACCAGGACCAGGTACTGACCAGGACCAGGTACTGACCAGGACCAGGACTGGACCTGGACCAGGACTGGACCTGGACTGGGTTCGAAAGATGCTCCTCTGGAGTGACCCCTCAGAGGGTCAAAGGTCACAGGGAGGAGGTCGTCAAGGCTCAGGGCGAAACATCAGCTCAGTGTCCAACATCCACCAACAGCAGCTGCAGCTCCTCAGGGGGAGCTCCTCCTCTGGGGAGCTCCTCCTCTGGGGAGCTCCTCCTCTGGGGAGCTCCTCCTCAGGGGGAGCTCCTCCTCAGCGGAGCTCCTCCTCCCGAGACTCCTCCTCTGGGGAGCTCCTCCTCAGGGGGAGCTCTCTCAGAGACAGAGGAGCTCGGAGCAGAGCCACGAGGAGGAGCAGCAGCTCTGGTCCAGATGGAGGTTCTGGTCCAGATGGACCGTAGCCCGAGGGGAGGGGCTTAAACAGTCCCTGTCCAGGTGAGAGTCAGCTGTGATCGACCTGCTCCAAGTCCTGGAGACACAGGTCCTGGAGACACAGGTCCTGGAGACACAGGTCCTGGAGACACAGGTCCTACAGACACAGGTCCTGGAGACACAGGTCCTGGAGACACAGGTCCTGGAGACACAGGTCCTGGAGACACAGGTCCTGGAGACACAGGTCCTGGAGACACAGGTCCTACAGACACAGGTCCTGGAGACACAGGTCCTGGAGACACAGGTCCTGGAGACACAGGTCCTGGAGACACAGGTCCTGGAGACACAAGTCCTGGAGACACAGGTCCTGATCAGATGATCACCTTCTCACAGAGACACAATGCGCTGTAGTCTGTGTTTGTCCCGGGCTGTGGCTCCTGGTGATGGAGGAGGTGATGGAGGAGGTGATGGAGGAGGTGATGGAGGAGGTGATGGAGGAGGTGATGGAGGAGGTGATGGAGGAGGTGATGGAGGAGGTGATGGAGGAGGTGATGGAGGAGGTGATGGAGGAGGTGATGGAGGAGGTGAGGATGGACTCCTGATGGTCGTGTAGAACTGCTCCATCATGTCGGAGGTCCATGGGGGGTGGAAGCTGATGTTTAAGAGACTCAGACATGGTTAGAGCACAACACCAGGACTAAACCAGGACTAGACCAGGACTGAACCAGGACTAAACAAGGACTAAACAAGGACTGAACCAGGACTGAACCAGGACTGAACCAGGACTAGACCAGGACTAAACAAGGACTAAACAAGGACTGAACCAGGACTGAACCAGGACTGAACCAGGACTAGACCAGGACTAGACCAGGACTGAACCAGGACTAAACAAGGACTGAACCAGGACTAAACAAGGACTGAACCAGGACTGAACCAGGACTAAACCAGGTCTAAACCAGGACTAGACCAGGACTAGACCAGGACTGGACCAGGACTAGACCAGGACTAGACCAGGACTGAACCAGGACTAAACAAGGACTGAACCAGGACTGAACCAGGACTGAACCAGGACTAGACCAGGACTAGACCAGGACTGAACCAGGACTAAACAAGGACTGAACCAGGACTAAACAAGGACTGAACCAGGACTGAATCAGGACTAAACCAGGACTAAACAAGGACTGAACCAGGACTGAACCAGGACTGAACCAGGACTAGACCAGGACTAGACCAGGACTAGACCAGGACTGAACCAGGACTAAACAAGGACTGAACCAGGACTAAACCAGGACTAGACAAGGACTGAACCAGGACCGAACCAGGACTGGACCAGGACTGAACCAGGACCGAACCAGGACTGGACCAGGACTGGACCAGGACTGAACCAGGACTCACCAGAGTGTCTCCTCAGTGGACCCTGACCTCGGAGGTGGTGGTGGTCGACCCGGGACAGTCCTACAGGGTCACGGTGCAGAACATCCCAAAAGCAGAACTGGACCACAGCGACTCCAGCACCAGCCGCGACCTGGACGTCCCAGGTGAGCGCCCCCTACAGGACAGAGCGCCCCCTACAGGACAGAGAGAGCGCCCCCTACAGGACAGAGCGCCCCCTACAGGACAGAGAGAGCGCCCCCTACAGGACAGAGCCCTACAGGACAGAGCGCCCCCTACAGGACAGAGCCCCTACAGGACAGAGCCCCCTACAGGACAGAGCGCCCCTACAGGACAGAGCGCCCCCTACAGGACAGAGCGCCCCCTACAGGACAGAGAGAGAGCGCCCCTACAGGACAGAGCGCCCCCTACAGGACAGAGAGCCCCCTACAGGACAGAGCGCCCCCTACAGGACAGAGAGAGTGCCCCCTACAGGACAGAGTGCCCCTACAGGACAGAGCGCCCCCTACAGGACAGAGAGAGCGCCCCCTACAGGACAGAGCGCCCCCTACAGGACAGAGAGAGCGCCCCCTACAGGACAGAGCGCCCCCTACAGGACAGAGAGAGCGCCCCCTACAGGACAGAGCGCCCCCTACAGGACAGAGAGAGCGCCCCCTACAGGACAGAGCGCCCCCTACAGGACAGAGAGAGCGCCCCCTACAGGACAGAGCGCCCCCTACAGGACAGAGCGCCCCCTACAGGACAGAGCGCCCCCTACAGAGACAGCGCCTACAGGACAGAGCGCCCCTACAGGACAGAGCGCCTACAGAGAGAGAGCGCCCTACAGGACAGAGCGCCCTACAGGACAGAGAGAGCGCCCCCTACAGGACAGAGCGCCCCCTACAGGACAGAGAGAGCGCCCCCTACAGGACAGAGAGCCCCCTACAGGACAGAGAGAGCGCCCCCTACCGGACAGAGAGAGCGCCCCCTACAGGACAGAGCGCCCCCTACAGGACAGAGCGCCCCCTACAGGACAGAGAGAGCGCCCCCTACAGGACAGAGAGAGCGCCCCCTACAGGACAGAGAGAGCGCCCCCTACAGGACAGAGAGAGCGCCCCCTACAGGACAGAGCGAGAGCCCCCTACAGGACAGAGAGAGAGCCCCCTACAGGACAGAGCGCCCCCTACAGGACAGAGAGCCACAAACAGGACAGAGAGCGCCATACAGGACAGAGAGAGCGCCCTACAGGACAGAGAGAGCGCCCCCTACAGGACAGAGCGCCCCCTCCAGGACAGAGCGCCCCCTACAGGACAGAGCGCCCCCTACAGGACAGAGCGCCTCCTACAGGACAGAGAGAGCGCCCCCTACAGGACAGAGCGCCTCCTACAGGACAGAGCGCCCCCTACAGGACAGAGAGAGCGCCCCCTACAGGACAGAGAGAGCGCCCTCTACAGGACAGAGCGCCCTCTACAGGACAGAGTGCCCCCTACAGGACAGAGAGCCCCCTACAGGACAGAGAGAGCTCTACAGGACAGAGCCCCCTACAGGACAGAGCGCCCCCTACAGGACAGAGCGCCCCCTACAGGACAGAGCGCCTCCTACAGGACAGAGAGAGCGCCCCCTACAGGACAGAGAGAGCGCCCTCTACAGGACAGAGAGAGCGCCCTCTACAGGACAGAGCGCCCCCTACAGGACAGAGAGAGCGCCCCCTACAGGACAGAGAGAGCGCCCTACAGGACAGAGAGAGCGCCCTCTACAGGACAGAGCGCCCCCTACAGGACAGAGCGCCCTACAGGACAGAGCGCCCCTACAGGACAGAGCGCCTCTACAGGTCAGAGAGAGCGCCCTACAGGACAGAGAGAGAGCGCCCTACAGGACAGAGCGCCCCCTACAGGACAGAGAGAGCGCCCCCTACAGGACAGAGAGAGCGCCCCCTACAGGACAGAGAGAGCGCCCCCTACAGGACAGAGCGCCCCCTACAGGACAGAGCGCCCCCTACAGGACAGAGCGCCCCCTACAGGACAGAGCGCCCCCTACAGGACAGAGCGCCCCCTACAGGACAGAGAGAGCGCCCCCTACAGGACAGAGCGCCCCCTACAGGACAGAGCGCCCCCTACAGGACAGAGCGCCCCCTACAGGACAGAGCGCCCCCTACAGGACAGAGAGAGCGCCCCCTACAGGACAGAGAGAGCGCCCCCTACAGGACAGAGCGCCCCCTACAGGACAGAGCGCCCCCTACAGGACAGAGAGAGCGCCCCCTACAGGACAGAGAGAGCGCCCCCAACCCGACAGAGCACCCCCTACAGGACAGAGCGCCCCCTACAGGACAGAGGGGCGCCCCCTACAGGACAGACAGAGCGCCCCCTACAGGACAGAGCGCCTCCTACAGGACAGAGAGAGCGCCCCCTACAGGACAGAGCGCCCCCTACAGGACAGAGCGCCCCCTACAGGACAGAGCGCCCGAAAGGACAGAGCGCGATCCAGGACTGAGCGAGCGCCCCATACAGGACAGAGAGACCCCTACAGGACAGAGAGAGCCCCCTACAGGACAGAGAGAGCGCCCCCCGCAGGACAGAGCGGCCCCCCTACAGGACAGAGAGAGCGCCCCCTACAGGACAGAGAGAGCGCCCCCTACAGGACAGAGAGACGGGACAGAGAGCCCCCTACGGGACAGAGCGCCCTACAGGACAGAGCGCCCTACAGGACAGAGAGAGCGCCCCCTACGGGACAGAGAGCCCCCTACAGGACAGAGCGCCCCCTACAGGACAGAGCGCCCCCTACAGGACAGAGCGCCCCCTACAGGACAGAGGGGCGCCCCCTACAGGACAGAGAGAGCGCCCCCTACAGGACAGAGAGAGCGCCCCCTACAGGACAGAGAGCGCCCCCTACGGGACAGAGAGCCCCCTACGGGACAGAGCGCCCTACAGGACAGAGAGAGCCCTACAGGACAGAGCGCCCCCTACGGGACAGAGAGCCCCCTACAGGACAGAGCGCCCCCTACTGGACAGAGCGCCCCCTACAGGACAGAGCGCCCCCTACAGGACAGAGCGCCCCCTACAGGACAGAGCGCCCCCTACAGGACAGAGCGCCCTCTGCTGGTGTTGACTCTTGTGTTGTGTTCAGGTTGTTCTGATCCGGTGATGAGGACGACTCTGCCCTGTGTCCAGTTGGGTCAGTTTGGCTTTATTTATTATTATTATTATTTTTTTTTATTATTTATTTTTTTATTCATAACAAAAGACAGAAAATGAACATAAAGAGCAGCAGTCTAATGTTTTCTAAGGTTTAAAACACAAATAATATGCAAAGTTTGACCCAAAATCTGCTACAAAAACTTTTAAAAATCATTTAGAAAATAAATTATAACTTTAAAAAAATATATGTAAATTGTGAAACGTAATTTTATTTAATTTGAAATATTTGATGAACTCACAAAAACTGTATTTATTTTATACACGGCATTTAATGCAGCCTCAAAAAATACATATAACTGTATAATATATACATATTTGACTGAAAAACAAACAAAAAGCACATTTTGAACTAGTTTTGTCCCAGTGCAGATTCCATACTTTTCTCTGTGAGAGCAAACCACAATCACACAAAACTATATTTATTTATTATTTATTTTATTTCCTTCATAAAATATAAAAGACATTAACAGCGTCCAGTTTAACGACTGGCTCTGGCGCCCTCTGGTGGACGAGACGTGAACTCACATCAAACAAAGAAAAGAAACGAAACTGAACCAAAGTCAAATAAAACGAACTAAAATGATCCTGTTTTTATCTGAAACACGAGACGAACGACAGAAAAAAACAGTTTAAACTGATTTTTGTTAAATATGTGTTTAGACCTGGTCCAGACCTGGTTTAGACCTGGTCCAGACCTGGTTTAGACCTGGTCCAGACCTGGTTTAGTCCTGGTTCAGTCCTGGTTTAGTCCTGGTTCAGTCCTGGTTTAGTCCTGGTTTAGTCCTGGTTCAGTCCCGGTTCAGACCCGGTCCAGACCCGGTCCAGACCTGGTTTCTTGTGTGTCCAGGGTCTCTGTGGAGTCCGGACCTCCGTGTGGTCCGGTCCGGTTCGGTTCTGACGGCGGAGTTCAGTCCTGACCCTCAGAGCCACGAATACAACGTCCTGTGTCGCTGTGGACGCTCCAGCTTCAACGAAACTCCACGAGGGGTAAGACCAGGACTAGACCGGGACCAGGACTGGGACCAGAGACGAGAGACCAGAGACCAGAGACCAGAGACCAGAGACCAGAGACCAGAGACCAGAGACCAGAGACCAGAGACCAGAGACCAGAGACCAGAGACCAGAGACCAGGGACCAGGACCAGAGACCAGAGACCAGAGACCAGAGACCAGGACCAGAGACCAGAGACCAGGACCAGAGACCAGAGACCAGAGACCAGAGAGACCAGAGACCAGAGACCAGAGACCAGAGACCAGGGACCAGAGACCAGGACCAGGACCAGAGACCAGGACCAGGACCAGGACCAGGACCAGGGACCAGGGACCAGGGACCAGGGACCAGGGACCAGGACCAGAGACCAGAGACCAGGACCAGAGACCAAGACCAGAGACCAGGACCAGAGACCGGACGGAAAACCTGCCGCCGACCGTAACAAACACACAGTGTGGGATCTCTGATGTTCTCTGATGTTCTCTGACCTCTCTCTGATGTTCTCTGACCTTTCTCTGATGTTCTCTGACCTCTCTCTGATGTTCTCTGACCTCTCTCTGATGTTCTCTGACTTTTCTCTGATGTTCTCTGACCTTTCTCTGATGTTCTCTGACCTCTCTCTGATGTTCTCTGACTTTTCTCTGATGTTCTCTGACTTTTCTCTGTTCTCTGACCTTTCTCTGATGTTCTCTGACTTCTCTCTGATGTTCTCTGACTTTTCTCTGTTCTCTGACCTTTCTCTGATGTTCTCTGACTTCTCTCTGATGTTCTCTGACCTTTCTCTGATGTTCTCTGACCTTTCTCTGATGTTCTCTGACCTTTCTCTGATGTTCTCTGACCTTTCTCTGATGTTCTCTGACCTTTCTCTGATGTTCTCTGACTTTTCTCTGATGTTCTCTGACCTTTCTCTGATGTTCTCTGACCTTTCTCTGATGTTCTCTGACTTCTCTCTGATGTTCTCTGATCTTTCTCTGATGTTCTCTGACCTTTCTCTGATGTTCTCTGACCTTTCTCTGATGTTCTCTGACCTTTCTCTGATGTTCTCTGACCTTTCTCTGATGTTCTCTGACTTTTCTCTGATGTTCTCTGACCTTTCTCTGATGTTCTCTGACCTTTCTCTGATGTTCTCTGACCTTTCTGTCTCTTCAGAACAGTTCCAGACTGAGCGCCTCCTTCTCCCTCGACCTGTGGGTGATCTCCTGCTGCCGCTTCAACGTCCAGGTACTCGCCCTGTGTGTGATGTTCTCTGGTGTTCTCTGGTGTCCTCTGATGTTCTCTGGTGTTCTGGTGTCCTCCGATGTTCTCTGGTGTTCTCCTGTGTTCTCTGATGTTCTCTGGTGTCCTCTGATGTCTCCTGTGTTCACTGATGTTCTCTGATGTCCTCTGATGTTCTCCTGTGTTCCCTGATGTTCTCTGATGTCCTCTGATGTTCTCCTGTGTTCCCTGATGTTCTCTGATGTTCTCTGATGTTCTCCTGTGTTCTCTGAAGTTCTCCTGTGTTCCCTGATGTTCTCTGATGTCCTCTGATGTTCTCCTGTGTTATCTGATGTCCTCTGATGTTCTCTGATGTCCTCTGGTGTTCTCTGATGTTCTCTGAAGTTCTCCTGTGTTCCCTGATGTTCTCTGGTGTCCTCTGATGTTCCATGATGTTCTCTGATGTTCTCTGGTGTTCTCTGATGTCCTCTGATGTTCTCCTGTGTTCCCTGATGTTCTCTGGTGTCCTCTGATGTTCCATGATGTTCTCTGATGTTCTGTGGTGTTCTCTGATGTTCTCTGATGTCCTCTGATGTTCCATGATGTTCCCTGATGTTCTCTGATGTCCTCTGATGTCCTCTGATGTTCTCTGATGTTCTCTGATGTCCTCTGATGTCCTCTGATGTTCTCTGGTGTTCTCTGATGTTCTCTGGTGTTCCCTGGTGTCCTCTGATGTTCCCTGGTGTTCTCTGATGTCCTCTGATGTTCTCTGATGTTCTCCTGTGTTCTCTGGTGTCCTCTGATGTTCCCTGGTGTTCTCTGATGTTCTCTGGTGTTCTCTGATGTTCTCTGATGTCCTCTGATGTTCTCCTGTGTTCTCTGATGTCCTCTGATGTTCTCTGATGTCCTCTGGTGTCCTCTGATGTTCCCTGGTGTTCTCTGATGTTCTCTGGTGTTCTCTGATGTCCTCTGATGTCCTCTGATGTTCTCTGATGTTCTCTGATGTTCCCTGGTGTCCTCTGATGTTCTCCTGTGTTCTCTGATGTTCTCTGATGTTCCCTGATGTCCTCTGATGTCCTCTGATGTTCTCTGGTGTTCTCTGATGTTCTCTGGTGTCCTCTGACGTTCTCTGATGTTCCCTGGTGTTCTCTGATGTTCTCTGGTGTTCTCTGGTGTCCTCTGACGTTCTCTGATGTTCTCTGATGTTCCCTGATGTCCTCTGGTGTTCTCTGATGTTCTCTGGTGTCCTCTGACGTTCTCTGATGTTCCCTGGTGTTCTCTGATGTTCTCTGGTGTTCTCTGGTGTCCTCTGACGTTCTCTGATGTTCTCTGATGTTCCCTGATGTCCTCTGATGTTCTCTGATGTTCTCTGATGTTCTCTGATGTTCTCTGAGGATCATGTGTGTGTTTCAGGTTCTGCCTTATTTTCCTGGCTGTGGGAACGACTGTCCCAGACACGAAACCTTCTTGGACCTCTGCCCGGTGCTGACAGGTGAGACCCTGCCTGACAGGTGACATCATTTTTGACATAGAGGTTTAACATGAACCCCCCCCCCCCCCCCCCCCCAGACGTGGCCCCAGACGTGGCCCCAGACGTGTGGCGCCCCCTGCCTGTGGCTCTGGGAGTGTCGGCGGCTCTGATGGTCGCGCTGATCGTCGGAGTCTGTGTCGCCGCCTGCAGGTGGAGCAGAGGTACTGCATGAATCTGCACACGGCACCTTCTGACCTTCACCTTCTGACCTTCTTCAGACCTTCTTCAGACCTTCTTCAGACCTTCTTCAGATCTTCTTCAGACCTTCTTCAGACCTTCTTCAGATCTTCTTCAGATCTTCTTCAGACCTTCTTCAGACCTTCTTCAGACCTTCTTCAGATCTTCTTCAGATCTTCTTCAGATCTTCTTCAGACCTTCTTCAGACCTTCTTCAGACCTTCTTCAGACCTTCTTCAGATCTTCTTCAGACCTTCTTCAGACCTTCTTCAGACCTTCTTCAGATCTTCTTCAGATCTTCTTCAGACCTTCTTCAGATCATCTTCAGACCTTCTTCAGACCTTCTTCAGATCATCTTCAGACCTTCTTCAGACCTCCTTCAGATCTTCTTCAGACCTTCTTCTGACCTTCTTCAGATCTTCTTCAGACCTTCTTCAGATCTTCTTCTGACCTTCTTCAGATCTTCTTCTGATCTTCTTCAGACCTTCTTCTGACCTTCTTCAGATCTTCTTCAGACCTTCTTCAGATCATCTTCAGACCTTCTTCAGACCTTCTTCAGATCTTCTTCAGATCTTCTTCAGACCTTCTTCTGACCTTCTTCAGATCTTCTTCAGACCTTCTTCAGATCATCTTCAGACCTTCTTCAGACCTTCTTCAGATCATCTTCAGACCTTCTTCAGACCTTCTTCAGACCTTCTTCAGACCTTCTTCAGACCTTCTTCAGATCTTCTTCAGACCTTCTTCAGATCTTCTTCAGATCTTCTTCAGATCTTCTTCAGATCTTCTTCAGATCTTCTTCAGACCTTCTTCTGACCTTCTTCTGACCTTCTTCAGATCTTCTTCAGACCTTCTTCAGATCATCTTCAGACCTTCTTCAGACCTTCTTCAGATCATCTTCAGACCTTCTTCAGACCTTCTTCAGACCTTCTTCAGACCTTCTTCAGACCTTCTTCAGATCTTCTTCAGACCTTCTTCAGATCTTCTTCAGACCTTCTTCAGATCTTCTTCAGATCTTCTTCTGACCTTCTTCAGATCTTCTTCAGATCTTCTCTGAGCCCTTGTGGTGTTCCTCTTGTTTCTCGTGTTCTTTCTCCTGATGTTACGGCCTCCTCTGCTCTTTGTCCACCACACGACGTCCGGTTGGTTCATTACCTTCAGTCTGTGTCTGGACGTCCCACAGGATCTTCTCTACCACCTTTGGAGGGGTTTTTGACCTTGGGGTTTCCAGTCCATTCTCTGCACAGATGGTTCTGGAACACTTGGTTATGGCGTTCCCTGCAGCTCTGGTCTGGTCCATCCCAGGAGCTACACCTTGGGTCTTGTCCGTGGTAGATCTGGACCTGCTCTGGAGGACCAGCTCTGGAGGACCTGCTCTGGAGGACCTGCTCTGGAGGACCTGCTCTGGAGGACCTGCTCTGGTGGACCTGCTCTGGAGGACCTGCTCTGGAGGACCTACTCTGGAGGACCTGCTCTGGTGGACCTGCTCTGGAGGACCTACTATGGAGGACCTGCTCTGGAGGACCTGCTCCTGCTCCAGGATGAGCCTCTGTCCTTCCGTCCGGCTCTAGACACTGGGAGGATTTCTTGATATCAGCCTCTTCAGTTTTGTTCTGGTGGTACGTCCCATGTGGGGCGTGTCCTCCATGATGGTCCCTCCTCCTGCACCTCCTCCTCTGAGCTCTTCATCTGGGCCTCGTCCTTGATGTGGATCTTGGATGTTTCATCCTGACAGCGGCTCTCACTAGTCCCTCCTTCCTTACGGCTGGTGCACAGTCCCAGGGTCTTGGAGGTCTCTTGGAGGTTGCCTTTGCCTGTGATGTTCCTCGGTGTTTGTCGGTGTCTGCTGTTGTTCCTCTGGGGGTGAGACCTTCTGTGGACTTCCATGTGGTGCAGAGGTTATTGGTTGATAGTTGGATGGGACTGTCCCCTTGAAGGATCCTTCAGGAGGACCGTTCGCCCTTGGGTGAGACGTTCAGGGTGAGTCCGTCCCTCACAGCTGGTTCGTCTGTTCTGCTCCGCCTCTTGGAGAGCAGTGACCTGTGGGCGGGGCTCATGTCTGGGCCAGTGTTTCAGACTCTCTGGAGGTCGCTGTGGTCGTCCCTCAGAGCCAGGTCCTTCAGCTTTAGCTCAAAGTTGTGAAAACTCAACATTTAACTCAATAAACCTGAGCCAAAGGACTATTTATTTATTTATTTATTTGTACTTTATTCCACTATCTTTGGGTAATTTTGACCCATCTAGGTTTTTTTTTATTTTATCCTATGAAACTTTCATGGTGTCCCAGAACATCACTCACTTCTAAAGTACTTTTTCCTGATATGAAAAGCGCTCTCAGACCAAAGGTGCTTTGCTCAATGGAACAGCTCCAGGGTTAAATGAACTAAAGCCACGACAGAACATCATTCACCGTTTTTTAAATCATGAAAACCGAGCTCCAGGAGCAAGATGGCTGCCTTCTGGAGTCAATGGGCCGTGCTTGAACATGTCTCCAGTGTAGCCTTCAGCCGTTAGCTCGGTCTTCTGGATTGTGCGGCTCGGACCAACAACAGCAACAGACGCCGAGGATTAAAAAGATGTTGTGAAGAAAACGTGCTGCTGTGTGGTTTGGTCTGGTTTTAGTCGATGAAATCTCTAATGCTCATGACTTCACTCCTGGCTCCTGATGTTCTCTGATGTTCTCTGATGTTTCCTGATGTTCTCTGGTGTCCTCTGGTGTCCTCTGATGTTCCCTGATGTTCTCTGATGTTCTCTGATGTTCCCTGATGTTCTCTGGTGTCCTCTGATTTTTCCTGATGTTCTCTGGTGTCCTCTGATGTTTCCTGATGTTCTCTGGTGTCCTCTGATGTTTCCTGATGTTCTCTGGTGTCCTCTGATGTTTCCTGATGTTCTCTGGTGTCCTCTGATGTTCTCTGATGTTCTCTGATGTTCTCTGGTGTCTTCTGATGTTTCTTGATGTCCTCATGTGTTCTCTGATGTTCCCTGATGTTCCCTGATGTTCCCTGATGTTCTCTGGTGTCTTCGGATGTTCTCTGGTGTCCTCTGATGTTCTCTGGTGTTCTCTGATGTTCCCTGATGTTCTCTGGTGTTCTCCAATGTTCTCTGGTGTCCTCTGATGTTCCCTGATGTTCTCTGGTGTTCTCTGATGTTCTCTGGTGTCCTCCAATGTTCTCTGGTGTCCTCTGATGTTCCCTGATGTTCTCTGATGTTCTCCGATGTTCTCTGGTGTCCTCTAATGTTCCTGATGTTCTCTGGTGTCCTCTGATGTTCTCTGATGTTCCCTGATGTTCTCTGGTGCCCTCTGATGTTTCCTGCTGTCCTCTGGTGTCCTCTGATGTTTCTTGATGTCCTCATGTGTTCCCTGATGTTCTCTGGTGTCCTCTAATGTTCCCTGATGTTCTCCGATGTCTCCTGTGTCTCCTGCAGGCGGCTCCTCGGGCCCCGGGGCCAAACTCTCCGCTCCGTTTGAGAAGCAGCTGCAGAAACACCCGACTCTGCTCCTGATCTACTCCAGGGACCACCCTCTGTACGTCCACGTGGTGCTGCAGCTCTCAGCCTTTCTCCAGGCGCAGTGCGGCATCAGGGTGAGTGCCTCGGGACGGGGTTCCCCTCAGCTTCTCCTGTGGTTCCTCAGGTTCCTGTCACGCTCTCCTCTGGTTCCTCTCACGCTCTGCTCTGGTTCCTCTGGTTCCTCTCACGCTCTCCTCTGGTTCCTCTCATGCTCTCCTCTGGTTCCTCTGGTTCCTCTCACGCTCTGCTCTGGTTCATCTGGTTCCTCTCACGCTCTCCTCTGGTTCCTCTCATGCTCTCCTCTGGTTCCTCTCATGCTCTCCTCTGGTTCCTCTCACGCTGTGCTCTGGTTCATCTGTTTCCTCTCACGCTCTCCTCTGGTTCCTCTCACGCTCTCCTCAGGTTCTTCTCACGCTCTCCTCTGGTTCCTCAGGTTCTTCTCGTTCCTCTCTTGCTCTCCTCTGGTTCCTCTCATGCTCTCCTCTGGTTCCTCTCATGCTCTCCTCTGGTTCCTTTCACGCTGTGCTCTGGTTCATCTGTTTCCTCTCACGCTCTCCTCTGGTTCCTCTCACACTCTCCTCAGGTTCTTCTCACGCTCTCCTCTGGTTCCTCTGGTTCCTCTGGTTCCTCTCACGCTCTGCTCTGGTTCATCTGGTTCCTCTCACGCTCTCCTCTGGTTCCTCTCACGCTCTCCTCGGGTTCTTCTCACGCTCTCCTCTGGTTCCTCAGGTTCTTCTCGTTCCTCTCTTGCTCTCCTCTGGTTCCTCTCACGCTCTCCCCAGGTTCCACTGGTTCCTCTCTTGCTCTCCTCTGGTTCCTCAGGTTCCTCTGGTTCCTGTCACGCTCTCCTCTGGTTCCCCTCATGCTCTCCTCTGGTTCCTCTGGTTCCTGTCACGCTCTCCTCAGGTTCCTCTGGTTCCTCTCACGCTCTGCTCTGGTTCATCTGGTTCCTCTCACGCTCTCCTCTGGTTCCTCTGGTTCCTCTCATGCTCTCCTCTGGTTCCTCTCACGCTGTGCTCTGGTTCATCTGGTTCCTCTCACGCTCTCCTCTGGTTCCTCTCACGCTCTCCTCGGGTTCTTCTCACGCTCTCCTCTGGTTCCTCAGGTTCTTCTCGTTCCTCTCTTGCTCTCCTCTGGTTCCTCAGGTTCCACTGGTTCCTCTCTTGCTCTCCTCAGGTTCCTCTCTTGCTCTCCTCTGGTTCCTCTGGTTCCTCTCACGCTCTCCTCAGGTTCCTCTGGTTCCTCTCACTCTCTTTTCGGGTTCTTCTCAAGCTCTCCTCAGGTTCCTCAGGTTCTTCTCGTTCCTCTCTTGCTCTTCTCTGGTTCCTCAGGTTCCTCTGGTTCCTCTCACGCTCTCCTCAGGTTCCTCTGGTTCCTCTCACTCTCTTTTCGGGTTCTTCTCAAGCTCTCCTCAGGTTCCTCAGGTTCTTCTCGTTCCTCTCTTGCTCTCCTCTGGTTCCTCTCACGCTCTCCTCTGGTTCCTCAGGTTCCACGGGTTCCTCTCATGCTCTGCTCTGGTTCATCTGGTTCCTCTCACGCTCTCCTCTGGTTCCTCTCACACTCTCCTCGGGTTCTTCTCACGCTCTCCTCTGGTTCCTCAGGTTCTTCTCGTTCCTCTCTTGCTCTCCTCTGGTTTCTCAGGTTCCTCTCACGCTCTCCTCAGGTTCCTCTGGTTCCTCTCACGCTCTCCTCAGGTTCCTCTGGTTCCTCTCATGCTCTCCTCAGCTTCCTCTCACGTTCTCCTCAGGTTCCTCTGGTTCCTCTCATGCTCTCCTCTGGTTCCTCAGGTTCCTCTGGTTCCTGTCACGCTCTCCTCTGGTTCCCCTCATGCTCTCCTCTGGTTCCTCTGGTTCCTGTCACGCTCTCCTCTAGTTCCTCTCATGCTCTCCTCTGGTTCCTCTGGTTCTTCTCACGCTCTGCTCTGGTTCATCTGGTTCCTCTCACACTCTCCTCTGGTTCCTCTGGTTCCTCTCATGCTTTCCTCTGGTTCCTCTGGTTCCTCTCACGCTGTGCTCTGGTTCATCTGGTTCCTCTCACGCTCTCCTCTGGTTCCTCTCACGCTCTCCTCGGGTTCTTCTCACGCTCTCCTCTGGTTCCTCAGGTTCTTCTCGTTCCTCTCTTGCTCTCCTCTGGTTCCTCAGGTTCCACTGGTTCCTCTCTTGCTCTCCTCTGGTTCCTCAGGTTCCTCTCTTGCTCTCCTCAGGTTCCTCTGGTTCCTCTCACGCTCTCCTCAGGTTCCTCTGGTTCCTCTCACGCTCTCCTCGGGTTCTTCTCAAGCTCTCTTCAGGTTCCTCAGGTTCTTCTCGTTCCTCTCTTGCTCTCCTCTGGTTCCTCAGGTTCCTCTGGTTCCTCAGCTTCCACTGGTTCCTCTCACGCTCTCCTCAGGTTCCACTGGTTCCTCTCACGCTCTCCTCAGGTTCCTCTGGTTCCTCTCACGCTCTCCTCTGGTTCCTCAGGTTCCTCTGGTTCCTCTCACACTCTCCTCAGGTTCCTCTGGTTCCTCTCACGTTCTCCTCTGGTTCCTCAGGTTCTTCTGGACCTTCTGGACTCCACGACGGTCTCCCAGGTCGGTGTGGTGCGGTGGCTGGAGCTCCAGAGGCAGAAGCTCGGTCCAGACGATAAGGTCCTGGTCTTATGTTCTCGAGGAGTCCAGGCCAAGTGGAGGTCCATGTGTGGTCAGGGTCATGTGGTGCAGCAGCCGGACGACCTGATTGGTCCATTCCTCAACCTCTTCCTGTCAGAGCTGCACTCCCCCCAGTCCAGAGGAAGGTACTGAACCAGGACTAAACCAGGACTAAACCAGGACTAAACCAGGTCTGAACCAGGACTGAACCAGGACTAAACCAGGACTAAACCAGGACCGAACCAGGACCGAACCAGGACTGAACCAGGACTAAACCAGGACCGAACCAGGACTGAACCAGGACTAAACCAGGACCGAACCAGGACTGAACCAGGACTAAACCAGGACTAAACCAGGACCGAACCAGGTCTGAACCAGGACTAAACCAGGTCTAAACCAGGTCTGAACCAGGACTGAACCAGGACTGAACCAGGACTAGACCAGGTCTGAACCAGGACTGAATCAGGACTGAACCAGGTCTGAACCAGGTCTGAACCAGGACTGAACCAGGACTGAACCAGGACTAGACCAGGTCTGACCCAGGACTGAATCAGGACTAAACCAGGTCTGAACCAGGACTGAACCAGGACTAAACCAGGTCTGAACCAGGACTAAACCAGGACTAAACCAGGTCTGAACCAGGTCTAAACCAGGTCTAAACCAGGACTGAACCAGGTCTAAACCAGGACTGAACCAGGACTGAACCAGGACTAAACCAGGACTAAACCAGGACCGAACCAGGTCTAAACCAGGACTGAACCAGGTCTGAACCAGGTCTGAACCAGGACTGAACCAGGTCTAAACCAGGACTAAACCAGGACTAAACTAGGACTAAACCAGGACCGAACCAGGTCTGAACAAGGACTAAACCAGGACTAAACCAGGACTAAACCAGGACTAAACCAGGACTGAACCAGGTCTAAACCAGGACTGAACCAGGTCTGAACCAGGTCTGAACCAGGTCTGAACCAGGACTGAACCAGGTCTAAACCAGGACTAAACCAGGACTGAACCAGGACCGAACCAGGTCTGAACCAGGTCTGAACCAGGACTGAACCAGGTCTAAACCAGGACTAAACCAGGACTAAACCAGGACCGAACCAGGTCTAAACCAGGACTGAACCAGGTCTGAACCAGGTCTGAACCAGGTCTGAACCAGGACTAAACCAGGTCTAAACCAGGTCTAAACCAGGACTGAACCAGGACCGAACCAGGTCTGAACCAGGACTAAACCAGGACTAAACCAGGACCGAACCAGGTCTAAACCAGGACTGAACCAGGTCTGAACCAGGTCTGAACCAGGTCTGAACCAGGACTGAACCAGGTCTAAACCAGGACTAAACCAGGACTGAACCAGGACCGAACCAGGTCTAAACCAGGTCTGAACCAGGTCTGAACCAGGTCTGAACCAGGACTGAACCAGGTCTAAACCAGGACTAAACCAGGACTGAACCAGGACCGAACCAGGTCTAAACCAGGTCTAAACCAGGACTGAACCAGGTCTGAACCAGGTCTGAACCAGGACTGAACCAGGTCTAAACCAGGACTAAACCAGGACTAAACCAGGACTGAACCAGGACTGAACCAGGACCAAACCAGGTCTGAACCAGGACTAAACCAGGACTAAACCAGGACTAAACCAGGTCTAAACCAGGTCTAAACCAGGTCTGAACCAGGACCAAACCAGGTCTAAACCAGGACCGAACCAGGACTGAACCAGGACTGAACTAGGTCTGAACCAGGTCTAAACCAGGACTAAACCAGGACTAAACCAGGACTAAACCAGGACTGAACCAGGTCTGAACCAGGACTAAACCAGGACTAAACCAGGTCTGAACCAGGACTAACCCTGGACTTTCTGTTCTCAGATACATCGCGGCGTTCTTCGAGGACTTCGGCTCCGAGCGTGACGTTCCCTCGTTCTTCGACATCGCGGTGAAGTACAAACTCATGAAGCACTTCGAGGAGCTGTACCTCCGGGTCGTCGGTTTGGAGAAGTACGAGCCGAGCCGCGTCAACCACGTCCAGGGCGTCGGGCCGGACGAGTACTGGCTCTGCGAGTCCGGCCGCGCGCTCCAGCTCGCCCTCGCCGACTTCAGCGCCTTCCAGCGCCGCGACCCCGACTGGTCCCAGCGCCGCGACCCCGACTGGTCCCAGCGCCGCGACCCCGACTGGTCCCAGCGCCGCGACCCCGACTGGTCCCAGCGCCGCGACCCCGACTGGTCCCAGCGCCGTGACCCCGACTGGTCCCGACGCGGCGAGGCGGAGCGCGCCGACGAGGCCACTCTGCTCCTGGACGACGCGGCGCTGCCTCAGATCCTGGAGTTCCTTCCCATCGTGAGGGACGGCGCTCACGTCTACGCCAACGACGTCGTGGTGAGCGAGAGCGCCGAGCGGTTCTACGTCGCCGAGCCGGAGCCGCGGCGGGAGGCGACGCTGGCGCGGAACGAGCCGCTGCCGAACCTCGGCGAGCGCCCCCTGCTGGAGCTGCAGCCGGACGCGCACCTCGACCCGGAGCTGTTTGTGTCCGAGCTGATCCCGAGCGCCGCGGAGCACGAGGAGGTGGAGGCGAGGGCGGGGCAGAGCGAGGGGGGCGTGGCTGCGGTTCTGCGCCTGAAGCCGAGCGCTGAGGACGAGCAGAGCGAGCAGAGAGAGCAGGACGAGCAGAGAGAGCCGTGGAAGGCCCAGAGCAGCGCCTCGGACCAGGGCTACAGCTCCACGGTCTGGACCGAGCCGGACTCCGACCACATGAGGGCGCTGCTGAGGCTGCAGCAGGAGCTGATGAGCGGCATCTGCCACTTTGAGACCGAATGAAGACGAAAAACTGAACCAACGCTCTGACTCTGATGAGACAGATGTGCGCTGAAGCCAATTTCTCTGTTTTTTGGAGTTTCCTGATGATTCTTACAATATTTTGTCAATTCATGTTGTAAACCAGAGGAGCACAGACCGAGTGGAGCTGTTAGTTATTTAGGTCAGAATTGTATAAAATCTGAAATGTGCTGTAAAAGTTCTTCTCAGGACAAAGTGGCCCCTTCACCAGGACGTCTGAGGGCCAAGAAATGTTGGTCTGAGGGCCGCATTTGGCCCCCGGGCCTGAGTTTGGACGTGCCTGCTGTAAACACTGTATTATTGAGGTTTAATTCTCAGACAAATGTGACAACTTTTCAAATTTTCAAAACAACGTCCCAAAAAACAAAGAACCAGAACGTCCCAAACAGAGACGTCCTGCTTGTTTTGGTCGATTTGACGTGAACACTGAAGGTTTGTGTGACAATTAAAGAAGAAGAAGAAGAAGAAGTGTGTTGTTTTGGCAAAACTTGATCAGATCAGATAAAAGTAAAATAAAACACACGGAGCAGAAAATGAATAAATAAAGTGCAGTACACACAGCGGCCACATGAGGTCAGCAATTAGTTAAAATGTTAGAACGATCAGACAATGTTCCTCGCCCTGTGATTAGGACGTGTGCAGACAGGGGGCGCTCTGGGACAGACAGGGGGCTCTGGAACAGAAGGGGGCGCTCTGGAACAGAAGGGGGCGCTCTGGGACAGACAGGGGGCGCTCTGGGACAGAAGGGGGCGCTCTGGAACAGAAGGGGGCGCTCTGGGACAGAAGGGGGCGCTCTGGGACAGAAGGGGCGCTCTGGGACAGAAGGGCTCTGGGACAGAAGGGGGCGCTCTGGGACAGACAGGGCGCTCTGGGACAGACAGGGGGCGCTCTGGGACAGACAGGGCGCTCTGGGACAGACAGGGGGCGCTCTGGGACAGACAGGGCGCTCTGGGACAGACAGGGGGCGCTCTGGGACAGACAGGGGGCGCTCTGGGACAGACAGGGGGCGCTCTGGGACAGACAGGGGGCGCTCTGGGACAGACAGGGGGCGCTCTGGGACACACAGGGGGCGCTCTGGGACAGAAGGGGGCGCTCTGGGACAGACAGGGGGCTCCGGGACATTTATCCACTGCTAAATTCTCTTGAACATTGTTTAATTGAACCACTTCCTCCTCTGGTCCATCGAGTCGACTGTTGTTGTGATTTTGGGCACGAAAAAATAAATTTAATTGAACTGAATGTAATTTTAAACTTTTATTTTTCTTTTCTTTTTTATCTTTTCCAGGTGTTTTTGTCGATTATCGATTAAACCTGCAGATATTAAAGGTGATCTGTGTTTTGTATCAAAGCCACGCGACACGTTAGTTTCACATTTCGTCTTTATTTTGTTTGTCGTACATCGAAGTCACAGATGAAACGCTCCACACGTCCAGGTCCTTCTGTTGCATAGAGCCTTTTACTTTCACTTTCACTTTCACTTTCAAACAGCACTGTTTGCTTTTCGTCGTCCAAGAACTCGATCTGAAAACATCGGACGAGTTTAAAAAATGAAGAGCGACTGTGAGCCTCAGGAGGACGGAACACGACGGACCGGGGCGGGAAGCAAAGGCAGGGAAGGAAAGACGGGGAAACAAAGACAGGAAAACAAGGGCGATGAAACAACAGAGAAACAAAGACGACAAAACAAAGGCAGGGAAGCACCAGAAGAGAAACTAATACGACAAAACAAAGGCAGGGAAGCACCAGAAGAGAAACAAAGACGAAAAACAATGGCAGGGAAATAAAGACGGAGAAACAAAGTCAAGTAAGCAAATGCAGAGAAACAAAGGCAGAGAAGCAAATACTGGAAACAAAGGTATGGAACAACAAAAGAAGAAAGGATGTATGGAAACAAAGACAGGGAAGTAAAACAGAGAAACGAAGGCAGGGAAACAAGTGCAAGGAAGCAAAGGCAGATAAACAAATGCATGGATCCAAAGACATGGAAACAAAGGCACGGAGACAAAGTCGTGGAAGCAAAGGCAGAGAAACAAAGGCAGGGAAACAATGACATGGGAGTACATACATATAAACAATAACCGGAAAACAAAGACAGGGAAACAAACCAGTAAATACAGATGTGGTAAACAAAGACATGGTAAACAAAGACAGGACAAACACAAGGTAAATAAACCCGTAAATACAGCCGCGGTAAAAAAATACAGGATAAACACACAGTAAACATGATCAGGGTAAACAAGCAGGTAAACACATACAGGGCAAACAAACTGGTAAATAAAGAAAAATAAACCGTGTTGTAAACAAATACGAGGTAGATGTGCTGACAAACAAAGGCAGGGTAAACATATTGGTAAACAATACACGATAAACAACACTGTAAACAAAGACGGCGTAATCAAACTGGTAAAAAGTGTAAACAAACAGGTAACAAAGGCAGGTTGTTTCAGCTGTAACTCCTCCCAGTGGGCGGGGCTTGTTTCTCAGTTCCTCAGATGGTTCTTGGTCCTTCACGTTACATTCGCTTCGGATTCTGACGTTGGGTCCAGACAGTTTCTTTTCTGTGGAACTCAAAGCTTCAGATTTTGAGTTGAAACGACGTTGACTCTGACGTTCTTCCACCACAAACTCAAACCTGTGTCCAACGTTCAGAACATTCTCGTTTTATTTGTGCTAAAGGTAAAAAATGTGCAAAAACTAACTTCAGATTGTTACAGAGAAGCAGCATCTACTCACGCCACGAAAACCACGACGTACAAAAGATTCATACAAAAATAAACTGTCGACTTTGGCAGAAGCAACAAGAAAAACACAAACGGGACTCAAACCCACAACCTCAGCATTGAAAACAGCAGCTAAAACGGATCAGAAAAGTGCAGAGAATCGCAGCAGTGAAAACACAACTTTTCGTTTGTGGAATGATTTCAACTCGAGTCCATCGTTTGGCGGAGTTCAGGAGCTTTTTAAAACACGTTGCCGGGGCGACCACCTCGGACTCTGGAGCACTGCACTTATCCCCTGGACTGGGACAGGACGGCGCCCTCTAAAGGACGAATGGGATTTGAATAAATATAAAGAGATCTACAAACGCAAACCCTCTCCAGATCATCACAAAGATAACGCTCTACAGCCTGGAGGCAGACGCTCGGGTCCTTCATCTGGACGTCTGAACCGCGCGCCGCCATCTTGGATCTGCCGCACCGCCATCTTGGATCTGCCGCACCGCCATCTTGGATCTGCCCCGTGGCTTCAGGGCAGGGCAGACCTTCAGGGGCCCCCGGGGCTCTTAGAAACCAAGACTAAACTAGATTTTATTCCACGAGAAGCAGGAAGTGCGCCGTTAGCATGCTAATGTTTGTTAGCTTTAGCGCTCTGGTGAAAAGTGCTTTAAACTCATGGAGTGAATATTTATGACGGCGTTAAAGTGACAGTTTTCACCTTTGACCTGAAGCGTCGGTGCTTTTGGTTCATGTGAAACGCTCCACGACGGGCGACGAGCGGTACATCCACAGACACCAGTGGGCCTCAAGTGGGCCACCAGTGGGCCACCAGTGGGCCATCAAGTGGGCCACCAGTGGACCATCAAGTGGGCCATCTATAACATCGTCAGTGTCACCTGTGAAAGGGCAACATCTTTTAATATTCACCGTGTCCCGCAGAGGGCGCCCTAGTAACAGGTCTAAAGTGGGACAGTGGTCTGAAGTGGGACAGTGGTCTGAAGTGGGACAGTGGTCTAAAGTGGGACAGTGGTCTGAAGTGGGACAGTGGTCTAAAGTGGGACAGTGGTCTAAAGTGGGACAGTGGTCTGAAGTGGGACAGTGGTCTAAAGTGGGACAGTGGTCTAAAGTGGGACAGTGGTCTGAAGTGGGACAGTGGTCTAAAGTGGGACAGTGGTCTGAAGTGGGACAGTGGTCTGAAGTGGGACAGTGGTCTAAAGTGGGACAGTGGTCTAAAGTGGGACAGTGGTCTGAAGTGGGACAGTGGTCTAAAGTGGGACAGTGGTCTGAAGTGGGACAGTGGTCTAAAGTGGGACAGTGGTCTGAAGTGGGACAGTGGTCTAAAGTGGGACAGTGGTCTAAAGTGGGACAGTGGTCTAAAGTGGGACAGTGGTCTAAAGTGGGACAGTGGTCTGAAGTGGGACAGTGGTCTAAAGTGGGACAGTGGTCTAAAGTGGGACAGTGGTCTGACGTGGGACAGTGGTCTGACGTGGGACAGTGGTCTAAAGTGGGACAGTGGTCTGAAGTGGGACAGTGGTCTAAAGTGGGACAGTGGTCTGAAGTGGGACAGTGGTCTGAAGTGGGACAGTGGTCTAAAGTGGGACAGTGGTCTGAAGTGGGACAGTGGTCTAAAGTGGGACAGTGGTCTGAAGTGGGACAGTGGTCTGAAGTGGGACAGTGGTCTAAAGTGGGACAGTGGTCTAAAGTGGGACAGTGGTCTGACGTGGGACAGTGGTCTAAAGTGGGACAGTGGTCTGAAGTGGGACAGTGGTCTAAAGTGGGACAGTGGTCTGAAGTGGGACAGTGGTCTGAAGTGGGACAGTGGTCTAAAGTGGGACAGTGGTCTAAAGTGGGACAGTGGTCTGACGTGGGACAGTGGTCTGACGTGGGACAGTGGTCTAAAGTGGGACAGTGGTCTAAAGTGGGACAGTGGTCTGACGTGGGACAGTGGTCTGACGTGGGACAGTGGTCTGAAGTGGGACAGTGGTCTGAAGTGGGACAGTGGTCTAAAGTGGGACAGTGGTCTGAAGTGGGACAGTGGTCTGAAGTGGGACAGTGGTCTGAGGTGGTCCGAGGTGGTCGCCCTGGGCCTCGCTGAAGACCTCAGACGGTCATGACCTCTGACCTGCAGCAGCAAAGCATCGTGGGCCGTGGCCCCTGGTCAGACCCAGTATTTACAGCGGGACGTTCAGAGGCTTCAGCGGGTCGTCTGCAGAAGAACAAACACGAGTCGCACGTTTCACGTCGTCTGGAGCTAAAGTTAAACATGAATCACTCCGATCCACTACAGTCCTTTTTACAGGTGCAGGGTTTAGCTGAAAAAACGTAAAGCAAAGCACCGTTTGAGACACGAGTCTCACCAGCACCGAAGACAGGACCAGGACCAGGACCAGCACCTGCACCAGACCTGGACCCGGACCTGGACCTGGACCTGGACCTGGACCGGCCCCGGACCTGGACCCAGACCCAGAGATGGACCCAGACCCAGCCCGGACTGACTCCAGACCGGGCTCTGCTCCTCTGGGTCCAGGTGTCGGTCCAGAGTCTGAATCTGAAGCTCCTTCAGGACCAGGTCTGGACCAGGACCAGGACCAGGTCTTCAAGATGCTGTGACGTCACATCTGTCCTTGACCCAGTTCCGAGCGCGCGCGCCTGTGGGAGGTGCGCGCGCATCACAGCTGGTTGACCGCGAGCGTGTTGACGTAGCCGTGCGGACACATGTCGTTCTCGGACACTCCGTGAGAAAAGTGCGCGGGGTTTGACGCGGCGAGTTTGCGCACGCCGCGCGCGGTGAGACACTGCTCCGTGAGCTCGAGCGCGCGGCACGTGAGCATAAACACGTTCTTAAATAAAAACACGGACACGGGCGCGCCGTGCGCGTGCACCTGGAAGCAGCGCACCACCAGCAGGGGCGCGTTCACGAGGAGTCCCGTGAAGAAGCGCGCGCACAGGGAGCGGCACGTGAGCTCGGACGCGGTGAGCTCGTGCAGCCAAATGACGGGCGCGAAAAGCGCGAGGAAGAACGCGCACAGCACCGCGTAGCGCAGCGGCGGCGCGTGCAGCTCGTTCCGCAGCAGAAGCTCCACGAGCGTGAAACTGTCCAGTAGATCCAGGCACGTGCTCAGGAAGCTGGCGTGCGCGCGGTGCCGCGTGGCTCCGGTCGCGTCCTCCGTCACCGCGCCGATGAGGCAGAAGAGCAGCGGCGCGGAAAGCAGCACCGCGCCTTTAAAGCCCGTGACGCCGCACGGAACCTTCAGCGTCAGCAGCTCCAGGATGGACGTCTCCACCACCAGCACCATCTTCGGCGTGCACGCGATCACGTAGATGAGCCACGCCAGGTACGCGTACGTGAACTCCCCCAGACCGCCGCCGCGCGCCGAGTTCTTCTGATGGAAGCCGCAGGCGCGCTCGCGCTTGTTGCGCGCGTTCTTGATGAAGAAGATGGCCCACCCGGACAGGACCACGAGGTCCGTGGCGATCCACGAGCACCAGCTCAGGTCCGTGAAGGCGATGAGGTAAAAGTCCAGCACCGCGCCCTGCAGCGCGAGCGTCAAGAAGCACAGCGTCTTGTAGAGCGCGCGGCCGCGCGCCGCGAGCGGCACCGCGCCGCCGTGCATCAGCTCCGCGGACGTCATGAGGCTGTCTGAGGCCGCGGGCCGCACGCTGTCTGCGCTGGAGGCCGAGAGCAGGAGCCCGGAGCCGGGGCACGAGCCTGGAGTGGAGCCGCTGGAGGAGGCGCGGTGCGCGCGGAGCTGCTGTGAGATCATTCCGCTCTGTCCGGATGATGCCGCGTCTGACGCTGCCGCTGACGCCAACGAGGACGCGGCAAAGCGCGGCACGGGACTGGAGCGGAGTCCGGTGTGACGCCGCGGGGTTTGACCAAAGAGTCACGAGGACAAACGCGGTCCTGGTCCTGGTCTGGTTCTGGTCCTGGTCTGGTCCTGGTCTGGTCTCTGGTCCTGGTGGTGGTCCCGGTCTTGGTACTGGTCTGCTCTCTGGTCCTGGTCTTGACCCGGTGCTGGTCTGGTCCCGGTCCTGGTCCTGGTGGTGGTCCTGGTCCTGGTGGTGGTCCTGGTCCTGGTGGTGGTCCTGGCTCTGGTCCTGGTCTGGTCTCGGTCCTGGTCTAGTCCTGGTCTGGTCCTGTACTGGCTCTGGTCCTGGTCTTGACCCGGTCCTGGTCCTGTCCTGGTCCTGTTGTTTCTGTGTCGATCAGAGTCCAGTTTACACAAAACATGATCAAATGAAGCGTTTCACACAAAAAAGAACCAAGAACCAAGTATTATACACACCCCCCCAACCATGTCCAGGTTTAGTCCTCATTCAAATCAAATCAAATCAAATCAATTTATTTTTATAATGCCCAAAATCACAACAACAGTTGCCTCGATGGGCCACAGGTAAAAGCAGTTCAGATAACTGTCCCAGAATGCCCCTGTCCTTTGACCCTCCTTCGCGGCGAGGAAAAACTACAAAAAACCCCATGGGAAAAAGTAGAAACCTCGGGGAGAACCACAGTGAAGGAGAGATCCTACTCCCACGGACGGACAGGCTGCAGATGAACTAGGACTGACATCCACTTGGACTGAACCAGAACCACTCAAGAGGGAGGAGGCTTTAAAGAGTTCCTCCAGAATCACTCAAGAGGGAGGTGGCTTTAAAGAGTTCCTCCAGGAGGACGAGGAGCAGTCCACCAGTGTAGAGAGATCCTCCAGGAGGACGAGGAGCAGTCCACCAGTGTAGAGAGATCCTCCAGCAGGAGATGAGGAACAGTTCATCTAAAGTAGAAGGAGTTCGTCCAGGCAGACGAGGTGTGGCTAATCCAGCTGTCCAGGTGGGTGGCGCATAGATCGTCCAGACAGGTGGGGGTGGGGGGGTCGTCACTGGAGCAGCCGCCGCAGTCCTGGTTTAGTCCTGGTTCAGTCCTGGTTCAGTCCTGGTTCAGTCCTGGTTCAGTCCTGGTTTAGTCCTGGTTCAGTCCTGGTTCAGTCCTGGTTCAGTCCTGGTTCAGTCCTGGTTCAGTCCTGGTTCAGTCCTGGTTCAGACCTGGTTTAGTCCTGGTTCAGTCCCGGTTTAGTCCCGGTTCAGTCCCGGTTCAGTCCTGGTTCAGTCCTGGTTCAGTCCCGGTTCAGTCCTGGTTCAGTCCTGGTTCAGTCCTGGTTCAGACCTGGTTTAGTCCTGGTTTAGTCCTGGTTCAGTCCTGGTTCAGTCCTGGTTCAGACCTGGTTCAGTCCCGGTTCAGTCCTGGTTCAGTCCTGGTTCAGTCCTGGTTCAGACCTGGTTTAGTCCTGGTTCAGTCCCGGTTCAGTCCTGGTTCAGACCTGGTTCAGACCTGGTTTAGTCCTGGTTCAGTCCCGGTTCAGTCCTGGTTCAGGTCGTTCTTTTTAAACAAAAGTCAAACAGTTTTCTAAGTTTTTAGAGTTTATTGTGGTTTTACTCAACAGTGACATTATTTTTTATTTTATTATTTATTTACATCTTGTACAAGTGAAGGATGAGTGTCTTGAATAAATACATGTTTCAGTGTTTCACACGTTTACGATGTACAAAAGTCATTTATTCAACAGTTCATTTACGTCTCAATAAAAGTTTAATATTTCACCGTTTACTTTGAGTCGACTTGAACACATTTTACACAAATCAAAGAAACTGAACGTCTACGTCGGGCTTTTTATTCCTTTATTTGGATAAAAACAGCATGAAACGTCTTTTTATTGATGATCTGAACGAAACAAATGGATCTGAGTCACACTCGACGCTGTAAAAAAGAGACGCACACGTTAAAAAGTGTAGAGTTTAGAGATTTAACAACTTTAGAGTTTTGGATGAAATCGATTCATCTTTAAAGGGCCCACGACAGGTTTAAAGGGCCCACGACAGGTTTGAAGGGCCCACGACAGGTTTAAAGGGCCCTTGACAGGTTTAAAGGGCCCATGACAGGTTTAAAGGGCCCATGACAGGTTTAAAGGGCCCACGACAGGTTTTAAGGGCCCATGACAGGTTTAAAGGGCCCTTGACAGGTTTAAAGGGCCCATGACAGGTTTAAAGGGCCCATGACAGGTTTAAAGGGCCCATGACTGGTTTAAAGGGCCCATGACTGGTTTAAAGGGCCCATGACTGGTTTAAAGGGCCCATGACTGGTTTAAAGGGCCCATGACAGGTTTAAAGGGCCCATGACAGGTTTAAAGGGCCCATGACAGGTTTAAAGGGCCCATGACTGGTTTAAAGGGCCCATGACTGGTTTAAAGGGCCCATGACAGGTTTAAAGGGCCCATGACAGGTTTAAAGGGCCCATGACAGGTTTAAAGGGCCCATGACAGGTTTAAAGGGCCCATGACAGGTTTAAAGGGCCCATGACAGGTTTAAAGGGCCCATGACAGGTTTAAAGGGCCCATGACAGGTTTAAAGGGCCCATGACAGGTTTAAAGGGCCCATGACAGGTTTAAAGGGCCTATGACTGGTTTCTATGATTTTCTAATATTGACTTTATTCAGTGCATTAATACCTCTTGTAAATATAAATTATAGTTTTACACCAATCAGGTCGCTGTTTGTGGAGAAAAGTTGAAAAATCTGTTGAAAATATTACAGGAAGTAAACAAACTGATGACATCACACTGTGAGACAAAGGTTATGTATAATTTACACAAAATAAACTACTTTTTTGACCCTTTAAACTTTGATTCAACAAAATAAAGGCGTCACATGTGTTTTTCTTTGTCAAATGAACAAAATCTGTGACATTAGATGAGTTTTAGCCCAGTGTACAGTGTGGTTGCTATGGTGATTTCCTAGTGTGATGTCATACTTTACAACCAGGAAGTACGATAAAAAACCTAAAAGAACATCTAAATTGGGGTAAAATGTGCAAAGAGTTTCGTAGAAATTGAAATATATTTATCTTAACTGCATTTTAGTGAAATGAGTCGTTCAACCTGTCATAGGCCCTTTAAACCTGTCATGGGCCCTTTAAACCTGTCACAGGCCCTTTAAACCTGTCCTGGGCCCTTTAAACCTGTCACAGGCCCTTTAAACCTGTCCTGGGCCCTTTAAACCTGTCACAGGCCCTTTAAACCTGTCCTGGGCCCTTTAAACCTGTCCTGGGCCCTTTAAACCAGTCATGGGGCCTTTAAACCTGTCATAGGCCCTTTAATCCTGTCATGGGCCCTTTAAACCTGTCATGGGCCCTTTAAACCTGTCATGGGCCCTTTAAACCTGTCATGGGCCCTTTAATCCTGTCATGGGCCCTTTAAACCTGTCATAGGCCCTTTAACTGATTTCCTTTCAGTTTCTCTTTCTCCATTTCCTGCCGATCGACTGAAAAACTTTATTTAAACTCGATTTGTGTGACTTCTGGACTTAAAAGTGTGTTTGACTAAAGCCGCTCTGAGCCGCAGCCGTCGACAGTGAAAGACGAATTCTGTTGTACATTGTACATACTTTAAAATATATCTGAACCAAATAAAGGTTGAAATACGGGACTGAATATTCATGAATGAACTGATGAAACTCAGATATCGTTTATTCATTTTGACATTTTGATTTAATAATGTCACTGTCTGTTTGAGTCTGTTTAGTCCAGACAAACGTTAGAGAAACAACTGATTATTTTCACAAATGTTCGATTAATCGTTTTTAGAATCGACTAAAAGACGACGTGACGGCAAATCCTGACGATCCGAGACAAGAAAAGTGTGACTGAGTCGTAGATTTATGTGTAAAGGTTCAGAATGTGGGGAGGGAACTGAACTGTCGCTAATGCTACGTCCTCTGTGCAACGGGGGGTTTGGGGGTCGCTCCCCAGAAAAATCTTTAATAATCAGACCGTACACTGCAAAAAAAAGTGTTAAAACGGCTTGATTTCAGGATCTTTTTGACTCGTTAAGACCATTTCTTGAATATAAGTAGATTATTTTACTTGTTTCAATCCGTTACTTCTTATTTCAGATTATCTGCCAGTGGGTTAAGATGATTTTATTTTAAATCTATTCTTATTCTAGGATGAATTATGGCAGGATCAGTCAATAATACTTTGAAACCAGTGAAATATTCCGCAGCGATCACGTCTCATTGAGTAAAAACCACTCAAACCGGGTCAAAAAGATCAATTCAAGGCTAAATATAAACTTTTCCAGTGTATTTCCTGTTCGTCTGTGCATTTTATTCGTGTCCAGATGATTTAAATACCTGGTTTCCATTAACTTTTTATCTTTTTTAGACGATATGTGTGTGAGGATTAAAACATTTGTTAATCCCAGACTATTTTATTGTTGTTTTTCTTGTTTAAAAGTTCACTTTACTGCGATATCGAGAGCCGTTCCAGAGCCGTGCGTCTGTAATGGTCGGGGGGGGACGTCTTACTGGGGCCCCTTCAGGTCGGGGGCCCGAGGCAACTGTGGCCCGTTGCCTGATGTTAGCTCCGCCTCTGCATTTGCTCATAATTAAACCCATTTCTCAGTTTGTTGAATTTAGAGCTCAGTTTACACATTTTTTTTTTCTTTTTTGTGGTAGTTTCCCGTTTAGAATCACAGCCGTCACATTTGGATCGGATTAGCCGCAGTTTGGACCCGATTTTTAAAGAAATGTCCCAAACATAACTCAACTTGTCACATTAATCTGACGCTCGAACACTTTTAACTAAACAATCACGGTTTTTGGAGTTGAATAATGGCACTTTATGAAACAAATAACGTCACTTTTGTTTGTTTGTCGTCGATTAGCGTCAGCCGTCGAAGCGTTTACGAAGTGCGTGAGCGGAGGATTCAGGACTTTTCGTCGCCTTTTTTACATAAATACAAAGTTGTGCGATTACTTTTTTAAATAAATATTGTTTTTGGATGAACTTTGGTGTCGTTTGGTGTCTAGTCTTTCGTTATTGCGGTAAAACTTAAAGTGAAAGTAGTTTCTCGTTGTTGCTGTGACTGTGCGGAGCTTGTTTGCTAACGGCGGGCGGAGATAAAGGACACTTCGACTCAACACAACAGTGAATTTTCTCGACACTTGGACTCAGAGACGTGTGATTTGAGAGAGAAAGAGTTCAAAGTCTGTCGGTGACAAATGTGAGCAGCAGGTGGCGCTGGAGATCTGGTTTGTACAACTGTGAGTCTGACATCTGAGAAGAAGAAAACCCAGGACGCTCATGTCGCATTGTGTCGCTTTTAGTCTGGTTTTGATGCCATTAGCTGCGCTTTCGTCACGTTTTAATTGCGTTTTTTTAATCTCGCTTTGAGTTTCTCGTTTTTAGCCGTTTTTAGCGCTTTTGACACTTTTTAGTTGGATTATTGTCGCTTTTGATCGCATTTAGGTTGATTTTAAGTCACGTTTTTCTCGCTTTAAGTTGCTTTTAATGTAGTTTTAGTCACTTTTAGTCGTGTTTTCGTTGCTTTTAGTCCCGTTTGTGTCGCTTTAGGTCCAATTATTCTCGCTTTTAGCTGCGCGTTTGACATTTATTAATTGTTTTGTAACTTTTTTAATTGCATTTAGGTTGCTTTAGCAAAGTTTCCATTGCATTTAGTCCCGTTTGTGTCTCTTTAGGTTCCGTTATTCTCGCTTTTAGCCGTTTTATGTCATGCTTTTATTACTTTTAAGTTGGATTTTTGTCCCTTTTGATTTAGGTTGCTTTTAGTCATGTTTTTCTGGCTTTAGGTCTCATTATTCTTGCTTTTAGCTGCGCGTTTGACATTTATTAATTGTTTTGTAACTTTTTAGTTGCATTTAGGTTGCTTTAGCCAAGTTTTCATTGCTTTTAGTCCAGTTTGTGACCCTATCAATTACGCTGTTGTCACTTTTTTGTTGAGTTTTTGTCACTTTTAGTCGTGTTTTCGTTGCTTTTAGCCCTGTTTGTGCAGCTTTAGGTCCAATTATTCTTGCTTTTAGCTGCGCGTTTGACATTTATTAACTTTTTAGTTGCATTTAGGTTGCTTTAGTCAAGTTGTCATTGCTTTTAGTCCCGTTTGTGACCCTATCAATTGCGCTTTTGTCACTTTGAGTTGAGTTTTTGTCACTTTTAGTCGTGTTTTCATTGCTTTTAGTCACGTTTGTGTCGCTTTAGGTCCAATTATTGTCGTTTTTAGACGTTTTACATTGTGTTTTTGACCCTATTATTTGTGTTTTTGTCACTTTGAGTTGAGTTTTTGTCACTTTTAGTCGTGTTTTCGTTGCTTTTAGTCACGCTTGTGTTGCTTTAGGTCCAATTATTCTTGCTTTTAACTGCGCGTTTGACATTTGTGAACTTTTTAAATTGCTTTTAGGTTGCTTTAGTCAAGTTTTCGTTTCTTTTAGTCCCGTTTGTGACCCTATCAATTACGCTTTTGTCACTTTTTAGTTGGATTATTGTCGCATTTAGGTTGCTTTTAGTCACGTTTTTCTCGCTTTAAGTCGCTTTTAATTTTGTTTAGTTGGCTTTTGTCGTGTTTTCATTACTTTTAGTCCCGTTTGTGTCGCTTTAGGTTCCGTTATTCTCGCTTTTAGCCATTTTATGTCAAGCTTTTATTCCTTTTAAGTTGGATTTTTGTCCCTTTTGATTTAGTTTTAGTCGCTTTTAGTCCCATTTGTGTCGCTTTAGGTCTCATTATTCTCGCTTTTAGCCGTTTTACATTGTGTTTTTGACCCTATTATTTGTGCTTTTGTCACTTTGAGTTGAGTTTTTGTCACTTTTAGTCCAGTTTTCGTTGCTTTTAGTCCCGTTTGTGTCGCTTTAGGTCCAATTATTCTTGCTTTTAGCTGCGCGTTTGACATTTATTAATTGTTTTGTAACTTTTTTATCGCATTTAGGTTGCTTTAGTCAAGTTGTCATTGCTTTTAGTCCCGTTTGTGACCCTATCAATAGCGCTTTTGTCACTTTGAGTTGAGTTTTTGTCACTTTTAGTCATGTTTTCATTGCTTTTAGTCCCGTTTGTGTCGCTTTAGGTCTCATTATTCTCGCTTTTAGCCGTTTTACATTTTGTTTTTGACCCTATTATTTGAGTTTTTGTCACTTTTAGTCGTGTTTTCATTGCTTTTAGTCCCGTTTGTGACCCTATCAATTACGCTGTTGTCACTTTTAGTTGAGTTTTTGTCGCTTTTAGTCATGTTTTCTTCATTTTTGTAGCTGCATGTGACGCTGGTTTACTGGATTTTCTCTTCTTAGATGTCAGAGTTGTAGACAGTAGCTGTTTATCATTTGTGTTTTGAGTTTTTACAGGAGAAAGTGTCGTCACTCACCATCGACTCGTGTTTTTGCCGCTCACCGTTAAACTCAGAACGCTGTGATGAACCCTAGAACACTTAGCTTAAACGGAGCTGAACCAGGTGAGGACAATGTGTCACGTGAACGCAGAACGGGTAACGTGTTCAGGCGACTTCTTGTCTTTAAAATCGTTCTTTGCCGCGGCGGCGACTCGAGCGCTCTAGAGTTTCATCCACCCGTCGCCTGCGATCGCGAAAGCGCCGGAAACAGAACTTTTAGCGTTTGTGAGGAAGCGTTTGCAGGCCGTGCCCGCCTCACGCCAGCCTGCGGGGGGCGCTATAGGTAGATCTCGTAGAAGTCGTCGAGCTCTTCGTGAAACAGGTCCCACTCGTCCTCGGAGTCGGAGCCGTCCTCGTCGGTGCCGGCCGCCAGCAGCATCAGGAGCATCTCGCTGAGTTCGAAGGTCACCAGGTCCTCCTCGTCGTCCAGGGAGTCGGTGCTGTCGCGCTCGTCCAGGAGGTCCCAGAGCGGGGTGCGCCTGGAGGCCTGGAGGGGAACAGCAGCGTGAGTGCAGCCCGAGGACAAGACGAACACAGACACAAGAATGTAGAGGCACAAAAGACACTCCAGCTCTGGTCACAATCAGCCGAGCGGCTTCATCTGAGAGCCGTGAACAGTTTAATAAAGTTCAGTGGAGCTAGCAGTTACAGCGGCTAAAGTGGAGCTAGTAGTTACAGCGGCTAAAGTGGAGCTAGCAGTTACAGCGGCTAAAGTGGAGCTAGCAGTTACAGCGGCTAAAGTGGAGCTAGCAGTTACAGCGGCTAAAGTGGAGCTAGCAGTTATAGCGGCTAAAGTGGAGCTAGAAGTTATTGTGGCTAAAGTGGAGCTAGAAGTTACAGCGGCTAAAGTAGAGCTAGCAGTTACAGCGGCTAAAGTGGAGCTAGCAGTTACAGAGGCTAAAGTGGAGCTAGCAGTTACAGCGGCTAAAGTGGAGCCAGCAGTTATAGAGGCTAAAGTGTAGCTAGCAGTTACAGCGGCTAAAGTGGAGCTAGCGGTTACAGCGGCTAAAGTGGAGCTAGCGGTTACAGCGGCTAAAGTGGAGCTAGCAGTTACAGCGGCTAAAGTGGAGCTAGCGGTTACAGCGGCTAAAGTGGAGCTAGCAGTTACAGCGGCTAAAGTGGAGCTAGCGGTTATAGCGGCTAAAGTGGAGCTACCAGTTATAGCGGCTAAAGTGGAGCTAGCAGTTGCAGCGGCTAAAGTGGAGCTAGCAGTTATAGCGGCTAAAGTGGAGCTAGCAGTTACAGCGGCTAAAGTGGAGCTAGCGGTTACAGCGGCTAAAGTGGAGCTAGCAGTTACAGCGGCAAAAAGTGGAGCTAGCGATTTACAGCGGCTAAAGTGGAGCTAACGGTTACAGCGGACTAAAGTGGAGCCAGCGGTTATAGCGGCTAATATGGAGCTAGCAGTTGTAGCGTCTAAAGTGGAGCTAGCAGTTGTAGCGGCTAAAGTGGAGCTAGCAGTTATAGCGGCTAAAGTGGAGCTAGCAGTTATAGCGGCTAAAGTGGAGCTAGCGGTTATAGCGGCTAAAGTGGAGCTAGCAGTTATAGCGGCTAAAGTGGAGCTAGCGGTTATAGCGGCTAAAGTGGAGCTACCAGTTATAGCGGCTAAAGTGGAGCTAGCAGTTGTAGCGGCTAAAGTGGAGCTAGCAGTTATAGCGGCTAAAGTGGAGCTAGCAGTTATAGCGGCTAAAGTGGAGCTAGCAGTTATAGCGGCTAAAGTGGAGCTAGCAGTTATAGCGGCTAAAGTGGAGCTAGCAGTTATAGCGGCTAAAGTGGAGCCAGACTCCATATTTAAATCCGAGTGCGTATCGTGGCGACCACACGGACCAATCAGGAGGAGGTTGCTAACAGTCTCCGCCCCTCGGTGAGAGGAGACGGCGGCAACGTGTGGCGCTAGCTGTCAATCAAACCTGTTTCTAACACGAGCGAAAACGGCCCCTGGAAAAGGAAGCACCTGATTGGTCAGTTATTATTGTAATAACGTGATTTATGAAAAACCAACGAGAAAAAAACACAGGATCATGTGGAGTGAGTCAGACGGACATTTTAGTTCCAGATGTGAGTTTGACCCAAACAGTCACAGAGTAAAGGCTCCAGTGTCACAGGAAGAGGGCGGAGCTCATCCTGAAGGAGCAGGAGCCTCCAGAGCTGCTTCCTGTTTGGAACGCGGCGGCAGCGGGCGAGGGCCGTCCAGTGATATGTACGGTCTGTGGTTCAGACTCACTCGGCTCCTGTTTATGGTTTAAGTTCAGACTCACTCGGCTCCTGTTTCTATTTTATTAAAGTTCATTACTTCCTGATACTCACTCGGCTCCTGTTTATATTTTATTAAAGTTCATTACTTCCTGATACTCACTCGGCTCCTGTTTATATTTTATTAAAGTTCAGACTCACTCTGCTCCTGTTCCCGCCGCTCGGCCTCTGTCTCTGGGGTTGCGCCTCCTCCAGGCGACCGTCGGGAAAAGCGTGTTTGTAGAAACAGTTTGACCCAAAAGGACACGTCCCACGGCCTTCGTCAAAGTATCGACAGGCTTTAGTCCTGAAAGCACAAGGACTGGGTTATTCACAGAGTACTGCACCACGAAGTACTGCGTAAACACTGTAAAGTACTGCACATACACTTTAAAGTACTGCATGTACACTGTAAAGTACTGCGTAAACACTGTAAAGTACTGTGTAAACACTGTAAAGTACTGCATTAACACTGTAAAGTACTGCGTTAACACTGTAAAGTACTGCGTAAACACTGTAAAGTACTGCGTAAACACTGTAAAGTACTGCATTAACACTGTAAAGTACTGCGTAAACACTGTAAAGTACTGTGTAAACACTGTAAAGTACTGTGTAAACACTGTAAAGTACTGTGTAAACACTGTAAAGTACTGTGTAAACACTAAAGTACTGTGTAAACACTAAAGTACTGTGTAAACACTGTAAAGTACTGTGTAAACACTGTAAAGTACTGCATGTACACTTTAAAGTACTGCATGTAAACCGTGAAGTACTGCGTAAACACTGTAAAGTACTGCATTAACACTGTAAAGTACTGTGTGAACACTGTAAAGTACTGCGTTAACACTGTAAAGTACTGCATAAAGACTGTAAAGTACTGCATAAAGACTGTAAAGTACTGCATAAAGACTGTAAAGTACTGCATAAAGACTGTAAAGTACTGCGTTAACACTGTAAAGTACTGCGTGAACACTGTAAAGTACTGCGTGAACACTGTAAAGTACTGCGTGAACACTGTAAAGTACTGCGTGAACACTGTAAAGTACTGCGTTATTCACAGAGTACTGCATTTAAACCGTGAAGTACTGCATATACACTTTAAAGTACTGTGTAAACACTGTAAAGTACTGCGGAAACACTGTAAAGTACTGCATATACACTGTAAAGTACTGCGTTAACACAAAGTACTGCATGCATTGTAAACAAAATACTGCATTAACACCATAAAGTACTGCATTAACACTGAAATACTGCGTTAATACTGTAAAGTACTGTGTAAACACTAAAGTACTGTGTAAACACTGGTAAGTACTGCGTGAACACTGTAAAGTACTGCATTAACACTGAAATACTGCATTAATACTGTAAAGTACTGCGTGAACACTGTAAAGTACTGCATTAACACTGTAAAGTACTGTGTGAACACTGTAAAGTACTGCGTGAACACTGTAAAGTACTGTGTTAAATCTACTGCGTGTTCTGGAGTCATAACTGCAGTACTTCAGACTTACCCCACTCCGTCCTTGTACTTCTACTGCGTGTTCTGGAGTCATAACTGCAGTACTTCAGGTACTTCAGACTTACCCCATCCCGTCCTTGTACTTCTGGATGAGTTTCTGTTTGTCGTCCTTGTCTTCGACCCAGTACTCGCTCGGGATCACGAAGTTTGACGTGATTCGACACTCGGGACACGACCTACAAACATCAGGGACATGAGCTTTGAAGGGACACGAGCTCAGACACTTCTACATGAACCTCATTTAGTGTCCAGATAAAGAGCTGCTCCTCATCTGCCTGGAGGAACTGTCTCTACACTAGATGAACTGTCCCTCATGTGTCTGGAGGAACTGTCTCTACACCAGATGAACTGCTCCTCATGTGCCTGGAGGAACTCTCTCTACACTAGATGAACTGTTCCCCCTCTGCCTAGAGGAACTGTCTCTACATCAGATGAACTGCTCCTCGTGCCTGGAGGAACTCTCTCTACACTAGATGAACTGCTCCTCATGTGCCTGGAGGAACTCTCTCTACACCAGATGAACTGTTCCCCCTCTGCCTGGAGGAACTCTCTCTACACCAGATGAACTGTTCCCCCTCTGCCTGGAGGAACTCTCTCTACACCAGATGAACTGCTCCTCCTCTGCCTGGAGGAACTGTCTCTACACTGGATGAACTGTACCTCATGTGCCTGGAGGGACTCTCTCTACACCAGATGAACTGTTCCCCCTCTGCCTGGAGGAACTCTCTCTACATGGTTCCTCAGAGGAAAAGCGCAGTGACATGAATTGACGATTAGAACCGTCATAATCCTGATCTTTATTTCTTTTTCTTTCTTGCAGAGCCCGGTCGATTCTTTCTGTCCCTTTTGTACAAAGTTTTCTGTTTCTATAACGTTTCCCGCTCTTTGTCTGACTCCTTCTCGCTTTGGCGCTCGTTGTTCCGGTGCCGTTGTGCGACTCACTTGATGATCTTGCTCTCGAACTGCTTGGCCCGCCTCCACTTGCGTATGCACTTGAGGCAGTAGCAGTGGGAGCAGTTGGACAGGATCCCGAAGCGCCGCTCGCTCGGGTTGGCCTTTTCGAACACCACCTCCATGCACACGCCGCACATCATGTCTTTACTGCGCTGCACGGCGAACGACAGCTCCATGTCCTTCTCGTGAGCCTCTATGCACGCCTGAGGAGAAGAAGAGGAGTCAGAGGGAAGAACCACAGCCTGAGGAGAAGAACCACAGCCTGAGGAGAAGAACCACAGCCTGAGGAGAAGAAGAGGAGTCAGAGGGAAGAACCACAGCCTGAGGAGAAGAACCACAGCCTGAGGAGAAGAACCACAGCCTGAGGAGAAGAACCACAGCCTGAGGAGAAGAAGAGGAGTCAGAGGGAAGAACCACAGCCTGAGGAGAAGAACCACAGCCTGAGGAGAAGAACCACAGCCTGAGGAGAAGAACCACAGCCTGAGGAGAAGAACAGGAGTCAGAGGGAAGAACCACAGCCTGAGGAGAAGACCCACAGCCTGAGGAGAAGAACCACAGCCTGAGGAGAAGAAGAGGAGTCAGAGGGAAGAACCACAGCCTGAGGAGAAGAAGAGGAGTCAGACGGAAGAACCACAGCCTGAGGAGAAGAAGAGGAGTCAGAGGGAAGAACCACAGCCTGAGGAGAAGAACCACAGCCTGAGGAGAAGAACCACAGCCTGAGGAGAAGAACCACAGCCTGAGGAGAAGAACCACAGCCTGAGGAGAAGAACCACAGCCTGAGGAGAAGAAGAGGAGTCAGAGGGAAGAACCACAGCCTGAGGAGAAGAACCACAGCCTGAGGAGAAGAACCACAGCCTGAGGAGAAGAAGAGGAGTCAGACGGAAGAACCACAGCCTGAGGAGAAGAACCACAGCCTGAGGAGAAGAACAGGAGTCAGAGAGAAGAACCACAGCCTGAGGAGAAGAACCACAGCCTGAGGAGAAGAACAGACTGAAGAACCACAGCCTGAGGAGAAGAAGAGTCAGACGGAAGAACCACAGCCTCAGGAGAAGAACCACAGCCTGAGGAGAAGAAGAGGAGTCAGAGGGAAGAACCACAGCCTGAGGAGAAGAACCACAGCCTGAGGAGAAGAAGAGGAGTCAGAGGGAAGAACCACAGCCTGAGGAGAAGAACCACAGCCTGAGGAGAAGAAGAGGAGTCAGAGAGAAGAACCACAGCCTGAGGAGAAGAACCACAGCCTGAGGAGAAGAACCACAGCCTGAGGAGAAGAAGAGGAGTCAGAGAGAAGAACCACAGCCTGAGGAGAAGAACCACAGCCTGAGGAGAAGAACAGGAGTCAGACGGAAGAACCACAGCCTGAGGAGAAGAACCACAGCCTGAGGAGAAGAACCACAGCCTGAGGAGAAGAACCACAGCCTGAGGAGAAGAACCACAGCCTGAGGAGAAGAACAGACTGAAGAACCACAGCCTGAGGAGAAGAAGAGTCAGAGGGAAGAACCACAGCCTCAGGAGAAGAACCACAGCCTGAGGAGAAGAAGAGGAGTCAGAGAGAAGAACCACAGCCTGAGGAGAAGAACCACAGCCTGAGGAGAAGAACCACAGCCTGAGGAGAAGAAGAGGAGTCAGAGAGAAGAACCACAGCCTGAGGAGAAGAACCACAGCCTGAGGAGAAGAACAGGAGTCAGACGGAAGAACCACAGCCTGAGGAGAAGAACCACAGCCTGAGGAGAAGAACCACAGCCTGAGGAGAAGAACCACAGCCTGAGGAGAAGAACAGACTGAAGAACCACAGCCTGAGGAGAAGAACAGACTGAAGAACCACAGCCTGAGGAGAAGAACAGACTGAAGAACCACAGCCTGAGGAGAAGAAGAGGAGTCAGAGGGAAGAACCACAGCCTGAGGAGAAGAACCACAGCCTGAGGAGAAGAACCACAGCCTGAGGAGAAGAAGAGGAGTCAGACGGAAGAACCACAGCCTGAGGAGAAGAAGAGGAGTCAGAGAGAAGAACCACAGCCTGAGGAGAAGAACCACAGCCTGAGGAGAAGAAGAGGAGTCAGAGAGAAGAACCACAGCCTGAGGAGAAGAACCACAGCCTGAGGAGAAGAACCACAGCCTGAGGAGAAGAAGAGGAGTCAGAGAGAAGAACCACAGCCTGAGGAGAAGAACCACAGCCTGAGGAGAAGAACAGGAGTCAGAGGGAAGAACCACAGCCTGAGGAGAAGAACCGCAGACAGAGGAAAATACCACAGCAAAGAGAGAAGAACCACAGCCTGAGGAGAAGAACCACAGCCTGAGGAGAAGAACCACAGCCTGAGGAGAAGAAGAGGAGTCAGAGGGAAGAACCACAGCCTGAGGAGAAGAACCACAGCCTGAGGAGAAGAAGAGGAGTCAGAGAGAAGAACCACAGCCTGAGGAGAAGAACCACAGCCTGAGGAGAAGAACCACAGCCTGAGGAGAAGAAGAGGAGTCAGAGAGAAGAACCACAGCCTGAGGAGAAGAACCACAGCCTGAGGAGAAGAACCACAGCCTGAGGAGAAGAACCACAGCCTGAGGAGAAGAACCACAGCCTGAGGAGAAGAACAGACTGAAGAACCACAGCCTGAGGAGAAGAACAGACTGAAGAACCACAGCCTGAGGAGAAGAACAGACGGAAGAACCACAGCCTGAGGAGAAGAACAGGAGTCAGACTGAAGAACCACAGCCTGAGGAGAAGAACAGGAGTCAGACGGAAGAACCACAGCCTGAGGAGAAGAACCACAGCCTGAGGAGAAGAAACACAGACTGAGGAGAAGAAACACAGCTCCAGGTCCTTCTCAGGAGCCTCTTTTAGGGATGTCAGGATTACTTGTTTAATCAATAGTTGTGATTCTGCACCAAACCATGACTTTTATTGGACGACCGGTTCATCTAGACTTTCCTTATTGTCCATAATTTAAATTAGATCAATAATTATCTGAAGAAGAGCCAGAATCGTGAAGCGTAAAGTGATGTTTCTGCACTTTATTATTTGTGACACTTCATTCATATTCCAGATGCTTTGTTGAAATACTGAATATTGTTATCAAGAGAATGCAAAAAAATTAATCTAGATGAATAAAAATGTTGTATCTTAATTTTTTTTACCCCCAAATCTAAATGTGAGCCGTAAAGTGCAAAATAAAACAATGAAAAATAGAAAATCCAGAGTGTTAAATAAGGACATGAATAAAGTGTTGGGTTCATATTTAAGATAAAAACGATCACGATAACGACACAAATCTCCAGAAGTGCAGCTCATTCTGACCTGAAGATGTTCAATCAGAGCATAAGATAAACTCTCAATGTCCAGCTCAGTGTCACCACAAGGGGGCGCCGTCAGCTGCAGATCTGTTCAGCTGTTTAAGGTCAAACAGCGGCTTCAATCAGTGTTTTATGGTGAATATTTTGGTGAATGTGATGAACATAAACAACAGAACAGATTATTATTTGCTGCTCCGTTCAAATGAATGAACAGAGTGTAGACACAAGGACCAGGCTGCTGTACATCCTGGTCCTTGTCACTCCAGAATGAATAAAAGGCCACGCCTTCTGATTTGGTGAAGTCAGAGGGCGGAGCTTCAACAGTCAACGCTGTAAGAGCTTTGGTTTGTTTGGAAACAAACACAGTTTAAACTTGAATGAGTTATATATAGTTGTTAATATATAGTTAATATATAGTTATTTAATAGTTATTTATTAGTTATTTATAGTTATTATATAGTTATATTTTTTATTTATAGTAAGTTATTTTAAGATACAGCTCTCAAACAGATGATAAGATGATGATTTGAACTTGTTTACGTCCAGTGTTTGAAAGTTAAATGATTCAAAATAAACTTTTTGAACAGATCACTTTGTGTTGATAAACGACATGATTCATAACTGAACGTTAATCATGTTTTTCACATTTGCAATTAATGTGTACTTTTTAAAAATCTCTTCCCCTCCCTGGTTCTGTCACATTCATTTTAATGACGCGGTGAACCATTACTTTGCAGACAAATGATTTCTGTTTTAGACGTTTGTTATATTTGACAATGAGTATTCAAAGTCAGTATCAAACTTATTATTTTTTTAACAGTTCTTTAGTTCTTTAGTTTTAATGTTCGCAGATCATCAATAATGTTACAAATCTACGAAAAACACATGAAAATGTTTTGTTGTGTTATTCTTTCGTTGTCCACTGGTTGTTCCTGTTTATGACTTTGTTTACGGTTCATTATAGTTTACAACATTAACAGAACAGAGAATCTTGACTTTTGGTTGTGTTTCGTTATTGTTTAGGTTTCGTTTGTGTTTTTTTTTAACCTCTTTTGACGTGTTTTGGCACAGTTAATGCATTTTTATTATTATAGCTTTTCTCTTTGTGTCACAAAACATTACACAACGTGACTCAAATTCTGATTCTTTCCTATGTTTTTTAAAAGTAGCAACATTTAGTATCTTGATATTTTTTGGGCGTTTCCTGGAACAATATTCAGAAAATATTAGGTGAATCCAACATAAATGTGTTAAACATGTCTTTAAACGTTTTATTGAGGTTTAATTCTCAGACAAATGTGAAATATGTTTAAATTTAATCACAGAAGTGCAAAAACATCATCTTTTACTCTTATTTGAAAGTTTACAACATCCTTTTTTATCTTTAATCAGCTTATTCTGTTGTATTTTTCTCATAAACGATAACCCCGATGTTCAAATGTAAATGTGATACGTGTGCGTGCGCCCCCTGCTGGCCGTACCTTGGTGTGCTCGGAGCGCTGGGAGCTGTCCGTGGGGTGCAGCACCTGGAGGCCGCACATGTCGCACACGTCGCCGTGGAGATAGGCACAGTTCAGGCCGTACCTGCACTCGCCCACCGCCGCGTACGGGCACAGCGTCTTCCTCTGCGTCCGCCGCTCGTCCGAGTCCACGTCCTCGATCAGCGGCGCCGGCTCCGCCTTCCCCGAGTCTGCTGCGGGACAAGGTGTCTGCATTTAGTCCTCCACGGGACATCACAGTTAGTCCTCCACGGGACAATACACAATACACATCTACAGTTAGTCCTCCGCGGGACAGCACGTCTACAGTTAGTCCTCCGCGGGACAGCACGTCTACAGTTAGTCCTCCACGGGACAACACATCTGCAGTTAGTCCTCCACGGGACACACATCTGCAGTTAGTCCTCCAGGGGACACACATCTGCAGTTAGTCCTCCAGGGGACACACATCTGCAGTTAGTCCTCCACGGGACAACACGTCTACAGTTAGTTCTCCGCGGGACAACACGTCTACAGTTAGTCCTCCACGGGACAACACGTCTACAGTTAGTCCTCCACGGGACACACATCTGCAGTTAGTCCTCCAGGGGACACACATCTGCAGTTAGTCCTCCAGGGGACACACATCTGCAGTTAGTCCTCCACGGGACAAGGTGTCTACAGTTAGTCCTCCAGGGGACACACATCTACAGTTAGTCCTCCACGGGACACACGTCTACAGTTAGTCCTCCACGGGACACACATCTGCAGTTAGTCCTCCAGGGGACAACAAGTCTACAGTTAGTCCTCCACGGGACAACACATCTACAGTTAGTCCTCCACGGGACAACACATCTACAGTTAGTCCTCCACGGGACAACACATCTACAGTTAGTCCTCCAGGGGACATCACGTCTGCAGTTAGTCCTCCAGGGGACAACACGTCTACAGTTAGTCCTCCAGGGGACATCACGTCTACAGTTAGTCCTCCACGGGACAACACGTCTACAGTTAGTCCTCCGCGGGACATCACACCTACAGTTAGTCCTCCACGGGACAACACGTCTACAGTTAGTCCTCCACGGGACAACACGTCTACAGTTAGTCCTCCACGGGACAACACGTCTACAGTTAGTCCTCCACGGGACAAGACAGTTAGTCCTCCGCGGGACATCACATCTACAGTTAGTCCTCCAGGGGACACACGTCTACAGTTAGTCCTCCACGGGACAACACGTCTACAGTTAGTCCTCCAGGGGACACACGTCTACAGTTAGTCCTCCACGGGACAACACGTCTACAGTTAGTCCTCCGCGGGACATCACATCTACAGTTAGTCCTCCAGGGGACATCACATCTACAGTTAGTCCTCCACGGGACACACGTCTACAGTTAGTCCTCCGCGGGACAACACGTCTACAGTTAGTCCTCCACGGGACAACACATCTACAGTTAGTCCTCCACGGGACAACACATCTACAGTTAGTCCTCCGGGGGACAACACGTCTACAGTTAGTCCTCCACGGGACAACACATCTACAGTTAGTCCTCCACGGGACAACACATCTACAGTTAGTCCTCCACGGGACAGCACGTCTACAGTTAGTCCTCCAGGGGACAACAAGTCTACAGTTAGTCCTCCACGGGACAAGGTGTCTACAGTTAGTCCTCCACAGGACAACACATCTACAGTTAGTCCTCCACGGGACAACACATCTACAGTTAGTCCTCCACGGGACAACACGTCTACAGTTAGTCCTCCACGGGACAAGACAGTTAGTCCTCCGCGGGACATCACATCTACAGTTAGTCCTCCAGGGGACACACGTCTACAGTTAGTCCTCCGCGGGACAACACGTCTACAGTTAGTCCTCCACGGGACAACACATCTACAGTTAGTCCTCCACGGGACAACACATCTACAGTTAGTCCTCCGGGGACAACACGTCTACAGTTAGTCCTCACGGGACAACACATCTACAGTTAGTCCTCCACGGGACAACACATCTACAGTTAGTCCTCCACGGGACCTTGCGTCTACAGATTAGTCCTCCAGGGACAACAAGTCTACAGTTAGTCCTCCACGGGACAAGGTGTCTACAGTTAGTCCTCCAGGGGACAACACATCACAGTTAGTCCTCCACGGGACAACACGTCTACAGTTAGTCCTCCACGGGACAACACGTCTACAGTTAGTCCTCCAGGGGACAACACATCACAGTTATTCCTCCACGGGACAAGGTGTCTACAGTTAGTCCTCCAGGGGACAACACATCACAGTTATTCCTCCACGGGACAAGGTGTCTACAGTTAGTCCTCCAGGGGACAACACGTCTACAGTTAGTCCTCCACGGGACAACACGTCTACAGTTAGTCCTCCGCGGGACAACACGTCTACAGTTAGTCCTCCGCGGGACAACACGTCTACAGTTAGTCCTCCGGGGGACAAGGTGTCTACAGTTAGTCCTCCGGGGGACAGCACGTCTACAGTTAGTCCTCCGCGGGACATCACGTCTACAGTTAGTCCTCCGCGGGACAACACGTCTACAGTTAGTCCTCCGCGGGACAACACGTCTACAGTTAGTCCTCCGCGGGACAACACGTCTACAGTTAGTCCTCCGCGGGACAACACGTCTACAGTTAGTCCTCCGCGGGACAACACGTCTACAGTTAGTCCTCCAGGGGACAACACGTCTACAGTTAGTCCTCCGTGGGACAACACGTCTACAGTTAGTCCTCCATGGGACAACACGTCTACAGTTAGTCCTCCGTGGGACAACACGTCTACAGTTAGTCCTCCGCGGGACAACACGTCTACAGTTAGTCCTCCACGGGACAACACGTCTACAGTTAGTCCTCCACGGGACAACACATCTACAGTTAGTCCTCCATGGGACAACACGTCTACAGTTAGTCCCCGTCTCGTTCCAGTGCTGTCCCGGTTTTGTCTCCACCCTTACCCCCGTCTCGTTCTTGTATCATTCCAACCTCGTCCAAGTCTTGTCCCAGTGTGCGAGTGTGTGTCCTTGTGTATCGTTTGTGTGCGTTTATGTCGCGTTTGTGCGTCAGACTGACCTCGTCCGCAGTACGGCTGACCGGGCACAAACTCTGCGGCGTTGACCCAGTCCGGAGCGGGTCCTGGTCTGGGCTCTGGTCTGGACTCGGGTCTGGACTGTGGTTCTGACGGTGGCTGAGCAGACGGCGGCGGCAGCTCCTCCTTCACTTTACTGTGTTCAAACCTGAAGGACACAGGACGCTTCAGTTATGTCCTGTTACCCATGATGCAACAGAAGATAACGGCTTGAGCCCAGCGCGCTAAAGCTAACTAGCATTAGCATAAATTAAGGATACAAATACAGACTGAGAAAAAAGGCTAAAGGTGACAAAAACAGGGCCAATAGTGACAAAAACATGACCAAATTGACTTAAAGGTGAATATTAAGTGACAACATTGCAACAAAACACAACTAAAAGTGACAAAAACACGACTAAAAGTGACAAAAACACGACTAAAAGTGACAAAAACACGACTAAATTGACAAAAACACAACTACAAGTGACAAAAACACGACTAAAAATGACAAAAACACAACTAAAAGTGACAAAAACACGACTAAAAGAGACAAAAACACGACTAAAAGTGACAAAAACACGACTAAAAGTGACAAAAACACGACTAAAAGTGACGAAAGCTCTTTCCATCGTCTCATGTGTCTGTCACTTTAATGCAGTCCATCATAAATATTCACCTCCATGAGTTTAAAGACACTTTTCACCCTCTGAGCCCAGAGCGCTAAAGCTAACAAACATTAGCTTAAATTAAGTATACAGACAAGAAAAAAGGCTAAAAGTGACAAAAACATAACAAAATTGATTTAAATGGGAATAAAAAGTGACAAAATTGCAACTAAAAGTGACAAAATCTCTTATCATTCATGTATCTGTCACTTTAATGCAGTCCATCATAAATATTCCCCTCCATGAGTTTAAAGACACTTTTCTCCAGAGCGCTAAAGCTAACAAACATTAGCTTAAATTAAGTATACAGACAGGAAAAAGGGCTAAAAGTGACAAAAATGAGGCTAATAACAAAAAACATGACCAAATAATAACATAAATGTGACTAAATTGTGACAAAACACGACTAAAAGTGACAAAAACATGAGACAATTGATTTAAATGGGAATAAAAAGTGACAAATTGCAACTAAAAGTGACAAAAACGCGACTAAAAGTGACAAAAACACGACTAAAAGTGACAAAAACACGACTAAAAGTGACAAAAACACGACTAAAAGCGACAAAAACACAACTAAAAGTGACAAAAACACAACTAAAAGTGACAAAAACACGACTAAAAGCGACAAAAACACAACTAAAAGTGACAAAAACACAACTAAAAGCGACAAAAACACGACTAAAAGCGACAAAAATGCAACTAAAAGTGACAAAATCTCTTTTCACTCATGTGTCTCACTTTAATGCAGTCCCAGCATCATAAATATTCCCCTCCATGAGTTTAAAGACACTTTTCTCCAGAGCTGTAAAGCTAACAAACATTAGCATGCTAACGGCCCACTTGCTGCTTCTCGTAGAATAAAACGCTACATAAACAAATGCAGAGAAAGTGCTGTGTCTCATTTTCACCTGAACAGAAGCTTTATGCTGCACTTGGACCAGTTCTGTTCGTCTCGTTTGAAAACAGTAAAAATCAGTTACAGCTCCTTTAATACGATATTATAAGAGGCATTTGGAACTGTTGATGAACACAAAAATCATGATTTTTAGGTTTTACTTGACAGAAATGTTGACCTCACAATAGTTTTTCATTTTCTCTAAAGATAAATTGCAAACTTTACCACAAATTGTACTTTATGTGAAGCTCCAATACAATTTAAAAGCTAGAAAACAGTATTTGTTTTGCTTCTTTTGCATTAGAAACCAAACTAACTGACAATTCTACCCTGGAAATGATCAAATGTTTTACTTTTTTTGTATAAAGTCTTAAGAACAGTTGTATTTAGACTTCTCAGTTGAATGTTGGTTTTGTGTCTTCGATTCTGATGACACAGGATTTAATGGATAGAATAATCGTTAAAATAATAACCAGAATAACTGTTGCGTAAGCGCGACAGGAAATTAAAAAAAACACTTTGTTCCTCAATGATTCACGGAGCTGCAGATGATTCTTTTGGTCAAACATTATTTCTGTTCAAAGGACGACTCGTTCAAATAAAATGCACTTCAGATAAATATATTTCAAATTCTAATGAAATCTTTACACATTCTTTAGGTTTTTAATTTCACTTCCTGGTTGTAAACGACGACATCAAACTGGGAAATGACCAAGAAACATCCTGTTCACTGAACCGAAACTCAAAAAAATACACGAGACGCCTTTATTTTGTTGACTCAATGTTTAAAGGGTCAAAAAAAATATTTTATTTTGTGTAAAATTATGCACAACCTTTGGCTCCTCGATGTGATGTCATCAGTTAAACTATAATTTACGTTTGCGAGAGAGTATTAAAGGAGAAACTCTGCAGGTGAAACAGGAATAAATCTTAAATTTAAAAATATCAATGTTAAACGTCTCCTGTAGTTTACTCACATAAATGTAAGAAGAAAAAGTTTCATCAAATAAGGTTAAAACACGGCGACTGCATCGAGAAGATTTATGAAAATCTGAAATGGTTTATTCTTTTTTGACATTGTGTTTTAATAATGCCACGGTCTTAGATAGAAAAGCTCATTCGTGTTTTTATAGTCAACTTGTCAGGAATAATAATAAATTAAACTAAACTAATAATACATTCAAATAATCAAACTGTTCTTTGGGTTTATCGTGTTGAGTTTTTTCAGCAGTGACACCTTTTCTCCTGTTGTTTAGCCTTTATTTTCTTCTTCCTCCAGAGCTGCACAATTAAACCAAATCGACACAAAAACTACATTTTAATGGACGCGATTATCAAATCACAAAGACTTGCAGTGTTTGAAGTGCGATCATTTCTTCCAAAAAAGATTTGATTTGAACAAAACCTGCTCACGCGGTAGTTTGGATTTGTACAAACATGTTCTGAGACAAAAACGCGACCAAAAGCGATAAAAATGTGTTCAAGAGCGACACAATGTGACTAAACGCAACTAAAACGTGACTAAAAATGACAAAGACACGTTTAAATCTAACAAACACAACTGAACGTGACAGAAATGAGACTAAAAACGACAACATTGTGTTTAAAATGTGAAAAAATTTGAACAGAATCCCATTATTAAAACATAAACCACAGTCGCTCTGGTCAGAAAAATCACAAAAATACAAAGTGAACATGAATCGAGATCAAATCAAATCATGATCTAATGAACAATTGAAACAGAAAAAGAAAATCGAGCCATGTTTTTACAGAAAATGGCTGTCGTTATCGATTATCGAGACTTTTTGTTCAATAAATGGCAGATGTAACAACATTTTTGAAGCTCAATTGTTCCTTTTCTTTGCACTTGTGGGACATTTAATTTATTTTTGTGGTAGAAAGATGAGAATTGAGCTGCAGAGGGTCAAATAAGCCACTCTAAAGACTCATAGATACCAACTAATCATATTTATTCTCATTTATTTATTTTATATTTGTTATTTTTATTTGTTTTGTTTCAGCTCATGTTTTTTTTTTACTATTTTGTGCATTTAGAACGGTTGTTTGGGACCAAAAGCGATAAAAATGTGTTTGAAAGAGACACAATGCACCAAAACCAAAACTAAAAGCGACAAAAACATGACTAAAAACGACAACGACACGTTTAAATTTGACAAACACAACTGAACGTGACAGAAATGAGACTAAAAGCGACAAAATTGTGTTTAAAATGTGAAAAAATTTGAACAGAATCCTATTATTAAAACATAAACCACAGTCGCTCTGGTCAGAAAAATCACAAAAACACAAAAGTGAACATGAATCGAGATCAAATCATGATCTGATCATTTTTTGAAACAGAAAAAGAAAATCGAGCCATGTTTTTACAGACTTTACAGGCTGTCGTTATCGATTATCGAGACTTTTTGTTAAATAAATGGCAGATGTAACAACATTTTTGAAGCTCAATTGTTCCTTTTCTTTGCACTTGTGGGACATTTAGACGATTTATTTGGTGGAAAGATGAGATTTGAGACGTAGAGAGTCAAATATTGGAATAAAAGACTCCGACTAAGTGCTATTTGTATTTATTTATGTATTAATTACACATTTATTTCTGCCTTTTGATGTGTTTATGTGTTTTGTTGTGCGTTCAGAGCGGTCGCGGCCCTTTATCGACGCGCCTCTCGTCGTCGTTGTCGTGTTTTTTTCCCACAGAAGCGCGAGACGGAGATAATGTATGCGTCTGAACCCGGAGACCCCGCCGTGGGAGCGACCGAGGAGGGAGGAGGGGCGGGCGGCTAGAGAGCCCGTCGCCACGGTAACCTGCACCCACGGGCGGCCATCTTGTGACTGTGAAGGGAAACGCGGCCGGGGGCGGGGCTGGTCGGTCCTTAAAGGGCCTATGTCAGGTGGGACGACTCATTGAACTAAAATGCAGTTGAGCTAAATATATTTAAAATTTTGTATAACATTCTTTACAAATTTTATCCAAATTTAGCAATTTTTTATGTTTTTAAATTCACTTGTAAATGATGACATCACACTGTACGATGGGCCAAAACTCATCTAATGTCAGTTATTTTTTTACTTGACAAATAAAAATATACGTGAATGTCTTTATTTTTTTAAATGAATGTTTAAAGGCTCAAAAAAAGTATTTTCTTTTTGTAAATCGTGCTACAGCCTTTTTGTCTCACAGTGTGACGTCATCGATCTGTTTAGGTGTCATTTCCCGACACATTTTTCTACTTTTCTCCACAAAACGACACCAGATTGGTTTAAAACTATAATATATATTTTCAACAGGCATTAATGCACCAAATAAATCATAAAAACCTGTCGTACGCCCTTTAAAGTCCATATTTCAGGTTCTCAGAATGTTCTAATTCTGCCTGGGTTTGGTGGGAGGGCATCCGTGGCGATTATTTATTACAGCTTTACGTCGGGGGAGTTGCAGTTTGTGAAGAAATTTGAAAAATAAAAGTTTAAAACGGACAGGAAGTCGAGCCGAATCCCTCTGTGATGTCATCAAAAGGAGACGTACCAATTTACACAAAACGGACACATTTTACTGACAGTTTAAAGGGGCATTCCACAAAATAAAGTTGTTGTCAGTTATTATTATTTGTCAGAACATAACTATTGTGTGACGTGAAAGGAGGCTGAGCAAAGGCACTTTTCTAAAACATTAATAAAATACATTTAGTCGATACTTTCTCTACAGAATAATACCGACAATTTACAAGTGATTGTGTCTATAGCAGGCATGTCCAAACTCAGGCCTGGGGGCCAAATGCGGCCCTCAGACCAATTTTTCTTGGCCCTTAGTCTTCCTGGTGAACTGGCCCACATTGTCCTGATAAGTACTATTTACAGCACATTTCAGATTTTCTACAATTCCAACCTAAATAACTAACATTTTGGTGCAGCACAGACCTGATATTAAGGCACTGAGACTGAATGTAGATGTGGTGGAGCTTAAAACATCAGATAAATGCAGCTTTTTTTAACGTTTCATGATTGATTTGTGGTCTATATTTCAATATGTGGCCCTCGATGGACAAAGTTTGGACAGCCCTGGTCTAAATGATCGTGAGTTCAATTATGAGCCGAATGAATGTGATTGTGATTGAACCGAGCAGCTCCGCCTCCACAGGGTTCAAATCTGATCAAAAACACGACAAAAACTGAGCCTCAAATGTGTTTTTTCCATCATATTGAACGATAAGTTAATATTTGTCAATTCTTGTGACTGAATAAAATACAGACCAGTGTTTTAGGTGAATATTCATGCTCATTATTCAGATTTATTTGTATTTTTCAGACCCAGAGGTGAGAAATACTGCCGCGTGTGACGTCGTCGCTCAAGAATCCCCATGGAATTCAACCGCTCTTACAGTCACAAGATGGCCGCCGCGATCGCCACGGCAACAGCCCCCTCCGTCTGGTCCGGTCTGGGCCGGGGGGGGGCGGACCAGGGCTGAAGACGGGGCAGACAAAAGGCCCGGGACAAAGACACAGCGCCCCCTGAGGCTCGCTCGCCCCCTCCACGCGCCGTCTGAGGAGAGAGAGAGGGCGGGGGGGGGGCTCCGTCTGCAGGGGGAGGAGCCTGAAGTGAGGTCAAACCAGGACAAACAGAGGCGTTCGACCGGGAGCTGAGCGTCTGGAGCTGAGCCGTGAAGATTCTAAACAAACTGGAAATAAATCCTAAAGATTCATAAATAAAGTCATGAATAAATTGTAAAAATTCAAAAATAAAGTCATAAATAAATCGTACAGATTCTCTTCCTTTTGTATCGTTCAAAGTCACAGCAGCAGAAGAGTTTGAATGTGGAATTATTAAACCAGACGATGATAAATAATTGTCTCCTTGGTATTTAGAAGTGAATAAGTCATCCAAAGTTCACATTTTCAAACACAACTGGTCACTTTTAGTTGCGTTTGTTTTCCTTTCACTTTTAGTTTAGTCGTGTTTTCGTTGCATTTACTCGATGTGTCGCCCCTACGTGTGTTTGTCGCTTTAAGTTGTATTTTTGTTGCTTTTAGTCGTGTTTTTGTCACTTTTAGTCGCGTTTTTGTCGCTTTTAGTCGTATTTTTGTCGCTTCCAGTCGTATTTTTGTCGCTTCCAGTCGTATTTTTGTCGCTTCCAGTCGTGTTTGTCGCTTTCAGTCGTGTTTTTGTCGCTTTCAGTCGTGTTTTTGTCGCTTTTAGTTGTGTTTTTGTCGCTTATAGTCGTGTTTTTGTCGCTTATAGTCGAATTTTTGTCACTTTTAGTTGTGTTTTTGTCGCTTTTAGTCGTGTTTTTGTCGCTTTTAGTCGTGTTTTTGTCACTTTTAGTTGTGTTTTTGTCACTTTTAGTCATATTTAATCGCTTTTAGTCATGTTTTTGTCACTTCAGTCAGTTTTTTGTCGCTTTCAGTCGTGTTTTTGTCGCTTTCAGTCGTGTTTTTGTCGCTTTTAGTCGTGGTTTTGTCGCTTTCAGTCGTGTTTTTGTCGCTTATAGTCGATTTTTTGTCTCTTTTAGTTGTGTTTTTGTCGCTTTTAGTCGTGTTTTTGTCACTTATAGTCGTGTTTTTGTCACTTTTAGTTGTGTTTTTGTCCCTTTCAGTCACGTTTTTGTCCCTTTCAGTCACGTTTTTGTCCCTTTCAGTCACGTTTCTTGTCACTTTCAGTCACGTTTTTGTCCCTTTCAGTCACGTTTTTGTCCCTTTCAGTCACGTTTTTGTCACTTTCAGTCACGTTTTTGTCCCTTTTACTCGTGATTTTTGTCACGGTTGTCGCTCTCAGAGGCGTTTTTGTCACTTGTAGTTGCATTTTTGTGACTTTTGGTGTTATTTGTGTTGCTTTATGTTTCAGAACTTGTTTTAATTAAATCTAAATTACAGCGGTACGTTCTTTATGCAGAAAAAAAAAAAGTTTGTGGATGAAATTTCTGTGTTTCAGAAATTGCAGTCTTTGCGATTTTCTAACAGCGTCCAGTCAAATTATGATTGTGGTTAAACTTGCAGCCCGAGTTCTTATGTTTATTTTGTGACTTGAATAATTCAGATGGATTAACCAAACCATCATGACGTCGTTAACCTCCTCGTAACATCCGTCTAGTTTATGGTTTTTAATCAGTTTTTACCCCCAAGTCGCATTTTTGTCAGTTCATCTCTAATCACTGGCACAAAGCTCAGACTCTTGTGTCACAAATGAACAAAAGTCACAGTATTTTCTCACAAAAGCCTCAGAAAGTGGAGCCGTCTATCACAGGACTGTCGTTTGTGAAGCAGATCCTCAACTAATAATGACAGGAGTTCGATTTGGAGAGTTCTTTGAAAAAACAGCCCAGAGCTCCACAGGTCCCGCTCCATCCTGAACGTTCCTTCTGAGGTCACTGAACTGTTCGGATAACGTGTGATCAGAGCGGGTTTACACTTCTGACTCTTCTCCTCCTCCTCCCTCACCAACACTTCCTCGTCTCAAATGTCACATTCACAGAGCGACTCGAGAAAGCAGCGCCAGAAATAAAACCAGAGACGTTTTTAGCCCCAAACTGAGGAGTGACGAGGACAGCTGAAGATCGGAGTCCGAGGAACGTCAATCTGAGCCTGAGGAACGTCAATCAGAGTCTAGGGAACGTCAGGTCGAGCCCGAGGAACATCAGTCCGAGCCCGAGGAACGTCAGTACGAGCCCGAGGAACGTCAGTACGAGCCCGAGGAACGTCAGTCCAAGCCCGAGGAACGGTAATTGGAGTCAAGGGAACGTCAGTCCGAGTCCGAGGAACGTCAGTCCGAGCCCGAGGAACGTCAGTCCGAGCCCGAGGAACGTCAATCAGAGTCAAGGGAACGTCAACCTGAGTCCGAGGAACGTCAGTCCGAGCCCGAGGAACGGTAATTGGAGTCAAGGGAACGTCAGTCAGTCAACGGAACATCAATCAGAGTCAAGGGAACGTCAATCAGAGTCAAGGGAACGTCAAACAGAGTCCGAGGAACGTCAGTCAGAGCCCGAGGAACGTCAGTCAGAGCCCGAGGAACGTCAGTCAGAGCCCGAGGAACGTCAGTCAGAGCCCGAGGAACGTCAGTCAGAGCCCGAGGAACGTCAGTCAGAGCCCGAGGAACGTCAGTCAGAGCCCGAGGAACGTCAGTCAGAGCCCGAGGAATGTCAGTCAGTCAAGGGAACATCAATCTGAGTCAAGGGAACGTCAATCCGAGTCAAAGGCGTCACTCAAGCCTAAGCCCGAGGAGTCAAGGGAATCAGTCCGGAGGCCTCGAGGAACGTCAGTCGAGCGAGCGTCGGTCGAGGGAAGGGCGTCAGTCCGAGGCCGAAGGGCGTCAGTCCAGGCCAGGCGTCAATCAGAGTCAAGGGGCGTCGGTCGAGCCAGGTGTCCAAGTCGAGGGAACATCAATCAGAGTCAAGGGAACGTCAGTCCGAGTCGAGGGAATGTCAGTCCGAGTCGAGGGCGTCAATCTGAGCCTGAAGAACGTCAACAAGAATTGGAAAAACGTGCGCCTGAGAGTCAGAAGAAGTTCAATCCGAGTGTGAAGCGGAGTCTGTACCTGCACAGACCCGTCTGACGTGGTCTACGTTTATTCCATTTTGTCTTCATCTGATAAAAACGACTATCAGCTCCTGGGAATGTGAAATATGAAAATAAAGCTGGACCTTCTTATTTTCAGTCAAATCCACCATCTGGGATCAGGGTCAGTTTGTTCAATAAAATAAGTCAAATTATAGGCTTTTTATAGATTTATGGACTTAAAGCTCATTTTTAGAGAAATTATCCCCATCTTTTATAGAAGAATTGTCAAACAGCCCAGACTCAGAGCCTCCTCAGACTCAGAGCCTCCTCAGACTCAGAGCCTCCTCAGACTCAGAGCCTCCTCAGACTCAGAGCCTCCTCAGACTCAGAGCCTCCTCAGACTCAGAGCCTCCTCAGACTCAGAGCCTCCTCAGACTCAGAGCCTCCTCAGACTCAGACTCACTCGTGATATTTACCAAAGACACTCTGATGTTCCTCTGAGCAGAACGTGTGACTCTAAGAATCCAAACTCCAGAGTCTGAGCTTCACAAAGTCACACGAGCTCCAGAGCTCCAGAGGTTCAGAGGGACGTTTTGTCTGAATGTCCCGCTCACTCTCGCCCCTCATTCACACAGTCCTGTCCTGTTCAGTGACCAAACCCTGCCCTCAGTCACAGATCGATTCAGACACAGCTCATACTTCCTCCTCGCCGCGGGTCACATGACTCTGGAGTCATGAATGTGGATCAAATCCTCCGACACATATTTAAGGACCAATCAAAAAATAATCATTACAAGTTTTACTCATCGTGGAACATCAAACTGAATCGATTATTCAGCTTTTTGCTTTGATTTGAGATTTGTGATCTATTCACAGCTCAAGCTAAGGTTAGCGGCTAACGCTAGCACCTGCCGCTAACTGTTTGTTTAAAGCAGGGCTGTCCAAACTTTGTCCATCGAGGGCCACATATTGAAATATAGACCAAGCGGAGGGCCACAAATCAATCATGAAACGTTAAAAAAGCTGCGTTTATCTGATGTTTTACTGACCTGCAGCGCTCGCCGTACGCACACGCCCCCTTCTGGTAGAACTTGCAGATCATGTTGGCCGGTTTGCTGCTCATCAGGTCGTGAGAGTATCTGCAGTTTTCCCCCTCTTTACACAGACCGTGCATGAAGTACCTGCAAGACAAGAGCGCAGCGTGAGAAACACAGGCAGGGGACTGGGAAACAAAGGCAACATGTGAAACAAAGGCAGGGGACTGGGAAACAAAGACAACATGTGAAACAAAGGCAGGGGACTGGGAAACAAAGGCAACATGTGAGAAACAGAGGCAGGGGAGTGAAACAAAGGCAGAGAAGTGAAACAACAGCGTCAACATGAGAAACAAAGCAGGGGTGAAACAACAGTGCCAACATGAGAAACAAAGCAGGGGTGAAACAACAGTGCCAACATGAGAAACAATGGCATGGGAGTGAAACAAAGGCAGAGAAGTGAAACAGCCACAACGTGAGAAACAAAGACAGGGGAGTGAAACAACACTGACAGTGCGATAAACAAAGGCAGGGGAGTGAAACAGCACCAACACATGAAACAAAGGCAGATAAGTGAAACAGCACAACCACAAGAAACAAAGGCAGAGAAGTGAAACAGTGCCAATGCGAGAAACAAAGGCAGAGAAGTGAAACAACCCGGGCATGAGAAACAAAAGCAGATAAGTGAGAAACAAAGACAAAATGTGAGAAGCAAAGGTAAAAATGTGAGAAACAGCACAAATGTGAGAAACAAAGGCAGAGAAATTAAACAACACAGTCATGAGAAACAAAGACAGAGAAGTGAAACAGCAGCACCAACACGAGAAACAAAGGCAAGGAAGTGAAACAGCACCGTGGTGAGAAACAAAGGCAGATAAGTGAGAAACAAAGGCAAAACGTGAGAAGCAACAGCAAAAATGTGAGAAACTACAGCACAAACGTGAGAAACAAAGGCAGAGAAGTGAGAAACAATGGCAAAAAACAAGAGAAAGAAAGCAAAAATAAGAGACAGGCAAAAACGAGAGAAACAAAGGCACAGAAGTAAAAAGCAGCGCAAACGTGAGAAACAAAGATAAAAACGTGAGAAACAAAGGCACAGAAGGGAGAAACAAAGGCACAGATGGGAGAAACAAAAGCACATAAGGGAGAAACAAAGGCACAGAAGGGAGAAACAAAAGCACATAAGGGAGAAACAAAGGCGTGAATATGACTAGTTTTGTAAAAACCAGGAGAATAAATGTTTATTCATGTTTTTTCCTCCCGCTTGTTCCCGTTAGGGATCGCGGGTGACTGGAGCCTGTCCCAGTGGCTTTGGGCCTGAGGCGGGTACACCCTGGACCCCAGTCTGAGGGTGAACACAGAGACACAGACCGTTCACTCACTTTCATTCACTCGGGTGATTTAGAGCTGTCAGACCTACACACATGTTCAGACTGTGGAGGAGGCCAGACCCGCAAAGAACCCACGGTAACACGGGGAGAACATGCAAACTCCACCCAGAGAGATCGTGTGTCAAACCCATGATCTCCTCATTGGGAGGCAAGAGCTCTAACGCTCGATGAACAGGCAGCGATGTCCAATACAATTGTTTGAGCCGATTCAGATGTAAATGTCTTAATGTCGTGGCCAATATCAGAGATTATCTGTTTTTATCTAAGAAATAAACCCTTTTCTGTCACGATTGTGCAAACTAGTTTCCCTTCTGATTCTGTTTAAAAAGATAAATCTGACACACGACAGAGTCAGAGCAGAAGTAACATCAGCTCCAAGTGTCGGCTAAATGTTCCTCGTCTGAATAATTCACACGTGACTCACCACGAGCCCATCGTCAGTGTAAACGTTTACTCTGACGATGGACGTCGTGTACGAAGGATCTGAAGTGATCGAGTCAAACCCAAAGGATCTGAAGTGATCGAGTCAAACCCAAAGGATCTGAAGTGATCGTCAGCACGAGTCAAACCCAAAGGATCTGAAGTGATCGAGTCAAACCCAAAGCATCTGAAGTGATCGAGTCAAACCCAAAGGATCTGAAGTGATCGAGTCAAACCCAAAGGATCTGAAGTGATCGTCAGCACGAGTCAAACCCAAAGGATCTGAAGTGATCGAGTCAAACCCAAAGCATCTGAAGTGATCGAGTCAAACCCAAAGGATCTGAAGTGATCGAGTCAAACCCAAAGGATCTGAAGTGATCGTCAGCACGAGTCAAACCCAAAGCATCTGAAGTGATCGAGTCAAACCCAAAGGATCTGAAGTGATCGAGTCAAACCCAAAGGATCTGAAGTGATCGAGTCAAACCCAAAGAAGCAAAGAGCAGCAGCTGTTTGTTAAACCCTCAGAGGAAAAGGCTGGAGACCCACGTTTGGCCTTCTCTGTGTGACAAGGACTGGGACCAGGACTGGGACAGGGACATGGGCAGGGACCAGGACTGGGACAGGGACAAAGGCAGGGACCGGGACAGGGACAAAGGCAGGGACAGGGACAAGGACCAGGACTGGGACCGGGACAAGGACCAGAACTGGGACAGGGACAAGGACCAGGACCAGGACAGGGACAGGGACAGGGACAAGGACCAGGACAGGGACAAGGACCAGGACTGGGACAAGGACCAGGACTGGGACCAGGACAGGAACCAGGACAGGGACCAGGACAGGGACAAGGACAGGGATAGGGACCAGGACTGGGACCAACACAAGGACTGGGACCAGGACAGGGACCAGGACAGGGACCAGGACAGGGACCAGGACAGGGATAGGGACCAGGACTGGGACAGGGACAAGGACCAGGGACCAGGACAGGGACCAGGACAGGGACAAGGACAGGGACCAGGACAGGGACAAGGACAGGGACAAGGACAGGGACAAGGACAGGGATAGGGACCAGGACTGGGACAGGGACAAGGACTGGGACCAACCCAAGGACTGGGACCGAGCTGGCGTAAACAGTCCTCAAGCTCGAGCTCGTCTGCTCCGTGTGAACTACAACAGAAACAAGACGGCGGCGCGTACGACAACTTCAGGAATAAGGAGCTCAAACAGTTCGGTGAGTGTCACTGATGTGCTGCTGGTTCTGGTTAAACAAATGCAGAAAGTTCAACATAATATCGAACTTTAATGCAGTCAGTACGTTAAAAAAGGTTTGAAAATGCACAAATTGTCCCTTTTTGCTCAGGATTATACAGGGATTTATTATTAAAGTCTCTCTGATGGTTCGACGACACATTTCACTAAAACATAGAGAACGTGATCATATTTAAGATTTTACTAAACGTTTTGTCCATTTGTCACAGGTTTAACTGTTTTCATAATGTTTATAATGGCACTTCCTGGTTGAACACGAGCACAAATATGACACAGTTAGAGGTGATTCTACAGCTGTTACCATAGCAACCGTTTTCAAAATAATAAATAATAACACCCAATAACAACTTTATTTTGTTGAATGACACTTTAAAGTATCAGAACGTTGTGTCCGTTGTGTTTGTATTTTTCGCGGCGCTTTTTGATGACATCACAGAGGGAGAGATTCCGTTTTAGAACTTTAGAACTTTTATTTTTCTAAATTTATTCACAAACTGCAACTTCACAAATGTAAAAGTATAATAATAATAGCCACAGATGCCCTCCCATCAAACTAAGTTATAATTGGAACATTTTGAGAACCGTCATATGGACTTTAAGGTGCATTTTATCCATAAAATTGCAAAATTATGTTCAATTGATTTGCGCCATCACATACAGCAGAGGTTCACAGAGTGGGGAGGGTTGAGCTGGGGGCCGCAACATGATTTCAAGACATGGTTTTGATCAATTTGACACTGTGTTTACTCCATTTTTAAATTAAAAACAGTATCTTTTAGTTAAAAAGGGTTCAAAAAGACACTAAACTATTGAAATAAACAACATCAAACCTGATATAACAGGCCTTAACACTTAAAATACTAATGTTATTTTCATTTCACGTTGGGGTCGAGTCGGTTACGTGGCTGTTATTGGGGTCGCGACCCTAAAACCACTGACACACAGGACCAAGATGGCGGCGCTGTCTGTGTCGATATTATGTCAGAATGTGTTCAAACGTGTCTTTAAACGTGTTATTGAGGTTTAATTCTCAGAAAAAGGTGAAATGTCTATCAAATGAATCACAAAAGTGCAGAATAATCACTTCTTATTTGGAAGTTCTTGATATATTTTCAATCAGACATTTTTGTAGCATTTTTTTTCCAATAAACTCAATATTTAAAGCGCCCCCTACAGGTTGAACGACTCATTTCACTAAAATGTAGTTCACATAAATATATTTTAAATTTTGCTAAAATACTTCACACATTTTATCCTGGTTTCGCAATTTTTTAGGTTTTTTGTTTCACTTCCTGGTTCTAAATGATGACATCACGCTAGGAAATCACCATAGCAACCACCCAAACTCATCTAATGTCACAGATCGATTAACTTTTTCAAATTAAAAACACATGTGAACACCTTTTTTGTCGAATTAATGTATGAAGGATAAAAAAACACGCCTTTTTGTCTAAATGATGCATAACCTTTGTCTCACAGTGTGATGTCATCAGTTTGTTTACTTCCTGGAAATTTTCGACGGATTTTTAAACTTTTCTCCACAAACGGCAACTCGATTGGTGTAAAACTATAATTTATATTTACAGCAGGTATTAATGCACCGAATGAAGTCAAAATAAGAAAATCACGAAAACCTGTCATAGGCCCTTTAAATGTTGCAGATCTTCAAACCAACATTCTCAATATTATTTAAGTTTTGTTTTATTTCCCAACTGCACGTCCAGCTCGAGTCACACACAGACCTGGTGAACTTTAAAGAAAACAGCTCAGTTTTAATTATTTTCATGATTTAAATGATGAATAATGAGTTTGTTCAATAACGAGCCGTCCTAGAGTGAAGGTTCGTTTGACCAATAAAACATTAAAGACGACGACATGATCCAAACGCACAAGATTCACAAGATAATTCAGATTTATCACATCTAAATCAATAATAGATATAATCGTTAACCAGTTTAATAATCGAGGCTGATGTTCAGGTTTGGACAAATACTCAGATGTTGAGCCCACAATACTTTTTCACATTTCTGAGTCTGAAAATAGTCAGAACAGTGTGAGGCCCGAGCGTTTAAAGGGGCTTTAACGTGAAATGTGTGAAATGTTTGACCCTTTACGGACAGGGACAGGACAGGGGCAGGGCAGGGACAGGGACAGGGACAGGGACGGGACAGGACAGGGACAGGGACAGGGACGGGACAGGACAGGGACGGGACAGGGTCAGCTCAGTCAAACGTCCGGTCTTTGGACGTAAACAACAGAACCATCTCCAAAACAGGAGCAGGTGCTGGACACGAGAGTCACAGCAGGACCAAACTTACGCTCTGTTACGTAATGACGCCTGACAGTCATGAAATATAAAACAGATTTATGTCACTCCTCCGGCCCGCTGTGGCCCGGTGTGGCCCGGTGTGGCCCGCTGTGGCCCGCTGTGGCCCGCTGTGGCCCGCTGTGGCCGAGCCCCCCGCTCTCTGCTGCGGCCGAAGCGTCTGCGGAGCCGCGGAGCACAACAGGACCCCGGAGTTAGCCTTTAGCCGCTAACGTGCTAACAGGCGCTAACGTGCTAACATGCTAACAGCTGAGCGGAGCGAGGCGCCGCTGTCAGGCGCCTCCCGCGCGCTCCTCGGCGGCCTGGCGGGCCCCGGGGCCCCGCTAAAGGCCCGGGGCTCGACGTGGACCCGCCGCGGGGCCGTGTCTCACCTGCAGGTGACGTGTTTGGTCCAGCCGCCCGTCCCCGCCGGAGCCGCCGCGGACGCTGCTGCTGCCTCCGCCATCGCTGTTTATGTTGAAGCCGCGGCCGGAAGTGCGGCGCTCGGCCTTTTCCGCCAGCGCTCGGCTTCACGCTCGGCCTTTTCCGCCAGCGCTCGGCTTCACACTCGGCCTTTTCCGCCAGCGCTCGGCTTCAGGCTCGGCCTTTTCCGCCAGCGCTCGGCTTCAGGCTCGGCCTTTTCCGCCAGCGCTCGGCTTCAGGCTCGGCCTTTTCCGCCAGCGCTCGGAGAGAGAGAATTTCCGAGGAGAGACACAAACCAGGGCCCGGGGGCCAAACCAGGCCCTTCAAGGGACATGACCCGGCCCTCAACCACCTGCCACAAATATAGACAATATTTTATCTCTTGATCCATTTGGTTCAGTCCTGGTTTAGTCCTGGTTTAGTCCTGGTTCAGTCCTGGTTTAGACCTGGTTTAGTCCTGGTTTAGTCCTGGTTCAGTCCTGGTTTAGACCTGGTTTAGTCCTGGTTCAGTCCTGGTTTAGTCCTGGTTTAGTCCTGGTTCAGTCCTGGTTTAGTCCTGGTTTAGTCCTGGTTCAGTCCTGATTTAGACCTGGTTTAGTCCTGGTTTAGTCCTGGTTTAGTCCTGGTTTAGTCCTGGTTCAGTCCTGGTTTAGACCTGGTTCAGACCTGGTTTAGTCCTGGTTTAGTCCTGGTTTAGACCTGGTTTAGTCCTGGTTTAGATCTGGTTTAGACCTGGTTTAGTCCTGGTTTAGTTTCTTGCCTCGAGGACAAAACCATCTGAATGATCTGGTTTTCAGTGAAATAAAGTTGCACTAAACTGATCTCATGTTACGGACTTTCCTTTTATAAAGTAATAATTTAAATATTTTCTAAAATAATATATTAATAATGATGTTTTTAAATAATTGTAATAATCTGAATGATCATGAAACATAAATGATACAAGACAAGAGTGACACTGTTTCTATGGATGTGGGATGTGCGTAAATATTAACATCACAATATTGTTGTTATTTCAATAGATTTAAAGGATGAGAAACATATAAAAATGATAATATCACAGATGTTGTTTTGCAGATCAACAAAATTAGAGCAATCTGTGTATACTGACTTCACTTAAAGGGACTATGACAGGTTTAAAGGGCCTATGACAGGTTTCTATGATTTTCTAATTTTGACTTTATTCAGTGCATTAATACTTGTTATAAATATAAAATATAGTTTAATGCTAATCAAGCAGCTGTTTGTGGAGAAAAGTTGAAAAATCTGTTCAGAATTACAGGAAGTAAACAGATTGATGACATCACAGTGTGAGACAAAGGTTACGCAAACTTTACACAAAATAAATGACTTTTTTGACCCTTTACACGTGAATTCAACAAAATAAAGGCGTTAACTGTATTTTTATTTGTAAAATAAACAAATCTGTGACGTCTGAGGAGTTCTGGCCCCGTGCACAGTGCAGTTGCTATGGTAATTTCCTAGTGTGATGTCATTGTTTACAACCAGGAAGTAAAACAAAAAACCTAAAAAAGGCTAAACTGCAATGAAATGTGTGAAGTTTTTTAACACGATTTGAAACATATTTATCTTAACTGTATTTTTGTCAAATGAGTGTCCGACCTGTCATAGGCCCTTTAAACCTGTCATAGGCCCTTTAAACCTGTCATAGGCCCTTTAAACCTGTCATGGGCCCTTTAAACCTGTCATAGGCCCTTTAAACCTGTCATAGGCCCTTTAAACCTGTCATAGGCCCTTTAAACCTGTCATTAAAGGGTTTATAGTTTCTGATGATTCTGGAGATTGTTGGTCTTTTCCAGCAGAGCGCAGTTCTGAGTCTGACCACTGTGCGGCGCCACAGAGCCACGTGAATCATGATTACGTCACGATCAAACATGAAAAGAAGCATCAAACCAAAGCAGGTTTGTGTTCAAATGGAATAAAACACAATAATCATGAAAGAAAAAAGGCACAAATCTGTTGGATACATTTTGTTTTGATCGTTTCTGGTAAAGATTTGTTTAGTTTGAGGTTTTTTAAAGATATTTCAGTGCATTCTTTTCTGATTTTTCTCAGTTCAAGCACAACTCGCTGCTTGATTGGATCTTTAAATCTAAATCTAAAGTTTTAACTGAGATTTCATGTCTAATCATCCATAAAACTGTATTCGTTCTTTATGCTTTCTCAGTGTGTCGTTTCACTTCTGGAGCACTTTTGACTGCACGGACTGTACGACTGACATGAATGCAGATTCTATGACTTTCTAAATGAATGTGGACATTATTATGTAACCTGTATGAAAGTGAGAACTGAGGAAAACAGGATCATTGCACTGTATATTGCACTTTTGGCCCCTCCCCCTGAGGACCACAGATGGAAATAAGAGAGTCTGCTACGAGCAGCTCTGCTTTTGCTTAATGCAATTGTACATCGTCGTAATAAATGAATAAATGAAAAAGAATGAAATGAGGACCATATATAAATACATCTTTATAGAGTTCTTTATGGAGCATCTAAAACACAGGAAGACAATAAAAGAATTAAACACTGTTTAAAACTCATTAAAACCTATTAGCGGCACACATAGACCGTACAGATCGATGGGCTGTGGGAATGTGACGTCACCACAGCGTTTGGCTCCTGCCAAATGAAGCCCATCACGGCTAAAGTGGAGCTAGCAGTTATAGCGGCTAAAGTGGAGCTAGCAGTTATAGCGGCTAAAGTGGGGCTAGCAGTTATAGCGGCTAAAGTGGGGCTAGCAGTTATAGCAGCTAAAGTGGAGTGTAAAAGAAAAATGTCTTCTGATGTATTGTATATACATGTAGCCATTTGTCTGTAGCATCTTCATGAATTGTCTGCAGCCAAACCTGGAGCTACAAGTGTCGAGAGGGACACCTGGGGTCTATTGTGTCTCTCTTCCCTCCTAGGCCAGCCACACAATAGCTCCCATTTGGCTCCTCCGATCCAGGAAGCACCATTTACATTCTTATTTAACCACCTGGACCCCCCTATGGTTAACCAGTCTCCTCACTCGAAGAGACACCTCCAGAGACATTCTAATTTGATCACCCAGACCCCCCCTGCATGCAACCATTCTAATGTGTATTGTGATGTACCCCCCGTCTTGTGACTGCCTGGCAAACCTGTTCTCCCGGTGGCCTTTATGGGCCGGCCTACTGTAATCCTATATATTGCTGCGTTTCCTATTGTGTAGCCCGCGTCGTTGCTCCGTTGATCACCCGTGTAGTTGTCTAGGAACTGTATTCTTCGATGCATCAAGAATAAAGAATCCACCTTTTTGAGAGAGACAGTGCTCCATTTTTCTTGGACTTATCACACAAATTTCATGCGACAATTTGGCGTTGTTGGCAGTTTTCCTCGTCCGGATGTCCTTTGTGAGGCTGTGATCCAGCGTTGGCCACCTGGGATACAAAGACATTCCAGCCTTGTTCCTCGTAACTTTTTGAGAAGTGAGGGCTGCATCACAGACTGCTTAAGGACACCGGCGCTGGAATTTCGAACCTTTTCCTACAAAATGTGGTGAGTTATGAGTTCTGTCTGTCTCAAAATGTGTCGATTTCCCTTTGCGTTATTTTAACATCGCGCACAACTCGTAAAAAAAAAAAAAAAAAAAAAAAAAGAGGGGAAACTTATTTTATTAGAGTAACAATTAGTTGGACCATAAAACTTTGAACTTAAAAGAACTATAAAATAATGATAAATACACTTCTATAAATTGGACAAAAGAGAAGAGAAGAGTGAAATACAAATTAAAACTTAAATGGTACTAAGCCATTATTAAATTGATTATGAAGTGTAACCTAAATTAGTGGAACAATTGGTACATGATAATTTTCGACACAGAAAGCATCAGTTTGGGCGTCTGCCAGGAATGGGGGGCTGCATTTGATTGCAAGCGGTTGCGCGGTTTGAGATTGCCAGTTAGACAAAGAGGTCAACTGGGAAGACCAGAACTGGGTTCTGGCTGCTTCCCCCTAATCTATAGCAAGGAATTAATTAATTGAGCATAGATTGAGGCAATAGTTTAGTACGTGAGGCAATAGTTTAGTAGTTTAGAAGTTTAGTTTAGCAGTTTAGAAGGTACTGAAACTCAGGGAAGTGAAAGACGCAGCTCGCCGTCTCTAAAGATACGAGGGGAATTAAATCAATCTAAAGGCGCAACTGTGCCTCCTTCCGAGGCGCCTGTGATGCACATTATGTCGGAAAAATTTGGTCCAGAAAGTTTAGAGTGCCTGTCCATCTGGACTGAAAAATATGGGTTTCCTACCGGGGGTTCACTGAGCATAAATCAACTAACTAAATTGAGAGCAAACGTAGAGCAAAGAGCAAATGTAAAAAAATGCAAAAATAAAAAAAATATATAAAAAAAAAAGATGCAGAAATGACTGAGGACGAACTGAGGACGAGACGCATGATAGAAAGCACTGGTGTGACTAAAAGACAACATCCTGAAGTAATGTTTTTTGAGAATAAATGAAAAGCCACCATTATAGTCACAAAAAGTCCATTCACTGACACAGGCTCGACCTTGCGCCGTGGAGGACACACACACACACACACACACACACACACACACACACACACACACACACACACACACACACACACACACACACACACACACACACACACACAGGACAACAAGTAAAAGGACAAGTTACTGCTTCTGCTCCTTTTTATTCTCACAGATTTGACTGGCGGCTTTTCTGTGGCGCAACTGGACCCCGACCTCGATCCCTGTTCCTTCAGTCGACCCCAACACCAGCACCAGCCACCGGACCAAAAGGGAGGAGGAGGACGCAGCATTGCACGCAGGAGCACACACGTTGGACTGGTCCGAACTTGGTTCTGAGAAAGGCCCATGGACCTGCAGATCTCGAGGCTTGAGCACTCTGCACGGTGCACATTTGGACATGAACTCCGGCACATCCACTGCTTGGCGTATGATTGAAGATCATTTGGACATTGACCATGCAGACTCGAGCCTACGACGCCGACAGCAGACAGGCTTCCAAGCTCTTCCTGCACCACCGTCAAAATAACTATGGACACATTTCAACTAGCCCTCCCATCGCCACTATCGCCTGGTTAACACCACGTCCAGTCGATCCACAAAGAAAGATCTGGGTCGACCTGATTGGACAGGGAGGAGAGTGGGTCCAGGAGACGCTGCAGAAACACCCAGACAGCCTACACTACATCACCACAAGGATGGTAACACACACAACTCACACATGTGATCGCTTTATTTGAATCGTGCCAAAATATCTCAAATTGCAGTGCCCGAGTACAATTTGGTACTGAATGAGGTGCAGAGTAAATTTACAGTGGACTCTGAGGCCAAATTATTCTGCGGTTAAATAAAAAAAAAAAAAAAAAGAACGACGAAAAACACGAGGCAAAGCTGAGCGATCGCTTTACATACTCATTAGCCACATCTGGAGAAGACAACAAAAGAGCCTCTCACATCTCCTTTAAAATGTACTGATATCTTGTGGCAACTCATCCAAACATTTATTTCTCTATTCTCCTCTATGTCCCACTGATCTTCTTGGACAAGATCTGATGTCTAAAGTAAGCCTTTGTCTACTTTCTACATCAGACGGTTTGAGAGTGATAGTGACCAAAGAATCGGCGAACAGTTTAACTTTCCTGGGGATGATGTCCGAGACACTACCCCACTTATCGATATTGTTGAAAATTGACCCCAAAACCCTTTAATCAGCTGATATTTTGACATGTGACAATGCATGTGCCACTGAAAACAAGGACATCAGAGACATGGATGATTTGCTCATTTTGCGTGTCTGCAGAAGGAGAATTTCTTTAAATGTTGGGACAAATGTGCTGATGATATTCTGACTACTTAATGTGTGCACTGGACTAAAACAATCCTCTGCTCTCTCAATTATCATGCCAGATTCTCAAAAACAAAACGAAACAAAATGAAACAAAACGAGACGAAACGAAACGAAGAAAGAAACAAAGAAAGAAACAAAGAAAGAAAGAAAGAAAGAAAGAAAGAAAGAAAGAAAAGGATTAGCAAACTAGAGTTAAAACAACACATTGCTCTCGCTAAACCAAAATAATGCAAATTTGGGGAACTTTCAAACCTTTGCTAATCACAATATTATGGCCACAGAATGGGTACCCACTCAAATTGAAATGTCCGCTTTTCACAATCAATCCAGGCCTGGAACAAAGCACTTCTAACCATGGTTCGCAGATTTTGAAATTTTGCTTTGTTTTCTACTTTTTTTTGCATTTTTGATTTTTGATTTTATTTTATTTTTGATTTATTTTTTTTATTTTAAGGCTTGTTTAGTCCCTGCAGAGGTATTAGTAGATATCAAGTATTGAACTTGGTCTTGAATCTGAAAAAGCCCGTTGGAGGGTCAGGTAGGATTGGATTTTCTGTGTATTTTCTTTCTTTTGATCTTGTGTCAGAATTAGAAATTTTCGAGGTGTCATTGATTGATCAGGTTCATACAACTAAAACGCCACCATTCTACTAAAATATATCAATGGTCAAATTCTTATCCTCAACCCTGTTTCATTAATGGAATGAACAGATTCGAAATGTGTAGAGAATTGGCTCGTGTTAACACACAAAGCAACAAAATTGGACAGATTTAACACTGATATATATTTTTTGTTTTATTCTACTTTATTTTATCAGGAAGTCCCATTAAGATTCCCATCCAATTTCCTGGTTTTTTACACATAAAATTCTTCTTGTAATCCATCTTATTTTTCCCCTTTGCAGATATGTGAGTAAACTCCAGGAGAATTTCAAATTGATAGCTTTAAATTGGGGACTTTTCCCCACTCACCTGTACTGTCTCACATTCAATCCTTCACAAACGTAGTGCTGAACTGTGCAAACATGCTCTTTGACACGGTCTCTGCAGTGCATTTAAAACCATTAAAAATCATTTACTGGATTTGGACAAAAACAAGGCTTTAAAATACATTAAAAAGCATAAAATTTGATTTATTGAAATCTACACACACCTTGTTTGAGTTCAACGCAACAATTTTTGCAGAGCATTTGACCTCAGATGTAAATAGTGTGGCTGCGTGTCTTCAGGACCTGATCAATCAACATGTTGTAAAGTGTGCATTATTAGAAATTATGTGTTTGACATTTGGGGCTTGTGCGAACACTTTTGTTTTATTATTATTATTATTATTTTTTAAATTTCTTTTTAAGTTTATGTGCAAACACTTTTGTTTTATTATTATTATTATTTTTAAATTTCTTTTTAAGTTTATTTTGCCCATTGCTGCAGTGAGTTTAATGAAGAAAGTCCAGCTGGCATCGGAAGAAACCCAGTTCTTGCAAGAATTCCTTAAAATGTTATGAGCTCCATTCAATAACAGAGGCCTCATCAAAACTGATTGTGATCACAAAATCCTTACTCGACTGACTTGACCACTCGTGATGACTTGCGCAAGCGTTTTCTTTAATACCTTCTGTGTTACAGGATGTGTGGATGCAGAACATTTTTTTTTTTTTGCTTTAACAGGTGTGCTCCAATGAAATAATCTCACCACTAACAACTAACAATTAACAAAGTCCTGATTAACAAAAACATGGTTGGTTATTCTGACGTGCAACTTAACCCAAGAACTGTCCTACAGCAGAAGACCAAAGACAACCACAATGAACCAACAGGAAACCGCTGCTATGACTGAATGTCCCAAAACCCAAAACAAGGGGATAAAGCTTCTCCTGATCTAAACCTAAAGCATTTTCCTGAATCACAGGAGGATACATGGTTTTCTCCAGAAAACACTCGCCCTGCATCTTGAATCCTGCTGCCTTACATTCCTAACTGTCACTGGAGAAGATCCGGTGAACTCACCCATTCACTGTTTTTTCCTCCAGACTCTAAGAAATCATTATGGTGACATTTCTTTACTTTTGATTAGATGAAGCAAACTTTTGGACCATATATGTTTTACTAACATGTCTGTTTGTGTGATTGTGAATGAATGAACAGGCCTTTGTCTCGTCTATGTTAACGGACCTGCCTTCTTACATGTTTTCAGAATCTTGTGACATTATTAATAGATCATCTTAAATTTACAGGTTTTAACAGATAACTTGAAGGAGCATATGGATCCAAAAAAAAAAAAAAAAAAAAAAAAAAAAAAAGAGTGGATATTTGTGGACAGTTAAACAAAGAATTCTGAGCTGCATCTAACACTTTAAATGCTAATAATGATACATCTTTTGGCAGAGACTGGCGCTGTACAGGTGATACTCTGATGCATTGAAGGCCTGAACCTCAAACAGGGACTGTTCGGACAGTCTGCGCGTTATGTGTGACGTTCTTCTAAGGACCTAGAAGATAATACCAGTCCAAACTGGTTGATAGCAATAATGCATGACAATATTACTTCCACAGGTGGCCTGGCAAAAGAAGAAATTATAATGTTTTTAATATCAAACAATATTCTAAAAGCTATAAAATAACTGAACACACTTTAACAATATTTGATTTGAACTGAATTGAATTGAATTAAGAAAAAGCCTCATTGCCTAATATATATATATTTCTATATATATATTTTAAATGATAATGAGAAGTTTTATCATGGAAATTTTCCACATTTGGTCTACTAATAGTATTCAAGTTATGTGTTCAGTTTGTCTGCTCAGAGATCCTTACTAGGTCGCCTGTAGCTGGGGCAAGAATGGCTCTGCCCAGCCACACTCATGCAAATTTAGCTTTTGTTTGACCTGGTGGGACCGGTAGTCACGTTTTCGCTTTTCTTTTGCACAGGTTTAGCTGGGGATGGGTTTGTCTTAGGATTGGTAGCGATGTTGCCACTGGCTTCTACGGCCCTGTATAGGGTTGGCCCGGTGTCACATCATCTGTTTGTTCTTTTTGGCCGGCCCACCAGGTCCATCTTTCTTTTCATTACTTTGTTTTATACTATTTTCTTTTTTGGGGGAACGGGAGGGTATGCACGTCTTATCTCTGTGCAGGATAAAAAACACTGCTGAAGCTGCAGAGCCGGAGCCAGACACGGAGATCGAAACACTGGGTGTGTCATGCTGGTCCCTGACATCGCGGTGGGACAGCTGAGCGGGACACCTGGACTCACGCTTCACACTGCCAGCGGCTCTTCCAAAGGACCAGAAATGGACAGCGCCCACGGGTCCACTTGAGACTGCGGTGACAATAACAGCGCTCCCAAATCAAGCCAGTTCCCGGACACATCTGTTCCTGAAAGATCTTTCCACGATCTCAAGTTCCAGAAAGACTCACACCGGGCGAACGCGACTTACACCTGCTCCTGAACCTCTGAACCAGCCGTCGGTCCATTCGAGGGACCAAAGCGACAGTCGACTTCTGAACCAGCCGATTGTCCATTCGTGGGACACAGAACCAACTCTAACAAAGGTGGCAGCTACAACCCCACCGCACCCGAATCTCACAGACAACATCCGGAGCCGCACAGAGCAGACTGGAGTCCTGCTCTCACCGAAGGAAGCTCAGCTGCTTCTGAATTGAATTGCACCAACCTCAAGCACAGAGAGAATCTACCTACTGGCGCTCGCTTTCGCCACGTTCGACGTGCTCCAGATCCAAGTGACCGTGTGTTAAGACCACGTCTCAGACGTGCTTCACCACCACAGACATAAAGCCTGGGCGGCTTATGTCTGCTTCATTTGGTAAAACACATATTCACACGGCCACTTTCATGTCACCTGAATCACACACTCTCTCTCTCTCTCTTGAGGGGGGGAATATTGAGAGTAATGACTCTAAAGCTGAAAACAGTGACTCACAGGCCACAAAAATGGCCCTCCTGAAGAAAATTAAAATTGAAGAAACAAGAAACTGGACTTCAAAATATTGATGTATGCTTTCATTGTATTTTTGATGTTTCCAGCATTGATCTTATGGTTCCTTTATCTGCCCAGCCTCTTCCAACCTGATAGTGTATATAGTATAAGGCAGAATACACACAGCTTAAATAACAATGACGTTGCCTGGTTAGACATACTGACTAAAACCCACAACAACTCCACAGTGTATTCTTTGAACTTTTGGTCCAGATATGCAAGGGATGTGGCCAACTTCTTCGAAGAGTAACCTGCACACCTAGCATTTTGCCTGCACCTGTACCTAACATTTCCGACATTGTTTAGGACACTCTAATATCCCGAAATCAACCAAGCATAATTGTTAGGACGGCTTCATAAGCTTGAGCTGTTAGTCCCACATTTTTGTAAGGCAATCAACACAGAGTCTACCCAATTGGCCTCCATACGACTGAATGCGCCCAAACCGCTGCTCCAATCCCTGACGCAGAATGTGTGAGCGACTCAGACGTCTGACAGAGGTCGGACTTTCAAAAAGATATGCCTCCTTATCTTGAATAAGATTCTCCTCTAATAACACCAAATTGATCGAGCACAACTAATTAATACATACCATGACTCCTTTCCCTAACCCTTAACTGTAGCCCAACAATTGCTCATCTGTTTTTATTTTCTCATTTTTATATTCTTTTGATCTTTCTTTTTCTCCCTTTCATGATCCACATTATGATTAAAAGGTCCAGGGGACGATACCCAAAATGACATGTTCCTCCTTTGAAGGTTCTCTACGGCTAATTTCCTATGTTTTATGATTTTTTAAATTTTTGTTATTCTTCTTATTCCTTCTTCTCTATTTCTTCTCTACTTCTTATTAATTCGACTGATTTTATTAGAGAAAGCTGACATTTTCCTGTTGATGTGATTAATAAAGAAAACAGAGTTTTCTTCATTATCAGAAGAGAGGAATTGTAAAAGAAAAATGTCTTCTGATGTATTGTATATACATGTAGCCATTTGTCTGTAGCATCTTCATGAATTGTCTGCAGCCAAACCTGGAGCTACAAGTGTCGAGAGGGACACCTGGGGTCTATTGTGTCTCTCTTCCCTCCTAGGCCAGCCACACAGTAGCTCCCATTTGGCTCCTCCAATCCAGGAAGCACCATTTACATTCTTATTTAACCACCTGGACCCCCCTATGGTTAACCAGTCTCCTCACTCGAAGAGACACCTTCAGAGACATTCTAATTTGATCACCCAGACCCCCCCTGCATGCAACCATTTTAATGTGTATTGTAATGTACCCCCCGTCTTGTGACTGCCTGGCAAACCTGTTCTCCCGGTGGCCTTTATGGGCCGGCCTACTGTAATCCTATATATTGCTGCGTTTCCTATTGTGTGGCTCGCGTCGTTGCTCCGTTGATCACCCGTGTAGTTGTCTAGGAACTGTATTCTTCGATGCATCAAGAATAAAGAATCCACCTTTTTGAGAGAGACAGTGCTCCATTTTTCTTGGACTTATCACACAAATTTCCACGACAGGAGCTAGCAGTTATAGCGGCTAAAGTGGAGCTAGCAGTTATAGCGGCTAAAGTGGAGCTAGCAGTTACAGCGGCTAAAGTGAAGCTAGCAGTTATAGCGGCTAAAGTGGAGCTAGCAGTTATAGTGGCTAAAGCGGAGCTAGACTCCATATTTAAATCCGAGTGCGTATCGTGACCACACGGACCAATCAGGAGGAGGTTGCTAACGGTCTCCGCCCCTCGGTGGGAGGAGACGGCGGCAACGTGCGGCACTACCTGTCAATCAAACCTGTTGCTAACACGAGTGAAAACGGCCCCTGGAAAAGGAAGCACCTGATTGGTCAGTTAATATTGTAATAACTTGATTTATGAACAACCAACGAGAAAAAAACACAGGATCATGTGGAGTGTGTCAGACGGACATTTTAGTTCCAGATGTGAGTTTGACAGAAACAGTTACAGAGTAAAGGCTCCAGTGTCACAGGAAGAGGGCGGAGCTCGGCTTCATGGAGCCAGGAGCCTCCTGGACACTTCCTGTTTGGAACACGACGACAGCGGGTGAGGGCCAGTGATATGTACGGTCTGTGGCAGCACACTGTGAGTGAGTTTATGATGATGAAACTAAAACAAAACATATTATAGTTTTAGGTTTTGTGCTGGTCAGGGCCTGTCATGGAAAAATGCTGTTGTGGATTTGTAAAACAAGTTAAACAATAAAAAAGCAGAGAGAAAGAGTCTGATTAAAGAGTTGATTTATTCACTGGGACCAAAGTAAATGACGACCTCTTCCTGGTCGACAGGACGTCACAATCAGAGCAAGCATTTTACACTTGGACACATTGGACAACATCATGAGGAAAGAAGTACAATCATCATATAATCATTGTAAGAGCAAGAACACACATGTTTATCTGCATCAGTGAAAAACAGTGACTGTCAGAGAGCGTTTTACCCTTTAAGCTCAGAATGACCTGAGACTAGAATGTCGTGTTCAAACTGGACACTTCACAGAACAAAACTGAGCTTCACCAACAGGATCTCACATCACACACTCTGAAGCTCCGCCAGAAATAAACATGTCATGAGCAAATGAAGGAATGACATCAAAATGACTTTCAGACACAAAACAAAAAACAAACGAGCTCCCATTTAATAATCCTGTTTTTCTTTTTCACTGCAGTGCTGTGGACGACTGTCTGGACTCACACGCTGGACTGACTCTGACTCCTTGAGTACTTGGCTGCAGCCATGTTTTTCGTACTCATTCGATCTCTCATTGACTCCAGTTTCTGGATCTTCTCGTTTTCTCCCGTCTCCTTCATCTTCTCAATGAGAAACTCCAGATGGACAATGGTGGACACTGAGTCGACGTTCAGGGCGATCTTCTCCAGCTGCTCCACTAAGTCAAAGGCTTCATTCAGACACTGAGCTTGGGCTTCTTGAAGTTCAGACATTTCCTTCTCCAGATCCTCCAGCAGAGTGGTCTTCTCCTCACTCTGGGTTTTGTTCTCTTCAAACTTGGCCTTCATTTCTTCAATGGTTGTTTCCACTGTTCTGGTCTTGGTCACATATCTCCACTTCTCTTTCACATGAACGTCCACTGAACATTTCTCAGAACAGGAAGTACATTTGCCTTTTTTAATGACCTCACACCAGCGTGGACTCCAGGCCCAGGTGCATCCTGGGTAATGGCAGTTCTCCTCACACTTGTTACAGGTGACAGCTTTAGTGTCATTCAGGCCTTTGTTCTTCCTGGCTTTGATATCTTCTTTCTCTTTGTAGGTTTCATCTATGTTAACTTTAAAGTTTTTGTTCTCCTCCATTTCATGTTGATGTCGTGAAAGTTCTTCTTTGTTCTTTCTGATCGCCTTCTGCTTCATTTCCACTTCTGTCACTCGTTCCTTCAGGTTCTGGATGCAGGCTGTGAGTCTGATTCTCTCTTTCATCACCTTCACAGTCGTCTTCAGAGACTGAGGTTTTGTTGTTTCCATAAATTTTGTGAACTTCTTCATTCCTCTGTTTGAAGTTTTAAATGCATTTTGTGCCTCTTCTTCATCACTGTCTTCAATTGTCTCATTTTGGCGGTTGTTGAACAGAAAATACACTGGTTCTTTTCCCAAATCTCTGGCACAAAGAATCTTTGCAGATTTAAATGTTTTGAGAGCATCTTTGGGTTTTCCTCCGTCTGAGTGAGTCATCAAAACCACGATGTTCTTCTCCATGTCTTTGCTGAACAGAGAAGTGACTGAGTTGAAGATGTAGGCCAGTCTGTTGTCCAGTCTGTTCTCTGTGGCCTTCATGACCAAACCCACAGCGTTGATTGTGTCCACAGCATCAGGGAGACAGAACAGGTCCTGGAGTAACTTCATAATCGTCTGATCTTTTTCTATGTCTTCTGTGTGTCCGAATCCTGGAGTGTCGATGATGGTCAGAGAATAAAAAACAGTTGTTCCTTCAAATCCAAACACTTCATAAACAGACACAGCAGAGGTCTGACTCTCAGACTGAGGTCTGTCCTCGTCTGAAATGACCTCAAACCAGACTTTGTCTTCAAACTCCACCCCCATCACAAAGTTGACCAGGGCGTTGATCAGAGTGGACTTTCCTGCCCCTGTGGCTCCCACCAGCAGGATGGTCTTGTTCAGGTGCTTTGGATCACATTCTCCAAGAGTAAATCTCCTCAGTTTAGACTCTTCATCTGATTCTTTGTCCAGATTCACTCTTTTTAGCTGCAGCTCATATCGAGCAGGAGGTCCATTGTCTATTTTTGTGCTTTCGTCAATGTACCGTCTAAAGTCAGAAGCCATATTTCTCCTGCAGGGAAAGAGAATTTAAAATCATGTTAATAATGGTGTAACATACTTCTTTTCCCACTGTTATAATATCCATTGTTAATGATGGAATTTAATTGTTATAATTTCACCCCACAGTGTCATGCGATTCAACGGTGTAAATGTTAATACAATAAAAAAATAAAAATAAATAAATAAATATAGCCGCAAGTGGCAATGATCGGCCCTCGCCCACACCACGCCACCTCAACGCAAGAGGAGGGTGCGCTTACGCGCCCCAATTTCCCGCCTCCTGCTGCCGAATCCGTGGTGCTACCGGCCTCCTACTTCTCACATTTCACTGAAAATGGTTAAAGACAAAGATCGTAATACTTGTGCTAAAATCTTGGATAACTTTTGGTGCCCTGCTCCTCAAGATAATTTTCACCAAATTTCAGGATGGTAGGGCTTACGCCCGAGGAGGAGTTAATAAAAGTGCATAGTGTAAATTTGAGAGCTTTATCAATTTTCCCATTGGAATAACATAGAATGTTTCTGTTATTTGTAAAATTCTGGGCAACTTTGCCGCTTTGCCGCAAGGAGACCATAACATCAGTCTAGAAAATTTGGATAAATTAAGATGCCACACTTGTCTAGAGCATGTGCAGCGATTTTGAGTGCGGTGGGCGAAACACTCCAGGAGAAGTTTGTTAAAGTTCAATGTGAGCGAAAACGCTGACTCAGCGTTTCGGAACTTTCAATCCAATATGGCGGCCATACGGTGAGTCAGGGGGCGTGGCCATAATAAAACATATTTTTTTGTCCTCAAGAGAGGAATGCGTGTTCCGAATTTCGTGGCTGCGATGTTGCAGAGACGTGTCAACCACGACAGTCCCATCCAGAGACTGAAGATACTCAGGGCAGAGCTCATCCACAGGAGCCACCAAGGAGCCGACAACCTCAGTGACTTCATCCAGGGTGATGGACGAGTCGCCTCTGAGTCCTCAGTCTCTGCTTCCTCCTCTGAAGACGTGACAGTGGGATTGAGGAGGTCCTCAAAGTATTCCTTCCACCGTCCGACAACATCCCCAGTCGAGGTCAACAGCTCTCCACCCGCACCGTAAACGGTGTTGGTGAAGCACTGCTTCCTCCTCCTGAGGCGTCGGACGGTTTGCCAGAATTTCTTTGAGGCCAACCGATAGTCCTCCTCCATGGCCTCCCCGAACTCCTCCCAATCCCGAGTTTTTGCCTCTGCAACCGCACGGGCTGCTGTACGCTTGGCCTGTGGTACCTGTCAGCTGCTTCAGGAGTCCCACAAGCCAACAAGGCCTGGTAGGACTCCTTCTTCAGCCTGACCATCACCATTACTTCCAGTGTCCACCACGGGGTTTGGGGATTTCTGCCACGACAGGCACCAGAGACCTTGCGACCACAGCTACGAGCCGCCACATCAACAATGGAGGTGGAGAACATGGTCCACTCGGACTCAATGTCTCCAGCCTCCTCCGGGATCTGGGAGAAGTTCTCCCGGAGGTGTGAGTTGAAGACCCTGCTGACAGAGGGCTCTGCCAGATGTTCCCAGCAGACCCTCACGATACACTTGGGCCTGAAGAGTCTGTCCGGCTTCCTCCCCCGCCAGAGGATCCAACTCACCACCAGGTGGTGCTCTACAGCTCCTCCCCTCTTTTCACTCGAGTGTCCAAGACACATGGGTGTCAGACATGACACAAAGTCGACAACACTTAATTTTTTTTTCTTGGAGGAGCAGGTATCTAAACTTACCATGAATGGGCTGTATGTGAGAGAGGAAGTAAACCATTTATGTGCAGTACCAGAGAGGCCCATCAGGTGTCTCTGTTTAAATGAATAGTGTGGTCTACTGTGTCAAAGGCAGCGCTCAGATCCAGTAGAACCAACACTGTCACTATTTAGAATCATAACTCAGCCTAAAATAATTTAAAGTCTTTGTCAAGGCTGTCTCTGTGGTTCACCCTAAAACCAGACTGACATTCTTCAAAATGTAAAAAGTTGAGTAAAAACAAGTTTTTCTATGATTTTACTTAAAAATGGTAAGTTAGATACCGGTCTGTAATTGTTAAAATCGTTAAAATCTAAATTGCTCTTCTTCAGCAGAGGCCTCACTGCCACATTAAAGACCCCTGTCTGAAGAGAGCAGTTCATCATGTTTAAAGCTCCTGTCGAAAAGATCCAGAAAATTACTTTAAAAATCTGTTTTGGGACCGGATTTAAAAGACGTGGTGGGCCTCACTGAGGAGAAAACTTTATCAAGACTCTCAGCATTAACCAGGACAAAAGTGTCAGTGTTTCCTCTGGTAAAGACAAACAAAAAAATGTCACATCTGAGTGTTTTTTTTTTACCCATGAAGTGTCTGCAAACTCCTCACAGACGGAGTCAGAGGGTGTTATTGAGGTTTATTAAAATCTGAGTAAAAAGCTGACCAATTGTAGAGAAAAGAACTTATTTTTGTGATCTGTGATTATCTTATTGAGATGTGTAGTCCTTTATTCCTCACTGTTTTATTGTAAAGTGTTTGTTGTTCATTAAGAATTTGTTTATTAATTGTAGTTTTGTTTTTTCTCCATTTTCTTTCTGCTGCCCTGCAGCTCCTCTTCAGTTGTTTAAGTTGTTCATTTCTCCAGGGGGTATTGGTCTTGTATGAATCTTTTTGTGGTGGTGGTTCAACCCGACTGAGGGCAGACTGAGGTTTACAGCTAAAATTGCAAGGAGGGAAATAGGGGCGCGTTCCTCCTCTGGCACAGTAGGGCGGCGACGTGGAGCGAGCCGATCATTGCAGCTATATTTTAATTTTTATAATGTATATTTGATAGGGACAGATACAACACACATGGATGGACATGTAGCAGTCTGATGCAGGTATCACAGTGTTTATGGTCATGACTCATTTGCATGAACTTCATAAAACCAACTGGAGCTTATTTATAAAATAAATCATAAAAAATACCAGAATACACGGCATAACAGCTGTGTTCTGGTGAAGAGATGAACAAACATTGTTAATCCTCAGAGATGTACAACCAGCTCCATTCAAAAATACTCATTACACAAATGGTTCCTAAATTTGGTTCAGTGATTACAGAAGATATTTCAGTGGAAATATTTGCAGTGGGTGAAAATGAAACGCATAAAAATAACTTGTGTTTTACATTAAGAAGTAGTTTGTCCTGACTTTAAGTCTGTGAAGTGTCCAAACCAGAGCACAGCAGTTACACACAAATCTACATTCATTTCTTCATCGTGGACTTGGCCTTTCTCTTTAAAACAGGATCCCATTGAATCTCTTTTATAAACTCTGAAACTCACCGTTTGTGGAAAAAGTGCAGATCTCAGAGATGTTTTTTGAGAGTGAGCACCGAGTCTTTGGAGAGAGTCTGAAACGTGCTGCAGATGAGAGTTCCTCCTCAGATCTGAGACAGAAGCAGAGACCGTTTAGTCCTGAGTCCTTCAGACACGTCCTGAAGTCACATGACCACCAGGACAGGAAGTGTCCAACCATTTGTGTCGTGTAAGGAAGTGAACACTAAACACCACAAAGACAACTTCTGTGTCAGAAACTCCTACTTTCTGCTGAATAAGTCCCAAACTAATGGAATGAGCAAAACAATATTATGTTTGACTAAAATGGGACCAAAGGAACAGTTTGAAGTGCCTGGGGTTAGACCAGGTCAGTCACATGTTTTCACAGAATCACCTGCAGACAGATACTGGGGGTGTTTGGAATGTATTTTTATAGATAATATCAGATCAGATATTTGAGCCATAGTTTCAGTTTCATTATGACTGTTTGAGGATTGTTTTTGCAGGTCAGACTAAAATCAAAACGTGGATGTAACACTTAATTTATGTATATATTAAATTGCCACAGAAGTCACTATTGTTTTATGTATAACATATAACAGGAGCAGGAGGTGGGGCGGGAGTGGAGGCAGGAGTTGTCTAAGCAGAGGAGCAGAGGTTGGTAATTAAAAAACAGGACGGAAAAAAGTGAACGTTATCAAAAAACCGAGCCAAGGTAAGTACCACGTGAGGTGAACAGACGATCTGAAGAGTGGAGGAAGAATGGAGGGCTTCACACTGGAGGTGTAGATGGTGTGACGAGATCCAGGTGTGACAAACAGGGAGCTGACTCCGCCCACAGACAATGGCAGACAAGAGGAAACACCATGGATGTATTAAATGAACTGGATAAGCCCCGCCCCCTTTGTCTGTGTCCCAGATTGATTAGTGGTCGTGTGAGGTACTGCAGCCTTTTTCTAAAATGTCACATTATAATCACAGACAGGACTGAATTATTATCAGTATTTAAATAAAATAGAAGGAAATGTTCTTTTCTACCGTTTATAAAATCACAGAAATTACTGTTTTTATATGAAGTGGGGGATTGTGGTCACGTGGCGCCCTAAAGCAAAGATGGCCGCCTCCATATCAGGAAGTAAAACAAAGATGGCCGCCTTCAAATCAGGAAGTAAAACAAAGATGGCCGCCTCCGTATCAGGAAGTAAAACAAAGATGGCGGCCTCCGTATCAGGAAGTAAAGCAAAGATGGCCGCCTCCGTATCAGGAAGTAAAGCAAAGATGGCCGCCTCCGTATCAGGAAGTAAAGCAAAGATGGCCGCCTCCGTATCAGGAAGTAAAACAAAGATGGCGGCCTCCGTATCAGGAAGTAAAACAAAGATGGCCGCCTCCGTATCAGGAAGTAAAGCAAAGATGGCCGCCTCCGTATCAGGAAGTAAAGCAAAGATGGCCGCCTCCGTATCAGGAAGTAAAACAAAGATGGCCGCCTCCGTATCAGGAAGTAAAGCAAAGATGGCCGCCTCCGTATCAGGAAGTAAAGCAAAGATGGCCGCCTCCGTATCAGGAAGTAAAACAAAGATGGCCGCCTCCGTATCAGGAAGTAAATGCGGAAGTTGACATTTTTTTGGGGTCATGCACCAATGAGCTCAGGCCACAGGGATAAACAGGGCGCCATTTTGGATTCATCTTCCAGGTTTTATTATAGTTCTATGGGAAACACAGGAGGCACTTCACTCGAGACAATCTGAGGCACATCTCCAGGATCAGGCATGGATTCAACGCTGAATGACCCATTTAATACATTAGACCATTAATTCATTCAGTGACAGCCACATCAGCAAAACAGACACGTCAACATCCATCCATCCATCTTCTTCCGCTTATCCGGGGCCGGGTCACGGGGGCAGCAGCCTGAGCAGGGACTCCCAGACTTCCTTCACCCCAGACACTTCCTCCAGCTCCTCCGGGGGGATCCCGAGGCGTTCCCAGACCAGCCGAGAGACATAGTCCCTCCAGCGTGTCCAGGGTCTACCCCGGGGCCGCCTCCCGGTGGGACATGCCCAGAACACCTCCCGAGGGAGGCGTCCAGGAGGCATCCGGAACAGATGCCCGAGCCACCTCAGCTGGCTCCTCTCGACGTGGAGGAGCAGCGGCTCTACTCCGAGCTCCCCCCGTGTGACTGAGCTCCTCACCCTATCTCTAAGGGAGCGCCCAGCCACCCGGCGGAGGAAGCTCATTTTGACCGCTTGTATCCGCGATCTCGTCCTTTCGGTCATTACCCAGAGCTCATGACCATAGGTGAGGGTAGGAACGGAGATTGAGGTAAATCGAGAGCTTCGTCTTTCGACTCAGCTCTCTCTTCACCACAACGGTCCGATACAGCGCCCGCATCACTGCAGACGCTGCACCGATCTGCCTGTCAATCTCACGCTCCATCCTTCCCTCACTCGTGAACAAGACCCCGAGATACTTGAACTCCTCCACTTGAGGCAAGGTCTCTCCACCCGGAGAGGGCAAGCCACCTTTTTCCGGTCGAGAACCATGGCCTCGGATTTGGAGGAGCTGATCCTCATCCCAGCCGCTTCACACTCGGCTGCAAACCGTCCCAGTACATGCTGTAGGTCCTGGTCTGAGGAAGCCATCAGGACGACATCGTCCGCAAACAGCAGAGATGATCCTGTGGTTCCCAAACCAGACCCCCTCCACGCCCTGACTGCGCCTAGAAATTCTGTCCATAAAAACTATGAACAGAACCGGTGATAAAGGGCAGCCCTGGCGGAGTCCAACATGCACCGGGAACAGGTCTGACTTACTGCCGGCAATGCGAACACAGCTCCTGCTCCGGTCATACAGGGACCGGACAGCCCTTAACAAAGGGCCCCGGACCCCATACTCCCGGAGCACTCCCCACAAGGCGCCCCGGGGCACACGGTCAAACGCCTTCTCCAGATCCACAAAGCACATGTGGACTGGTTGGGCAAACTCCCATGAACCCTCGAGCACCCGATGGAGAGTATAGAGCTGGTCCAGTGTTCCACGACCGGGACGAAAACCACAGGCTCCTCCTGAATCCGAGGTTCGACTATCGGTCGGATTCTCCTCTCCAGTACCCTGGAATAGACCTTACCGGGGAGGCTGAGGAGTGTGATCCCCCTGTGGTTGGAACACACCCTCCGGTCCCTTCTTATACAGAGGGACCACCACCCGGTCTGCCAGTCCAGAGGTACCGTCCCAGACTGCCACAGCGATGTTGCAGAGACGTGTCAGCCAAGACAGTCCCACAACATCCAGAGACTTAAGATACTCAGGGCGGATCTCATCCACCCCCGGAGCCTTGCCACCAAGGAGCTTGCCAACCACCTCAGTGACTTCAGCCAGGGTGATGGACGAGTCCGCCTCCAAGATCTCAGCCTCTGCTTCCTCCTCGGAAGACGTGACAGTGGGATTGAGGAGGTCCTCAAAGTATTCCTTCCACCGTCCAACCACATCCCCAGTCGAGGTCAACAGTTCTCCACCCGCACCGTAAACGGTGTTGGTGAAGCACTGCTTCCCCCTCCTGAGGCGTCGGACGGTTTGCCAGAATTTCTTTGAGGCCAACCGATAGTCCTCCTCCATGGCCTCCCCGAACTCCTCCCAATCCCGAGTTTTTGCCTCTGCGACAGCGCGGGCTGCAGCACGCTTGGCCTGCCGGTACCTGTCAGCTGCTTCAGGAGTCCCACAAGCCAACAAGGCCTGGTAGGACTCCTTCTTCAGCCTGACGGCATCCCTTACTTCCGGTGTCCACCACCGGGTTCGGGGATTGCCGCCGCGACAGGCACCAGAGACCTTGCGACCACAGCTACGAGCTGCCGCATCGACAATGGAGGTGGAGAACATGGTCCACTCGGACTCAATGTCTCCAGCCTCCCCCGGGATCTGGGAGAAGTTCTCCCGGAGGTGTGAGTTGAAGACCCTGCCGACAGAGGGCTCTGCCAGACGTTCCCAGCAGACCCTCACGATGCGCTTGGGCCTACCAAGTCGTTCTGGCTTCCTCCCCCGCCAGCGGATCCAACTCACCACCAGGTGGTGATCAGTTGACAGCTCCGCCCCTCTCTGAAGGTCAGATGACACGACAACAAAGTCGATCATCGACCTCCGGCCTAGGGTGTCCTGGTGCCACGTGCACTGATGGACCTTGTGCTTGAACATGGTGTTCGTTATGGACAAACTGTGACTAGCACAGAAGTCCAATAACTGAACACCACTCGGGTTCAGATCGGGGGGGCCGTTCCTCCCGATTACCCCTCTCCAGGTGTCACTGTCGTTGCCCACATGAGCGTTGAAGTCCCCCAGTAGAACAACGGAGTCCCCGGGCGGTGCACTGTCCAGTGCCCCTCCCAGAGACTCCAAGAAGGCCGGGTACTCTGCACCGTTGTTCGGCCCGTAGGCCGACACAACGGTGAGAGACCTGTCCCCCACCCGAAGGCGGAGGGATACGACCCTCTCGTTCACCGGGGTAAACTCCAACACGTGACGGCTGAGCTGTGGGGCTATGAGCAAGCCCACCCCAGCCCGCCGCCTCTCCCCGCGGGCAACGCCAGAGAAATGGAGCGTCCAGCCCCTCTCGAGGAGACGGGTTCCAGAGCCCAGGCTGTGCGTGGAGGTGAGGCCGACTATATCTAGTCGGAAGCGCTCGACCTCCCGCACAAGCTCAGGCTCCTTCCCCCCCAGCGAGGTGACATTCCATGTCCCCAGAGCTAGTTTCTGTGTCCGGAGATCCGGTCGTCGAGGCCCCTGCTTTCGACCGCCACCCGGATCTCTTTGCACCGGCCCCTTATGGATCCTCCTGCAGGTGGTGGGCCCACGGGAGGGCGGCCCCACGTCGCTCCTTCGGGCTGTGCCCGACCGGGCCCCGTGGGGAAAGGCCCGGCCACCAGGCTTCGCCGTCGAGCGCCCACCCCAGGCCTGGCTCCAGGGTGGGGCCCCGGTGACGCCAGTCCGGGCGACGTACACTTCCTTGATTTTAAACTCGTCATAAGAGGCTTCTGAACCGCTCTTAGTCTGACCCGTCACCCAGGACCTGTTTGCCATGGGTGACCCTACCAGGGGCATGAAACCCCCGACAACATAGCTCCCAGGATCATTCGGGTACTCAAACCCCTCCACCACGTTAAGGTGGCGGTTCAAGGAAGGGACACGTCAACAATAAATACTTAAAACACACCAGGCACCACTGAATACATCTGTGTTCATAACTGCTCTGGTGGAGGCCCTTCTGCCTCCTCTGAGCTCCTTCTGTTTCATCTCTGAAAAACCTGACGTGCAAAGATCAGAGTTCTAGGACCAGACCATTTTTTCATGTCAAATGGTCTTTAACGAGATCACAACCTGGAAAGTTACATACGTGCGCTTTATAAATGAGACTCAGATCTGTGGAGATCTGCTCACTGTTTATCGGGGTGTTTTAAACCAATAGTCTCACTGATCACGGCTCAGATTTGTACTTCAAATACAATGACATTTTAAAAAGCTCCTTCTGAATAAACGCTAATCTTAAACCACGCCCTGTTTTGTATAATTGGCTGTCAATTTCTTAATTTGTGGGTTAATTTCCATTTTGTGGGAAATTAAGAGTAATTTGAAGCAAAAAATCAGAGTATTTACAGTGACGTGTGCGTTAACGGTTGGTGGAGGTGGGAGGGGCCAGTGCTGCAGACTGGCACGTGAAACCACAAAACCAAAAAAGTGCTGAATTTGCCCAAAACACAAAATGCCCAGCGCCTTTTCTTTCAGATTCACTTCCTCTGGACAGTTTGAGCCGTCGCTCTCACGTTACAACATAAATGAAGCAGAAGTACAACACCAAAGAACTAAAAGTTCTGCATTTAATTAAAGTATTTGTACTTTTACGGTGAGACGCTGCAGGTTTGTTCGACTTTCTTTTGGAAACAACAAACTAGAACCTTCTCTTCACAGAAGAGCAGGATCTGTACTTTATCGTCCACATGTTTGAACTGGACTTTGCTCTTGTTTTCGAGCTGCTGAAGTGTCTGGGGTTTGTTTGAACAGGTTCATGGACACTTCTTGTCCAATGGTTTGAGTTTCTTTACAACAATCTTTAAAGAATAAACCTGGAAAGTTGTCTTTAACGACCAAAAATCAACAGAATTCTCTGAGACACAGTTTGACTGAAACATTTGGACTGAGGAGGATTTTATTCATGAGTCACAAAAATCATAATCACTGCAAAAATATGAGCTGTTTGTGAGAATTTATGAAAGGACTTGAAACTACAGCACAGGACTGGACTGGACTGGACTTGGATTGGACTGGACTTGGACTTGGACTTGGACTGGACTGGACTGAACTGGACTTGGACTGGACTTGGACTGGACTGGACTAGACTTGGACTGGACTGGACTTGGACTGGACTGGACTGGACTGGACTTGGACTGGACTGGACTGGACTTGGACTGGACTGGACTGGACTGGACTGAACTGGACTTGGACTGGACTTGGACTGGACTGGACTAGACTTGAGACTAGACTGAACTTAGACTTAGATTGAACTTAGACTTAGACTTGGACTTGGTTTGGACTTGGTCTGGACTGGTCTTGGACTGGACTTGGACTGGACTGGACTTGGACTGGACTGGACTGGACTGGACTTTGACTAGACTGGACTAGACTGGACTTGGACTGGACTGGACTGGACTGGACTTGGACACGACTTGGACTGGACTTTGACAGGACTTGGACTGGACTGGACTGGACTGGGACTGAACTTAGACTGAACTTAGACTGAACTTAGACTGAACTTAGACTGGACTTAGACTGAACTTGGACTGAACTAGACTGGACTTAGACTTAGACTGAACTTGACTTGAACTTAGACTGAACTGAACTTGAACTGGATTAGACTGAACTTAGACTTAGACTTAGACTTAGACTGAGACTTAGACTGAACTTGAACTTAGACTGAACTCGAGACTGAACTAGACTGGACTGAACTTAGACTGAACTGGACTGGACTTTAACTAGACTAGAGACTGAACTGAACTAGACTGAACTTAGACTAGACTTGAACTTAGACTAGACTGGACTGAACTTAGACTGAACTTAGACTGAGACTAGACTAGACTTGGACTGAACTTAGACTGAACTTAGACTGGAACTGGACTGGACTGGACTTAGACTAGAACTGAACTTAGACTGAACTTAGACTTAGACTAGACTTAGACTGAACTTAGACTGGACTTGAAACTACAACACAGAGACTGAACTTAGACTGAACTTAGACTGAGACTTAGACTGAACTTAGACTGAGACTAGACTAGACTAGACTTAGACTGAACTTAGACTGACTTAGACTGGACTGAACTTAGACTTAGACTGAACTTAGACTGAACTGAGACTTGAACTGAACTGAACTTAGACTAGAACTTAGACTGAACCTGAACTGAACTTAGACTGAACTGAACTAAAACTGAACTTAGACTGAACTTGAACTAGAACTAGACTTAACTAGACTGAACTTAGACTGAACTTAGACTGAACTTGGACTTAGACTGGACTTAGACTGAACTTGAAGCTTCTAACACAGAGACTGAACTTAGACTGAACTTGGACTGAACTTGGACTGAACTTAGACTGGAACTGGACTAGACTAGACTTAGACTGAACTTAGACTGAACTTGAACTGAACTGAACTAGACTGAACTTAGACTTAGACTGAACTTAGACTGAACTTAGACTTAGACTAGAACTGAACTGAACTTAGACTGGACTGGACTGGATTGAACTGAACTTGAACTTAGACTTAGACTGAACTGGACTTAGACTTGAACTTAGACTGAACTTAGACTGGAACTTAGACTGAACTAGACTTAGACTGAACTTAGACTGAACTTAGACTGAACTAGACTGAACTTAGGAACTGAACTTAGACTGAACTTAGACTGAATTAGACTAGAACTAGAACTTAGACTTACTCTGAACTTAGACTGAACTTAGACTAGAACTAGACTAGACTGAACTTAGACTGAACTAGACTTAGACTGAACTTAGACTAGACTAGACTGAACTTAGACTGAACTGGAACTTAGACTAGACTTAGACTTAGACTGAACTTAGACTGAACTGAACTTAGACTTAGAACTGACTGGACTTGAACTGAACTGAACTTAGACTAGACTTAGACTTAGACTGAGACTTAGACTGGACTTAGACTTGAACTTAGACTTAGACTTGAACTTAGACTCAGACTGGACTAGACTAGACTTAGACTGAGACTGAATTTAGACTGAACTTAGACTGAATTTAGACTGAACTTGAACTAGACTGAACTTAGACTGAACTAGACTGGACTTTAACTAGACTGAGACTGAACTAGACTGAACTTAGACTTGAACTGAATTTAGACTGAACTTGAACTAGACTAGACTTGAACTGAACTGAACTGGACTGAACTGGACTTGGACTGAACTTAGACTGAACTAGACTAGACTTGAACTGAACTAGACTTGAACTTAGACTTAGATTGAACTTAGACTGGACTAGACTTAGACTTGGACTTAGATTAGACTTAGACTGAACTTAGACTGAACTTAGACTAGACTGAACTTAGACTAGACTGGACTGGTCTTGGACTGGACTTGGACTGGACTGGACTTTGACTAGACTGGGACTGGACTGGACTGGACTTGGACTGGACTGGACTAGACTGGACTTGGACTGGACTTGGACTGGACTTGGACTGAGACTGAACTTAGACTGAACTTAGACTGAACTTAGACTTGAACTTGAACTAGACTTAGACTGAACTTAGACTGAACTTGAAAACTACAACACAGAGACTAGACTGAACTAGACTTAGACTAGACTGAACTTAGACTGAACTTAGACTAGAACTTAGACTGAACTTAGACTTAGACTAGACTGGACTTGGACTGGATTGGACTGGACTTGGACTTAGACTGGACTTGGACTGGACTTGGACTTGGACTTGGACTGGACTCGGACTGGACTGGACTGGACTTTGACTTGGACTTGGACTTGGACTGGACTTGGACTGGATTGGACTTGGACTGGATTGGACTTGGACTGGACTTGGACTGGATTGGACTTGGACTGGATTGGACTTGGACTGGATTGGACTTGGACTGGACTTGGACTGGATTGGACTTGGACTGGACTGGACTTGGACTGGACTGGACTTGGACTGGACTGGACTTGGACTGGACTTGGACTGGTTTTTGCCTCTGTGACAGCCCGGGCTGCAGCACGCTTGGCCTGTGGTACCTGTCAGCTGCTTCAGGAGTCCCACAAGCCAACAAGGCCCGATAGGACTCCTTCTTCAGCCTGACGGCATCCCTTACTTCTGGCGTCCACCACTGGGTTCGGGGATTGCCGCCGCGACAGGCACCAGAGACCTTGCGACCACAGCTACGAACTGCCGCATCGACAATGGAGGTGGAGAACATGGTCCACTCGGACTCCATGTCCCCAGCCTCCCCCGGGATCTGGGAGAAGTTCTCCCGGAGGTGTGAGTTGAAGACCCTGCTGACAGAGGGCTCTGCCAGACGTTCCCAGCAGACCCTCACGATGCGCTTGGGCCTGAAGAGTCTGTCCGGCTTCCTTCCCCGCCAGAGGATCCAACTCACCACCAGGTGGTGATCGGTTGACAGCTCCGCCCCTCTCTTCACCCGAGTGTCCAAGACACGCGGCCGAAGGTCAGACACGACAACAAAGTCGATCATCGACCTCCGGCCTGTGTCCTGGAGCCACTGATGGACCTTGTGCTTGAACATGGTGTTCGTTATGGACAAACTGTGACTGACACAGAAGTCCAATAACTGAACACCACTCAGGTTCAGATCGGGGGGGGCGTTCCTCCCGATTACCCCTCTCCAGGTGTCACTGTCGTTGCCCACATGGGCGTTGAAGTCCCCCAGTAGAACAACGGAGTCCCCGGGCGGTGCACTGTCCAGTACCCCTCCCAGGGACTCCAAGAAGGTCTGCTACTCTGCACCGTTGTTCGGCCCGTAGGCCGACACAACAGTGAGAGACCTGTCCCCCACCCGAAGGCGGAGAGACGCGACCCTCTCGTTCACCGGGGTAAACTCCAACACGTGACGGCTGAGCTGTGGGGCTCTGAGCAAGCCCACACCAGCCCGACGCCTCTCCCCGCGGGAGAAATGGAGCGTCCAGCCCCTCTGGAGGAGACGGGTTCCAGAGCCCAGGCTGTGCTGGAGGTGAGGCCGACTATATCTAGTCGATAACGCTCGACCTCCCGCACAAGCTCAGGCTCCTCCCCCAGAGAGGTGACATTCCATGTCCCCAGAGCTAGTTTCTGTGTCCGGAGATCCCGTACATGACCTTGCTGTTATGCTATTCATAAAGGGCTTCTGAACCGCTCTTGGTCTGACCCGTCACCCAGGACCTGTTTGCCATGGGTAACCCTACCAGGGGCATGAAGCCCCCGACAACAGAGCTCCCAGGATCATTCGGGTACTCGAACCCCTCCACCACGTTAAGGTGGCGGTTCAAGGAGGGGGGTATGATTAACATACAAACAGATAAATATGGTGACTAACCCTTTAAGCGCCCTCGTCGCAGTAATGCGACTTACTTTTTTCAAGTGCAAGGAAAATTATGAATAAATAATAAACCACAAAACATTCCAATCGTTGATAACAAGCTTTCATAGTTTTGTTACACACGTCACATCCGTTTGAAAACCTATAAATAACGGCCGGCAGGGGGAAAAAAAAAAAGAGAAAAAAAACCCAAACAAACATGGCTGGAAGAAGTACACACGATTCTCTTGTTCACTACACAGCAGACTCAGATTCTGAGGGAAATTATTTTCCTGAGACTGACAATGATTGCTCAAGTGAAGAAGACACACCGAGTGGTAGAGGCAGAGGCGGAGGCAGGGGCAGGGGCAGGGGCAAGGCCAGGGGCAGGGGCAGGGGCAGAGGTGGTGTACAGCCCCATGACACTAGTGGGGATGAGGGCTGGGAGCAGCTGAGAGAAATTGCGGATTTTCAAGGGTGGATCAAACCATTTGATCTGGTTGTTGGCTACACTGGAGACAGAGATTTGAGAGATGCCAGGCCAATAGATATTTTATCTCTCTTTCTGACAGATGAGTTTTGGAAACTGATCGCTGATGAAACAAACAGATATGCAGCACAGGTCACATCAACAATGGAGATGAAGCCACATTCCAGATTTTTAGAGTGGTATGATGTATCCATTTCCGAAACGAAAGCTTTCATTGCATTGCATTGTCTATGGGCCTTGTAGATAAACCTGAAATAGAGGATTATTGGGCAACATTTTGGCTTACACAGACACCTGGTTTTGGGAGCGTAATGTCTAGAAATAGATTCGAAATTATTCTTTCATGCTTTCATTTGGTCAACAATAACAATTATGTGAGACAAGGTGAACCAGGGCATGATAAACTTTTCAAAGTCCGTCCAATAATACAGTTGATTATTCCCAAATTTGCAGCAGTCTACAGTCCACTCAAGGAGCTTTCTTTAGATGAGATGACAATAGCATTCAAGGGGAGGTCAACACTCAAATGTTACAGTCCCAATAAACCAGATAAATATGGCTATAGAGTGTATGTTTTGAGTTTGAGCAGTTCGGGGTATGTTTTGCGTTGGTCCTTGCACACAGGGCAATACACAGACAATGCCAGCGACATCAATGCAACTCATGCTGTTGTTCGTGAACTTGTCGATCCTTACACTGGAAAAGGCCATGAAATTTACATGGACAGTTACTATACCTCACCAGCAATTGCAAATGAATTAGCTGATTTGGAAACCGGACTATGTGGTACAGTGAGAAGTACAAGGAAAAGCATGCCTAAAAGCCTGGGGAAACCTATCTTGCATCTAAAAAAGGGAGATGACCCTGTTTTTATGCGGAAAGGTAAACTTCTGGCTTGTGCTTGGCAAGACACTAAACGTGTCACTATGTTGTCTACACTGCATGGCAATGAATGTGTCCAGAAAAGAATCAGGTCCAAGACAAATGCAACTGGCTTTCGCGCAATAAACAGACCACTGTGTGTCAACCAGTACAATATGTACATGGGGGGTGTAGACACATCAGACCAGAGGATGAAAACCTATCTGTTTCCCCACCGGTCCAGGAAGTGGTATCACCGCATCTTTAACGCCATCCTCAGCATTTGTGTTGTCAACGCACACATTATTTACACTAAATGCACCCCGGGCCCACACAAACTCCTGAAGGCCTACATCCAGGACGTTGTTGATGCATTGTTGGCTGGTTACACCAAAAAGGAGGGTAGCAAAGGTGGCCGGCCTTCAAGAGCAGGGAGGGAAATGCCACAAAGGCTCACAGAACGTCACTGGCTTTGTGAAGCAGAGGGACGTCCAGACTGTGTTGTCTGCTCAGACCGTTCTCGTGTCAAAGGCAGGCGCCAAACAAAGTACAGGTGCCGTCAGTGTGGTGTCGGTCTTTGTGCTGTACCCTGCAATGAGAGATACCATACTCTCAAAAACTATAAACTGTGTCATTTAGATATGTGATATTTGAGATAATGGCCCCTGGGACCTCCAGCAGGCCCCGTGAAAATCCCCACTCACACTGGCCCAGGACGGGACACTTCTCCCGGGTCCCACACTTGACATCATGGCCCTTCGGACCTCCAGCAGGCCCCGTGAAAATCCCCACTCACACTGGCCCAGGACGGGACACTTCTCCCGGGTCCCACACTTGACATCATGGCCCCTGGGACCTCCAGCAGGCCCCGTGAAAATCCCCACTCACACTGGCCCAGGACGGGACACTTCTCCCGGGTCCCACACTTGACATCATGGCCCTTCGGACCTCCAGCAGGCCCCGTGAAAATCCCCACTCACACTGGCCCAGGACGGGACACTTCTCCCGGGTCCCACACTTGACATCATGGCCCCTGGGACCTCCAGCAGGCCCCGTGAAAATCCCCACTCACACTGGCCCAGGACGGGACACTTCTCCCGGGTCCCACACTTGACATCATGGCCCTTGGAACCAGGTGCACCACTTAAACCCGGGTTCCCACCCTTAAGCACCCCTCCCCGGCCTACACACCCTTGGTCCGACCCTGGTACTCCGACTGGAGTAGAAGGCACCTGATACTCCGCTCCACACTTTGAAATATATCGATCAGGGTCCCGCGACCCTGGTACTCCGCTCTTCTGGACACCGTCTGGAGACTCCAGACAACCAGGTGCACCACTTAAACCCGGGTTCCCACCCTTAAGCACCCCTCCCCGGGCTACACACCCTTGGACCGCGCGCCTGAAGCCCAGCGACCCTGGTACTCTGTAATGTAACACACACCTCAAAAGCCACGGGATGCACGTGGTTTAGGAAGTGCCCACAGACATTTCTACCTTCCTTGGATGATATGCCATTCTTTTGCATCCATAACTCTTCCTTGGATGTTAGCCATTCAAATATTTCCCATTCCAACTGTGGAGAATCAGGTCCTGATTCCCCATAGGGGTCACCATCCCTGCTGGATAAGTATCAAGACATGGAGGTTTAAGAAAAAGTCCCGCGACTCTTGTTTTCAGCACTTCAAATGTTGACACTCGACATGAGATCCAGACTTACCATTGGACCATCCAGAAAGCCTGTAAGCAACAAGGCATAGGGGAATTTGTTGCCAAGACATGGCAGACACCCAGAGGCAGGCCTAGGGTGTTCACACCAATGTGACCTGCCCATTGGCAGGTGTCCGAGCGCCCCAGGCTAGGCTGCTCTTAGTAAGGGTTTGAGAAACATTGTTTATGTCGGACCGCTAGGCAGACTGGGCAGCTTGGTCTCGCTTCCAACAGGACTGTGGTTCTGAAAAGCACATAATTTCTCCAAGACGCAGTTATCCCCAGCCTACCTGTGTAGACCGACGGACAACGCAAATCAAGGTCTGGTGCCACCCCAAAGGGGTAAGACAACCAGCCCAATGAACTGCAGAGGTCCTGCTACAGAGGAGCCCAGGATGCCAAACGTCCAACGGCAAACGCAGATACCTCCAGCTTACCTGTGTAGACCCACAGACAAAGCAAATAAAGGTCTGGTGCCGCCCCAAAGGGGTAAGACAACCAGCCCAATGATCTGCAGAGGTCCTGCTACAGAGGAGCAAAGGGTGCCAAACGTTAAGCACAGCCAACCTGAGCAGATGCCACAGACAAAGGTCTGGCACCACCACAGGGGTAAGACAACCAGACCAATTGAAGGGTTTTATATTTTTATACTTTTATATTTGAAGACTTTTTTATATTTTATAATTATAAAATAATGGTTTTATAGTTTTACTTATGTAAGATGAATTGCAGAGGTTTTGTTTGTTGTACAACGTGTCAGTTATTGAGTTTCAGGTAACATCCAAACTAGTTGTGAAGTCTCCATTTTGTGGCAGAGCGATGCAAGGCCTCAATCTCAGGAATGTCTGTGTGTGAAAGATAAACAAAACGGCTTCTCCCTGCGCACACACCATATAAGGAGAACTTTACGTGAAACCCCCCATCAGAAGACTCCAAGAAGGATGACATCGCCTCTTCTTGCATATTCATGTATTATTCATGTGCGATGTGTTAAATACGGATGGACTGAGCCAGTGGTTACGTTCTGGGGAGATAGAGGCGTGAGTAACCATTGTTTTAGGGCTCAGAACGTCCGGAGCTAGTATTAGATGATTTTGTATTAGGGAAATAAATCTTTTGATTGTAACTCGTCGAATCCTGGCCATCATTATACTGGTATGTGTTATTAGTTATATAGTGTAGTAATTGTTGACTGCTAAACGCTCCACTCTTACAGTAAACGAACACGCTGGATTTGGCTGAAGATAAATAATAAGAAATAGCCAAGGAACTCTTCAAATGGTGACCCCGGACGTTGACTGAAGGGGGAGCGTTGGTCAACGCGGACTGGATTACGGACCGGACCGTCTCAATAGACTTTGCGGCAGACATACCAGATCTACACTCCACGGCTGATGTTTGGATTTTCCCTGGGGCCCCAAAACTGAAATAAGGTAAGACTATTTTGATTCTCTCCTTTTTAAAGAGATCAAAGTAAGTCTATTGGCATATTTTTCCAAATTTAGTGAAACAGTGGGGAAGATCCTTGCATTGGTTCATTTAGGTCAATTTTGACTGTGGACTGTAGAAGGGAAGTCGTATAAGTATACATTGTTGTGTTTGATTAATAACGTAGTCGTGAATAAGAATAATTGAAAGAGTCACGTGTCGCGTAATATGCTCTAAAAGGGTCTACGGACCCACGTAGGTGATATCTCCCTGCAAACCGGACGCGGTAAGCAAATTAAAACGTTACTGGGGAAACGTTGTCAGACTGGGGAGCTGACATAAAACCTTATAGAGGCTAAGCTGATAAGAGCCCACAAAAATTAGCAGGTTTAGACGCCTATCACAATCAGTTACGCGAGACATCGATCTTGAGCGGGGGTTGTGATGAAATATTGACATATGAAACTACGTTATAGAGGCTAAGCTGATAAGAGCCCAAAAAAATTAGCAGGTTTAGAGGCCTATCGCTATCAGTTACGCGAGACATCGATCTTGAGCGGGGGTAGTGATTAAAATATTGGCATAAGAAACTACGTTTATTGTTGGAATAATTAGTTAATTGTAGAATAAAATGTCGGGAAAAGTACAGTTATTACCAAAGGACTGGATTGGTAAAGCATGGCCACGTCTGGGACAATCAGCGTGGTACAAGAAAGGCAAGTTAGGTGAGTTGATTGAAGTTTGTGAATGTGGATTGAAAGAAGGAGGAGAGGATGTAAACCGCGCTGTGCCACTCGGTAAGTTTACGGCACTTGTGGTAGCGCTGGTGGAAGTTACGGTTGGAAATCAACAGGATGTAGAACGCGAATTGTTAAAAAAAGGATTGATTACAGAGGAACGGAAGAAAATGGAGAAAAGGAGAACAGAGCTGAAAAGGAGATTGAAATCGTGCCGTCCCCTGGCGGACGTGCTTAGAGTGATGTGGGCAGAGACAACTACTGCGTTCGATCCGCCCAAACAGACAAAGAAGATGGTCCTCCTCCTCCCCAGGACAAGGCGCCGCCCTCGTACGCCGAGGTAAGTAGCCCAACGGCACCACCTGCTGGTGGCGCTGGTGGACTGTATCCATTACTAGCTTTGCAAGGTTTTCTAAATGCAGACATACAACCATCAGAGACTATGACACAGGACGAAACAGATAAACTGCAGAAGTTAGTTCTTAAACAATCTAAAATAAATGGTCTAAATCGGGAAATTTACAACCTCCAAGCCACTATCACATTTTTGCGAAGAAACATTCCTACAGAGGACAGTGAGAAGGCAAGCTGGCAGACACAAATTGAGGAGGCCGAGAAAACCATGATAGCTTTACGGAAAGAGCAACAACAAAACAAAGATGCATTAGCTAAATTACCTAAATTAAAATTAGCAAGTTTATACCCAGTGACACGACCACACGTACATAATTATCCACTACTAGCAACAGGCCCTGTAGGCGCTGATGGGCAAATCCCTAGGGTTTACAAACCCTTAGGGGGCGCTGATATGGCCTTGATCAAAGAAAAATTACCACCGCTGTCTCAAGGAGGCATGTCATGGTACGTAGCTCTACGAGCTCAGACGGGTCACATGACTCTGGCACTGGGAGATGTGAAGCAACTACTTACTGAATGTTCCTCACATCACGTTACGGAGCAGATTTTGAGGGATATAGCTCTGAATGACACACCTATTGAAGATCCCTTTGAGCCTCATGCAGAGGTGCTATTAGACCATCTCAAACTTAGGTTTCCCTTAACCACGCCCACACCACCAACATTGGCTCCGTTTACTCCAGGCACATGTCCAAGTACATACATGGACCAATGCATTAATGCATACATAAATTCTATGCACACACATCCTCTGAGGAACCCACAAACTACATGTTTATTTCTGCAGCAGGTTCTGGCCGCCTTGCCAGCCCAAATTCAAACAGCATTAAAAGCTGTGCCCGGTTTAGTGGCTGACAGCACTCAATTTTTGACGCATTTTAGACACCATGCTGATTTATACAATCAACAACAAAAAGAGGCTCAAGACAAAACTACACAGTTACAGCAGGAGTTACTTAGACTGCAAATCTCTGAAGCCAGGCAGCAAGCTACTGCTAAAAAGAAAGACCAGGTCAAAACGCAGTTGGTGGCTACAACACCAGCACCTACTGACACCCCCATCATCACACCTGCACCTGTCCAAGCACCCGTAAGCGTCTTATACGTGACACCACCACACCCTTATCAGGGAAACGGACTAAATAGACAGGGCAGAGGAAGAGGGAATTTTAGAAGCCAAAGTAGAGGTAGGGGAGCAGGAATGAGCTTTGGTGGACAACAGCAGCGTGGAGACGTCTGTTATAATTGTGGCCGCCCTGGACATTTTAGCCGTGATTGTAGAGCACGCCCCGGGGACCGGACCAGATTCCCCGCAGGACCGCAGGGACCCCAGGATCGCGCTCCTTGGACACAGCAGGGCCCCTCCAGTCCGCCACCATGGGTGCAAGAAGGCCAGTATTATGGTGGGACGGGAGAAAATGAAGGATACTAGGGGGGCCCAGTGAGTCTTGTCGCCACCCCAGAACCATTTGTCACTGTAGAGGTGGGTGGCGAAAAAACAATGATGTTGGTGGATACAGGAGCCACACATTCTACTGTTAAAACTATACATCATTCACATCTCAGTAACAAGAGCATCCATCTCTCAGGACTCATGGGACAATCAACACCTCTACGAATTACCAAACCATTGACTTTTTCGATTGCTGGCCAAAACTTCATTATGCCTGTCATATATTCGCCACAAACACCCGTCAGTTTGATGGGCAGAGACATTCTACAGACGACTGGAGCTGATATTCTCTGTACTCCTGGTGGGCTTACAGTCACCTGGCCGAATGGACAATCAGCTACCTGCTCTGGACAAGCACGTCACCGTGTTTTCCTCACTCAATCTTCAACACCACAAACGGCAAAAATATATTGGGGCCTGTTACAGCCACAAACAACTGAAGAGGAGGGACTGTACTCCTCTATGCTGCTGTGGAAGCCATGGTTCTCCACCTGCTACCCATTTACAACTCCAACTGACCCATATCATGTCACATTGTTTTATGACAGACAGGATGACGAGGTTTATGAAGAAATTTTTAACACCCAGCTTAAAGGTAGAGAATTTCTAATAACTACTAGCTGTCTCTACGTTCACAAAACTGGGGTTGTAGCCTCTGTAAAACTGCCTGACGAGCTACAGCTCTATTACAAAGGTGACACACAAACAGACCCACATTGTTCTCTTTTCCTGGGGCCTGGCTTTGAAGCCCGTGAATTAGGTCCCCTCACTTGGAGGCTTAATCGTGTTGTTGATTGGAAACCAACATCTATTCCAAATTTGTTCCACAGTACTTCGGCTGAGGCCTACATGATTCCATTATCAAATGTAATTGACACTCTGTTAATGGATGAGGAGACTTTGGACCGGTCACATGGCTGCGAGCTTACTGATCATGAATCTGCTGCAGAAATGTTGTCCAAATTTCCAAAAGAACTATGGGCTGCTAGCGGTTCTGATATTGGCCGCTGTCTTTCTGTAGAACCTGTGGTTCTCAATGTCCAACCAGGCAGTAAAGTTTATGTCCCTCAAAGAAAATACAGTAACAGACAGCAGTTTGAGGGAGTAGATCAGGCGCTTAGAGATTTATGGGAAGCAGGGGTTCTTGAAATTTCAAATTCAACCTGGAACACTCCCCTGAACCCAGTCCCAAAACCAGATGGCACTTTTAGGCCGGCACATGATCTACGTAAAGTGAATGATGTCACTATAACTCCGCTTTTGCCAGTGCCAGACCCACACAAAGTCCTGTCCATTCTGACTCCTGACATGAAATACTTCTCGGTGATAGATTTAAAACACGCGTTTTATTCTATTCCATTGGCAGAAGAAAGCAGATATCAATTTGCTTTCACCCATTGTGGTGTCAAACTGCAGTACACAGTACTCCCTCAAGGGCACCGGAATAGCCCTGGCATCTTTAATGATTGTCTAAAACGTTGTCTTGCAGACACCATAGTACCTGAAGGGAACGTAGTCATTCAATACGTTGACGACATTTTAATTGCATCCACCTCATCTACCGAGTGTTTGACTGCCACGTCTAATGTTCTTTCCCAACTCTTGCGCCATGGCTTTAAAGTGTCCAAATCTAAATTGCAGTGTTGCAGGCCTCAGGTAACCTTCCTAGATAAGGTCATCTGCTCTGGTAGTATTCAACCCTCGCCCTCACAAAAACAGGCTATTCTATCAGCACCAAGACCAGAGATAGTACAAGGCCTTCTCTCATTTCTGGGCCTTGCCAACTACTCCCGAGGTCATGTTCCTGATTTTACAGGTAAAACCGCCCCTTTGAGGGCCATTATTAAGTCGGCTGGTGTGCGCGAGCTCAACGCGCCCTTGGAGTGGACTCCAGAGGCGGACTTAGCTTTTACCACATTAAAACAAAGCTTGGCTTCTTGTGCTAATTTGGCGGTACCAGACTATTCAAAACCATTTCACTTGGACACAACATTGACAGAAACCTCAGGGTACGCCACTTTGTGGCAAAAAGACAGCGATGGTACACGTAGGATTTTATTGTATGTTTCTACACTTTTGGATCCAGTTGCTAAAAAGTCTGCATCTTGTGCCTTGTACGCTGACACATTAGCCAAGTTTTTGGCTAAATGTGCCCACCTTGTTATGGGACATCCGTTGACGGTTTATACTCAACATTCTGTTGTGGCTTATGTACAGTCTAAACTTTTTGCTCTTACACCTCAGAGACAACAGAGGCTATCACCTATTTTGACGGCTCCAAATCTTATGTATGCCCCGGTGGACCTGGCCAATGCCTCAACTGGGTTGGCTACAAAAGGCACACCTCACAACTGTGAAGTCCATTCTAAGGCTGAACTTTCTTTACGACCTGACTTATTTCGCACACCCATTCAGTCTTCTTTGCTGCTTTTTACAGATGGACATTGTCACCGTCATTCTGACGGCTCCTTGCGTGCTGCTGCGGCAGTTGTCCAGTTTATAGACTCAAACTCAATTCCTACTGTGGCCTCTTGGGGCCCTGAAACTGGTTTCTCAGCTCAATACGCTGAACTCATGGCTGTTTTATTGGCCCTACAATATGCTGGTGATCTTGCATGCACTATCTTTACAGACTCCCAATATGTCCATGGAGGGCTCCATAGAGACCTTCCTGTTTGGCGTCGGGGAGGTTTCCTAACAGCACAGGGCACGCCCATCGCTCATAAAGATTTGTGGGAGTTAGTCTCATCCCATCTGATGCAACCATGTCAACTTGCAGTAGTGAAAGTTCCAGGCCATTGTAAAAAGGGATCTATGACATCTTTGGGCAATGCTGCCGCTGATGTTGCAGCTAAGACTGCTGGTGGCTATGTTGGTTCTATAAATGTTGCTATAGTTTCTTCTGTCCCGACTATTCCTTTGTTACAGGCTGTCCAATCCTTGGCCCAGCCTGGGGAACTTGACTTTTGGCGCTTTAAGGGGGCCTCTGTTAATCCTGACTCAGTCGTTACTCTGGAAAGCACCCCTATGGTGCCTAGCACACTTTTTGCTTTGTGTGACATGCCCAAACCAGCCCCAGCCCCACTTTCTACCTCTGAAATTCAGCTCAGACACGCCAGTGAAGACCCTAGTTTTTGGGAAAATGTTTTGGACGCTGATGCATATGCAGACGGCGTCTTCCGTGGTCCTACTGGCCTTCCTTATTTGTCTCCTAACATGACTTTTGATGTTCTTTCCTCACTACATGGCAAATCCCATGTTTGTGCCTTTGAAATGCAACGCCAACTTAAAGGTTTGTATTACCATCCTAAACCTGCTGCTCTCTGTGGAGAATTCACACGCACTTGCGTATCATGCTCAATGTTCAATCCCTATCCACACGTTAAGAACATGGGTAAGTTACGTTCGGGTCAGTATCCCGGTCAAGTTATACATTTGGACTTCACTGACATGTTAACACCCTGTAAAGGGAAGCGTTTTCTTCTTTCCATCATTGATACATTCTCAGGATGGGCTCAGTTTTATCCTTGTAAGGCTGAAACCTCTTCTGTGGTGGTTCAGTCACTGGTTACTGATTGGATTCCTAACCATGGCGTCCCTAGTGAAGCTCACAAAGATAATGGTAAGCACTTTACCTCCCGAGAAGTAGCTGAGGTATGTTATCTTTTGGGCATCTCAAAAACCTTTTCTGCTGTCTACCACCCTATGGGTAACTCCATGGTTGAACGTTGTCACAGAACTTTAAAGAATATTCTTGCAAAAATGTGTCATGACACTAAATCACAGAATTGGTTGGTTCATTTGCCAGCGGCAACGATGGCTATGCATTCAATGGTCAACAAACGTACAGGGTTTTCTCCTTATGAATTGACTCATGGCCGTTGTATGCCTTCACCTAATAAAGCACTAGACCCAGCTTTGCCTGAGGTCCTTCAATTTTTTCAGTATAAACCTTACTTTGAAGCTCTGAAATCTCTTGTTACATCACAAACTGTTGATCCAACTCCCACTTTGGTGTATGATCACACTGTTAATCTTCCTTCTCAGGTCTACATAAAGCAGGCTGTTCGTCCATCTTGGTCCTCCCCTCTGGGTTACATTGGACCTTTAGTGACGCACCGCACCTCCCATGCTTTCAAAGTACACGGAAAACCTCATTGGTATCACCACTCCTTTGCCAAACCATACTATGGAAGTGGGCCCAGAGGTCCCACTGAAGGGGGTGGGGATACCCAAAATACCCAAAATACTAAAGACAAAACAGACCAAACCTCAAAATAGATCTATACCAGTCCCTCTCACTTTTCGCAGATGGTTTACATCTTCCAGGCTTTCTCCAAGACTTTTTCATCAATGCCCAGTGTGGCTGTGTGTCCTGATAACGCTACTACTCATTGGAATAGTGATATGTTTGACTCTAGCTGGATCTGGTTTAAATGAACGCAAACTAATGCATTGTAACAATGGAAAAAACATTAAATCTTTACGAGCAAAAGTAGCGGACATACAGACCCCTGGTTGGATTGATGACTGGACAATCAAATGTATAAATGATAATAATACTGATGTTGTAAAAAATGTGACTTTGTTTATGATTGCAGAAGGAAATGGTTCCAGGAGAAGGCGCTCACTAATCGAATCGCATTCACATCTACAAAATAAATGGTTAAAGGTAGCTCATTATACAGCAAAAAAAGTTAATGTAACTTCATCTTGTTGGGTTTGCTCCTTTAAGCCACATCATGCAGATGAATCTCCCACCTCGGTGGCAGTGCCAGCTGGATTACAAGAATCACTTTGTATATTGTACTTAGGAAGAATTATGGCCCGTAATTCTAGTTCTCACTTACCTGAGTGTAGCCAATGGATGCATGCAGCTAATTTAACAGTGTGGAGAAACCCAGCGAATTGGACTAGACAAACTAATAGCACAGTGGGGAGAGGGCTCCACTTCTATAGACAACCATTACCTGCCCAAGTCTGTTACACTCGTAGCTGTAGTGGTACCAGATCTTTAGGTAAATCATCCTGTAAGTATGAAATAGGTCCTAACTCTTGGCCCCGAGACTCACAAAACTGGTGGCAAGACGTACATAAGATCCTAAACCTGGCAAAGAGCTCTACTGTGATTCTCACGCCTCCAGGAAAGAAGGGCTCACCTACTCCTCATGGGTACGTTTGGATATGTGGCATTAACTCTTATTTAGTATTACCTATAAATTGGTGCGGCACATGTACATTAGCCAGACTGGCACCTTCTTCCTTAGTTTTTTCAGATGATTTAATGCAAGAGATGGTCAAAAAAATGGCCACCATAACCCCCACAAGTATGTAAGAGTTAAACGAGTCTTGAAAGTAGGAAATAAAACTTTAGGCCAAGCATACATACCAGCTATTGGAGAAGGTCGTGACCCCTTAATTTCTGACTTCAGAGGTTGGTTGGGTACCTTGATCCCACGAGTAGGTACAGCAACCAACGCCCACAAAATTAATATGTTATATTGGGCAATTGAAGATTTAGCCGAAATTGTAGATGACACATTGAAACAATTGGAGGATGGCTCTGAATTAAAGGCAGTAGCCTCAGTAGCCATGCAAAACCGTGTGGCCTTAGATGGTCTTTATGCTGAGGTATGTGTGCAGCTGTAGGCATAGATCATTGTTGTACTTACATTCCAGATGAAACCGGCAATTGGACACACATTAGAGAAAAGGTGAAAGGCCTTAGGAATTATTTAGAGTCTCAGGCATCTCCAAACAATGGGTTTGGAGATTGGCTATTCTCCGGCTCCTGGAGTCACATCCTTCAAAGATTTGTTGTTATGGTTTTGATTTTCTTCGTTATACTCGGTATTGTTTGTTGTTGTGTTATTCCCATTGTTAGAGGTATGTTGTCTAGGGCTCTAGTCAGCACCACCACAGGAGGCATCTTTTACTCTCGAAACATCCACTCCACGGGAGTAAGGCCCTCCCCTGAAGGGGGTGACAGAGATGATGTGGAAGTGTCTGAGAAGACAGGTTTGGCCCCAGACTGGCAGGATCCTGAGGACAACTGTGATGGAGAATGTGGTATTGATTTTATTAATGAATAATTGTTTTGGAAGTGTTTTGTGTTTTATCGTTGCAGATTTCGAGTTGTGTGCACATGGGATTGAAATGTGAAGGTTTAAAGCTACATGATGTTCTGAGAAAAATGTTCTGTGCATCTATGTCATATGTAAGGACTATGTCGACCAGGTACACTTGAAGGTTTGATTTTGTGGTCTTTGGAGACCTCAGAAGGGGGAATTGAAGGGTTTTATATTTTTATACTTTTAAATTTGAAGACTTTTTTATATTTTATAATTATAAAATAATGGTTTTATAGTTTTACTTATGTAAGATGAATTGCAGAGGTTTTGTTTGTTGTACAACGTGTCAGTTATTGAGTTTCAGGTAACATCCAAACTAGTTGTGAAGTCTCCATTTTGTGGCAGAGCGATGCAAGGCCTCAATCTCAGGAATGTCTGTGTGTGAAAGATAAACAAAACGGCTTCTCCCTGCGCACACACCATATAAGGAGAACTTTACGTGAAACCCCCCATCAGGAGACTCCAAGAAGGATGACATCGCCTCTTCTTGCATATTCATGTATTATTCATGTGCGATGTGTTAAATACGGATGGACTGAGCCAGTGGTTACGTTCTGGGGAGATAGAGGCGTGAGTAACCATTGTTTTAGGGCTCAGAACGTCCAGAGCTCTGTATTAGATGATTTTTGTATTAGGGAAATAAATCTTTTGATTGTAACTCGTCGAATCCTGGCCATCACTATACTGGTATGTGTTATTAGTTATATAGTGTAGTAATTGTTGACTGCTAAACGCTCCACTCTTACAGTAAACGAACACGCTGGATTTGGCTGAAGATAAATAATAAGAAATAGCCAAGGAACTCTTCACAATGAACTCCAGCACTGCTGTAGGGACCCGGTTTCCCCATAGGGAGGCCAGGAGGGCTAAGTAGGAAAAAATTAGGACTCCCATTCCCACATAAAACTAGACCCACAGTGCACAGGAACCATCTGTAAAGATAAAACAAGACAGAGGCCCTGCGATGGTGGGCCACATTTGCACATCGACCAGACACTAGTCCCACCAAGGCCCAAGGTGGAGAACTCCAGCTCCAACACCACTGCTCCCAAATCACTACCCAGGACCAGACACTGCTCCTGGGTCACACACTTCACACCTTGCACCCTGGATGGGGCTGGCCCCGTCCCAGCCACTCACGGTACCCTGGGCTTGACTCATAATGAGAGCAGCGTTACCCAGGCACATTGCTCCGGGGTCCCATTGGCATTCTGCTCCCTTTTTTTTTTTACCCCAGAGACAGTGCTTCAATGTTGGACACTTTCTTGGGACATTCAGGGCCAATAGAACCAGAAAAAAGGCCCAGGAAAACGGATTTCTCATGCCCACAGACAGAGCTCAGTGCCAGGCATGCATAGAATCAGGATTTGTGCAAATGCCAATCGCAAAAAACGTCGTTTCCCATAACTGCCCGACTATCCCTTGGAACAACGCAAAATGTCAAAGTTCGTGTGGGAGCAGCGTAAGGATTTTTCGTGTGGGGAGCGTTAATCAGCCCGGGACTCCCGGGCTGAAACTTGTCTGCACAAACTCAGAAAAATGACTAAGTTTATCGCCGGCATATGGTACTCTGGATATGGTACTCTGAATCTGGTACTCTATTGGGACTTTGTTATAATCCATCGGTGACATAGGGTACTCTGGGTTTGACTCAGAATGAGAGCAGCTTTACCCAGGAACAGGTACTGCTCCTGGGACTCAGATCTCCCCCAGAGGCCCAAGGTGGAGAACTCCAGCTCCAACACCACTGCTCACAAATCACTACCCAGGACCAGACACTGCTCCTGGGTCACACACTTCACACCTTGCACCCTGGATGGGGCTGGCCCTGTCCCAG
>CM033619.1:52223845-52336345 GCA_019453435.1 Rhinogobius similis | reverse complement strand
GGGGACGCTTCTCTGTTGAGCGTCTGGGTCCAGCAGCAAATGGTCAGATTAAAACCCAAAGGTTGTTGTTGTAGACTGAAGAATCGCAAAAAGGTCCTTTGCTTGAAAATGCATGTGTGCAGTCAAAAGCACGTCAAAAGACGGGCACAGATCTTGGAGAAGAGGGGAGTCAGCTCTGGGTCTTTTTTCCCCATAGCTGAGCTGATAAGCACGAGGTGCTCTCCTCTGGTCCTTGGTTGCAGGAGGGTTTGGATGGTTCTCTCCTGTGGAACTGCCATGTGCAGTTCCTCCGTTGGGACTCGTACTGGGACGAGGCTGGGCCTGGCCGGGCTTGGCCACGCCCGGCGGGAGCTCCGAGTTGCTTGGAACTCAGTTACTTTTTCTTGAAGAAGTTGAAGTGTAGAAGAAAAGAGAAATGAAGAAAAGACAGTGGCTGTGGTGGTGCATGGGGTTTTTAGCTTGTCAGCATCCCCAGGCTTTGGCGCTAACTCAGCCAATCAGGGACTTCCTGTCCTTCCTTGTCCTGAGTTACATGTGTGTGTGGGGCAGAGTCTGTCTGTAGCAAGATGTATGAGGGTCATAAGGGTCAGGGTTGGACTTTAAACAGGCCTCCACTGTGTGGCCGTTAACCCAAGTTAAAGTCATTTTTCATTATCCGTTGACTTGCATATTACAACACTTAAATGTTCACAAGACGATTCACAAAATATTTGAAACCATAAAAGAACATTCACAAAATAACACAACAATGTAAATTCATTCATTACATTGTAAAGTAAGTTAATGAATAAGAGGTTCAAGTTATTCAGTCAAACAGATAAGTCTTTTATCTGTGTTTGGGTTTCTTTTCTCTAAAATGTTTAATGGCTCATCAGAGTTCATTTTAATCCATTTTCAGGGAGAAAACAATTATTCTATCCATCCATCCATCCATCCATCCATCTTCTTCCGCTTATCCGGGGCCGGGTCGCGGGGGCAGCAGTCTGAGCAGGGACTGGCAGTTCGTCACTGGCAGTGATGGCGGCCACGACACTCACGTGTGCTGCAGCAGAGTGTCCAAAAAACGGCCTTAAGAGCTCTAAGAGTCCTAAATCTTTGTTTTTTCCTAAACAAAGTAGAAGTCTAGAGCTACACTCTGGCTGTACTCTGTCACAAGGATTGATATTTTTAATTGCCCTCCTTCCGTGTGTTATTTGTTTGTATCGATACCACTGGATACCAGGTGTGGAAAATGGAATCGTCTCTCCGGCTGCGAGAAGTCAACACCTGTTGCTTTCTTGGGTCTTGGATAATGGATTCTCAAACGCAAACAGGGTAAAGCGCGAAGAGAAAAAAAACGGTAAACTCAAACAGGGGGCTGTTGCAGTTTGCCGTACTACTTTTGTTTGCTGGAGACATCGAGCTGAATCCTGGTCCATTAGAGCCAACTTCCCCGGTACCTCTGCCCGGGACTGGGGTGGTTGACGATTGCTCGTGGCTAGAAGCAGTCTCGGGATTGCAGGCACTTGGAAGGCTGCCTGCAATACTCGGAGGAGCCGCGCTCGGAGCCTGCACAGCGGCGGAGAGGAGATGTGGATAATTTTGATCTGTTTCTATAATATGTATGTGCTTGCTTTTCCTTAATGCTCTTGGATGGTTCAAATATAAGTGACTTGTCATGTATGCATTATAACCCAGATTGAACTGTCTGTCAAAATTCTGAGAAATGGCCATATCACTGCTGTTTATTTGTTTAGCCTTATGTTCCAGATGTCTAAGGTACAACGGACCTGATGTCTATTTAGACTGCTACTTATATTGTATTATACCATGTTTGCCTTTTAAATGACGTCGAGAATGGTATAAATATGCTTCACATTGTAAACGCCTTCGGACTCTCTCTCATGCCTCTATCCAAACTTCAATAAAATCACCAAGAGCGCATCGTCTCCAGTCTCTCTTTTCACAGGGCCACATCCACAGAGGCCAGCACCACCGGGAGAGCCGCTCCCTCCGGCCAGCCACAGCGGAACCGTGTCCGGAGCCTGCACAGCGGTGGAGAAGCGGCCTTGGCTGCATCCCCCAGCAGGTGGACAAGCAGCCACTTGTGTCAGGGGATTCGCATCCTCGTCTCATTCTGTACCTACCTCTACCTCATTACTGCTGGAGCCAACTGCATTAGAGGACACAACTCATGTCAAACATTGTAAGGTAAATTTCAGAAACCCAATTATTCAAAAACACCGTAGAGCTAAGCTCTTTCAAACTCTCAATCAATCTAAACTAGTATGGGATGCTAAATGTAAACCAAAGGGACTCTTGGGTGGACATTTAAACGCTCGTAGTACTATAAACAAACATGAACAAATTGAACATCTTCTATGTGACTCTAATGTGGATTGCTTGGGAATATCAGAGACGTGGCTGAAAGGTACATCAGCCGAAGCCCTAGTAAAGATGTCAGGCTATAACGCTTTTAGGAAAGACTGGGAGAAAGGCAAGGGTGGGGGTGTATTGCTCTACATTAAAAATACTTTGAAATGTAAAGAGCTTGAGTGGTCTGCTGATATAAAATTTGATTGCATTGGAGAAGAATTTTTTTTTATCAAAGGAAATGTCTTTCATTCTCATCTGCCTATATAGACACCCTACTGCAAAGGTTGACTTCTATGATCAGTTTAGAAACTTGTGGAAATTATGTGATCAAAATAAAGAGGTCATTGTCATTGGGGATTTTAATATATATTGGAATGACAAGAAAAATAGAAAAAAATCTCAAACTGACAACTGACCTTTTTAATCTGGAGCAACTAATAGAAAAACCAACTCGAATAACAAATAATTCCCAGACAAGAATAGATCTTCTATTTTCCAACAAGCCAGACAGAATTGCAAGAACATTTAACTTTGTGACAGGCCTCTCAGACCACAATATAATTCTATTTTCCAGAAAATTACTTAAACTAAGACACTCAAAAGTAAATAAAACACCTTTTACTAATTTCATCCCAAGAAATCACATTCAAAATGTTAATGATGCCCTTAATATGGCCGACTGGAATAGTATTTTATCACCAAGCAGTGAAATAAGCAGTCAATCTTTTTTTAATAAAATTACAGAAATTGTATCTCCTTTCATTAGTAGAAGTAATAGTAAGACCAAAAAGTCTAACCTGCCATGGTTGGACCAAAACTGCAGACATTTACTTAAAGTTAGAGACTCTCAACTCTAACTATATTTGAAATCTGGCCTAGCCACTGATCGCCAAAATTTCACATGGGCTCGTAACAAAGTCATCCAAGCCATAAGGAAAGCTAAAGCTAGCTTTTTTATCAATATCATTGAAAGTAATAAAGGTAATGGGAAAAAACTTGGCAAACTTTGAACAAACTCCTAGGAAGAACTACTATTTCTAAAGTAAATTCGATGGAACTTGAAATTAACAATATATTGACTGAGGATCCAACGACTGTAGCCAATGCTCTCAACAATCATTTTGTTGACAGTGTATCTGAAATTACAAAATTATTCACCCCCCCCGACTGTATTACCTCATCATATAAATATAGATAAGCCTATCTTTCAACTAAAAAATGTTACAGTAGCAGAGGTTGCTAAAGAGGTTGGAAAACGGAAGCTGACGTCACATCCGGTGAGTCTATTCTGCGTTTGCGAGTGATCGTTCTCCACACTTTATTGTTAATCCACGAATTATACAAAAACTATCTTACCCTCCTACACATAATTGAAAGTTTAATTGCTCCCTAAACAACCCGTAGCCTCATTTAGCTCACTTTGTTCAGTATTTCGTGGATTAAATCCCCCCCTGCCCGCTAGCATCAACCGGAGCTAGCCTAGCCGACTAGCGCCATGGCTGGCCCATCCTCCGCCTCTTTCGCCCTTACCTGTTCAAGCTGTCATATGTTGAGTCAGAGCTTCCTTCACTGACGACAGGAGAGTTGCGTGAAGTGTAGCGTAGTGGTAGCTTTGGAAGCCAGGGTTACAGAGTTAGAAGCGCGGATCCGCATTGTGGAGGAGCTAAAGTCTAGCTATAGCCAGGTCGTAGCATCAGGTTTACCGGACCGCGCCGCAGGTAGCAGTGTTAGCATAGTTAGCAGTGTTAGCGGTAGCAAGGCTAAGCCTCAGGATAAGACCAGCCCCCAGCGCCTCCCGGCGCGGCGGGACCAGACCAGGAACAAGACAGGGATAGATTTGTGACAGTTCGGAGGGATCGATGCGCTAAACGCCAGCCTTTAGTGCACCATAAGCTTCCGTCTGCAATAGGTTTGCCCCACTGGCGATCACACGCCCGCCCGAGCGTGACACTCTGGTGATTGGAAGTTCCATAGTCAGAGACGTGAAGCTGCCAGAGCCTCAGTTAGGTGTTATCCGGGGGTCAGAATGGGTGACATCGAAGGAAACCTTAGGCTTTTAAAACAGAGTAGTCAGAGGTTCCGTCGTATCGTGATTCACGGAGGTGGTAATGACACCCGGCGGAGACAATCAGAAGTGCTCAAATTGCAGGTTGGAGCGGTGTGTGAATTGGCGAAGTCGATGTCAGACACCGTAATATTTTCTGGTCCCCTCCCCAATCGGGTCAATGCTGAAATGTACAGCCGCTTTTCAGCTTCAACTGCTGGTTGTCTAGTTGGTGCCCCCAAAACAACGTAGTCTTTGTTGACAATTGGAGTGCGTTCTGGGGAAAGCCCGGGCTCATACGCAGGGATGGCATCCATCCGACTGGAGGAGTACATAACTTTAGTTCGAATTTGGCCGATAGCCTTAGTCGCCAAAGTGACGCTCTAAATATGAGTCCCGGTGCAGAGTCTCTTCTCTGTCGCTAAGCTCTCGCCCAGGTGCTGTCACAGATCAAGTGTTCAGAGTCAAATAGAGACTGTGCGTGTCCCTCGTGTAAATAACGCCAATAAGTCAGATCCAAATACAGATAATTTAGGTGTCAGACCAAATAACTTAATAAAAATAATCCCTACACATGATACAAATAAACTAATAAATAAGCACGTAAAATGTGGACTGCTAAACATTAGGTCAATTTCCTCCAAATCACTTTTAGTTAATGAATTAATTAACGATTATAATATTGATCTTTTAGCTTTAACTGAAACTTGGCTTCAACAAGATGATTATGTCAGATTAAATGAGGCCACCCCACAGAGTCATGTTAACTTTCAAGCTGCCAGGAGCTCAGGCCGGGGAGGTGGGGTGGCAGTAATCTCACATTCTAGTTTACTCCTGAGTCCTAAAATTAATAAAATTAATAATGAGTCTTGCTCATTTGAAAGCCTTATCCTATCAATCACCTGCCCAAACTGGAGAAACCAAAAAGCTGTTTTGCTCATAATAATCTATCGACCTCCCGGTCCTTACTCACTGTTCTTAACAGAATTCTTTGACTTCCTATCAAATTTAGTATTAGACTGGGAAAATATTGTGGTGGTTGGGGATTTTAACATTCATGTGAATGAAAATAGTTGCCTCAGTAATGCCTTTAGCGCTTTATTAGATGCATTGGTTTCACTCAAAATGTAAATAAACCAACCCACAGTCACCAGCACACTCTGGATCTGGTTCTAACTTATGGAATAGAGATTAGTGACCTAAATGTCTTTCCCCAAAACCCAATAATGTCAGATCACTTCCTAATTACCTTTGGGTTTATTCTTAAGGACTATCCAGCTCCTCAGACTAAAACTATAATGAAAAGGACAATATCTGAAAAATCTATTTTAAAGTTCAGAGAAATAATAGAACCAATATTTAATATTACGTCACGTGATCCTGTCGTTAACAGCGCCAGTCCCAGTGCTATTGATAACTCTGTTGACTCAATGGTCAACTCTCTAAAATCTGCTCTTGATGTTGCAGCTCCACTTAAACAGAAAGTAATCAGGCCAAAACGAGCCTCCCCCTGGTACAATGAAGAACTACGTTCTCACAAACAAAGGGTAAGAAAACTAGAGAGATCCTTACGCCGCTCCCACACAGAAGAATCCCTAAAAGAATGGAAAACTTGCCTTCTGTCTTATAAGCAGGCTCTGCGTAAGGCTCAAACCAGATATTATTCAAATTTAATAGAAGTAAATAAAAATAACTCTAGATTTCTCTTCAGCACTGTAGCCAGGCTGACAAACTGTCACAGCGCAGTAGAACCCTCAATACCAGCTACTCTAAGCTGCAATGACTTTCTTCTATTCTTTAACAGCAAAATCACAACTATTAGAGATAAACTAAATGAAATGACTCCCACTATCAGTACTGAGCAAGCCCAGACTGCAAAGCTAGTGTCCCATACAAATCCTTCAGTAATACTAGATAGGTTCACTGCTGTTGAGCAGGCAGAGATAACTTCAGTCATTATGTCCTCCAAAACATCAACTTGTATTTTAGACCCAATCCCAAGTAGACTCCTCAAAGAAATTCTCCCCCTAATTATAAATCCCATTCTTAATATAATAAATACTTCACTAAAGCGGTTATGTCCCTCAGTCCTTCAAATATGCAGTGATTAAACCACTTTTGAAAAAGCCTAATCTAGACCCCGACATACCGGCAAACTATAGACCTATTTCTAATCTGCCCTTTGTCTCTAAAATCCTTGAAAGAGTTGTGATTAAACAGCTTTGTCGCCACCTGCAGGACAATAATTTATTTGAAGTTTTTCAGTCAGGGTTCCGTGCGTACCACAGCACTGAAACTGCACTAGTTAAAGTCACAAATGATCTGTTATTAGCTGCTGATGATGGACAGGTCTCAATCCTGGTTCTGTTGGACCTCAGCGCAGCGTTTGATACCATCGACCACAACATTCTACTGCAGAGGTTAGAATGTGATATAGGTGTCAGTGGAACCGCCCTAAGCTGGTTTAAATCCTATCTATCTGATAGGTACCAGTTTGTTAATGTAAACCAGAGATCTTCCCCATGTTCTAAAGTGACCTACGGTGTGCCGCAGGGTTCAGTACTCGGTCCAGTTCTGTTCACACTTTATATGCTGCCCTTAGGTCTGATCATCAGAAAGCATGGCATTAACTTCCACTGCTATGCAGATGACACTCAGCTTTATTTATCAATGAAACCTGATCAGACCCATCAAGTAGACAGACTCAGTGCCTGCGTGAAAGACATAAAAACTTGGATGACTCTTAATTATCTGCTCCTTAACCCTGAAAAAACCGAGGTCATTCTGCTGGGCCCTAAGCACCTGCGAGACTCTTTATCCGACCAGATAGTTTCTCTGGACAATATCACTGTAGCCCCCAGCTCTACTGTAAGAAACCTTGGGGTCCTATTTGACCAAGATCTCTCGTTCAAAGCTCATATAAATCAAGCCTGTAAAACAGCCTACTTTCATTTGCGTAACATCAGCCAAAATTAGAAAAATCCTGCCCAGAGATGATGCCGAAAAACTCATCCATGCATTTGTCACATCCAGATTAGACTATTGTAACGCCCTGCTTACAGCGTGTCCTAAAAGCTCTATAAGAAGCTTTCAACTGGTTCAAAATGCAGCAGCAAGATTATTAACAGGTACTAGAAAAAGAGATCATATTTCACCAGTGTTAGAGTCTCTTCACTGGCTTCCTGTTGAGTTTAGAATCAAATTTAAAATCCTCCTCCTGACTTATAAAGCTTTAAACAATATGGCCCCATCCTACCTCAAAGATGCAATAGTAGCGTACCATCCAAACAGAGCTCTTCGTTCTCAAAATGCTGGACTATTGTTAGTCCCCAGAGTCTCTAAAAGCACAGTAGGAGGTCGAGCATTTAGCTACCAAGCTCCTGTGTTATGGAACCAGCTCCCTGTTCATGTAAAAGAGGCCGACACAGTCTCTACATTTAAGACCAGCTCAAAACGTTCCTTTTTGAAATAGCTTATGGTCAGGCCAGTTAGGAACAGAAATAAAAACCTACAGTTTTAGCTATGCTGCCCTTGGAGCAATTCTGCTGGGGGAAGTATGGAGCTGAACACTATCCTCTGGTTCTTCCTACTTTACCTATCAACAATATTTAATATTACTTCAACTGTAGTCTGTTCATTGCTGTTCACATGTTTCTCTTTCTCTCCACTTCCCCCGGGGAGTGGAGACTGTTTCAGGCACTGCGGCGGCTGCTCCAGTGACGACCCCCCCACCCCCACCTGTTTGGAGGATCGATCTTTACACTGGACAATCTATGCGCCACCCGCCTGGACAACTGGATTAGCCACACCTCGTCTGCCTGGACGAACTCCTTCTACTTTAGATGAACTGTTCCTCATCTCCTGCTGGAGGATCTCTCTACACTGGTGGACTGCTCCTCGTCCTCCTGGAGGATCTCTCTACACTGGTGGACTGCTCCTCGTCCTCCTGGAGGATCTCTCTACACTGGTGGACTGCTCCTCGTCCTCCTGGAGGATCTCTCTACACTGGTGGACTGCTCCTCGTCCGCCTGGAGGAACTCTTTAAAGCCACCTCCCTCTTGAGTGGTTCTGGCTCCACAGTCCAAGTGGATGTCAGTCCTAGTTCATCTGCAGCCTGTCCGTCCGTGGGAGTAGGATCTCTCCTTCACTGTGGTTCTCCCCGAGGTTTCTACTTTTCCCGTGGGGTTTTTTGTAGTTTTTCCTCACTTGCGAAGGAGGGTCAAAGGACAGGGGCATTCTGGGACAGTTATCTGAACTGCTTTTACCTGTGGCCCATCGAGGCAACTGTTGTTGTGATTTTGGGCATTATAAAAATAAATTGATTTGATTTGATTTGATTTAAAGTCATAAAAACATTAAAATACTCAAAAGCCAGGGACATCCATGAAATTGACACCAAATTTTTAAAAGAGCACGCTGAGGCACTGATACAACCAATTACTCACTTGGTCAACCAGTCAATCAATCAGAAAACAGTTCCGTCATCTTGGAAAGAAGCTATAATAACACCTATTTTCAAATCCGGGTCAAAAACACAAATCACTAATTATCGACCCATCAGTATATTGCCTGTGATTTCTAAAATCACTGAAAAATGTATCGCAAATCAATTAATTACACATCTTGACGAAGGGTCTACTCCACTTCATGAAATGCAGTTTGGCTTTAGACCGAATCATTCTACTGAGATGGCAAACTGTTTCTTTATTGAAAAAATCAAAACACTACTTGACAAAAATACATGCATCGTTGCTGTATTTTTAGATCTCAAGAAAGCATTTGACACCATTAACCATCGAGTGTTGTTGACCAAGCTCTCACACTTTAACTTTTCCCCAGATTCTATACTATGGTTTCAGTCTTATTTATCCAATAGAAAACAACGTGTTATCATAGATGGAGTAAAATCTCAGTGCCTCAGCAGTGATGTTGGAGTCCGACAGGGCTCCGTACTCGGGCCCTTGCTATTTTCGTTATACATCAATGATTTATCAGTTGTTTGTCCTGAGCTGAATATGTTGATGTATGCCGATGATGCTGTTCTCTTTATCCAGGGCAAGGATGTTAGGACTGCTGCTGCCAAATTATCAACAGGACTCAATAAAGTCCATGACTGGCTTAAACAAAGCTGCCTCATGCTTAACTCTAAGAAGACTGTTTGCATGACGTTCAGTAAAAAAAAAAAATCAGTCAAGATCCTTTGTGTTTTTAGATGGAAAGGAACTGGAGTTGGTCACTCAGTTCAAATACCTGGGAGTTGTATTGGACTCTAGCCTTACATTCAAAAAACACATCAAAAGAGTTACAAATATTGTTAAATTTAATATGCATAACTTCAAACACATTCAACCTTTCATCACAACAGAGGCAGCAAAGTCCTATCTCCACTGTATGCTCCTTTCTCATATTGATTATTGTCTTACAGTGTGGTCGTTTGCTGGTGTCACTGCTCTTAAGCCTATTGAACAACTCTATAAGAGATCAATCAAGATACTTTATCGAAAACCCCAGTCATTCCATATATGCCCTCTTCTTGAGAAATACACATTTTAAAATTTTTGAATTTTTAAATTATTTAAGAATTTTTGTCTCATATATCGAGTAATAAACGGTTCGGCCCCACCACCTTTAAGATAATTCATTTTAAAAAAACCTGTGTGACCAGCACTAGATCCACAACACGAGGGGATTGTGAAGTGCAGTTCAGGAAGTGCACTTTCTCCCAAAATGTCCTTCCTGTGAAGAGCTGCACAAGCTGGAACACTCTGCCAACTGTAATTAGGGACAGCCCTACACTCGCCTCATTTAAGAAACAACTAAAAGAATGGTTTATTAACTGTCAAAGATGTGATCATGTGTGAAACATTGACACGTGTGAATGTATGAGTGTGTGTGTGTATGTGCGTGCTGTAGTAGTGCACAGTTATTAATTTAAAATACCTTTTCCAAGATTCATGTAATTTTAACTAATATGTATATTGCCTTGTCTAACTGTGTGTTGTTTCTGTTTTATGTTATATGTGTGCATCATATACAGTTGGACACTTATTTGTTTTTATTCTTTGTCTTATGGGACGACGGATGGAAATTAGCCCTGAGCTAAATCTGGTGTATTTACAGTGTAAGCTGTTCATTAATACATGCAGTCCCATTCAAATAAATAAAACAAACAAACAAACAAACAAGACTCCCAGACTTCCCTCACCCCGGACACTTCCTCCAGCTCCTCCGGGGGGATCCCTAGGCGTTCCCAGGCCAGCCGGGAGACATAGTCCCTCCAGCGTGTCCTGGGTCTACCCCGGGGCCGCCTCCCGGTGGGACATGCCCATCCCGAGGGAGGTGTCCAGGAGGCTCTGGAACAGATGCCCGAGCCACCTCAGCTGGCTCCTCTCGACGTGGAGGAGCAGCGGCTCTACTCTGAGCTCCTCCCGTGTGACTGAGCTCCTCACCCTATCTCTAAGGGAGCGCCCAGCCACCCGGCGGAGGAAGCTCATTTCGACCGCTTGTATCCGCGATCTCGTCCTTTCGGTCATTACCCAGAGCTCATGACCATAGGTGAGGGTAGGAACGTAGATTGACCAGTAAATGGAGAGCTTTGTCTTTCGACTCAGCTCTGTCTTCACCACAACGGTCCGATACAGAACCACATCACTGCAGACGCTGCACTGATCCGCCTATCAATCTGACACTCCTTCCTTCCCTCACTCGTGAACAAGACCCCGAGATACTTGAACTCCTCCACTTGAGGCAAGGACTCTCCACCCACCCAGAGAGGGCAAGCCACCTTTTACCGGTCGGGAACCATGGCCTCGGATTTGGAGGAGCTGATTCTCATCCCAGCTGCTTCACACTCGGCTGCAAACCGTCCCAGTGCATGCTGCAGTTCCTGGTTTGAGGAAGCCATCAGGACGACGTCATCTGCAAACAGCAGAGATGAGATCCTGTGGTTCCCAAACCGGACACCCTCCACGCCCTGACTGCGCCTAGAAATTCTGTCCATAAAAATTATGAACAGAACCGGTGATAAAGGGCAGCCCTGGCGGAGTCCAACATGCACTGGGAACAGGTCTGATTTACTGCCGGCAATGCGAATGCAGCTCCTGCTCCGGTCATACAGGGACCGGACAGCCCTGAGCAAAGGGCCCCGGACCCCATACTTCCGGGGCACTCCCCACAAGGCGCCCCGGGGGACACAAAGCACATGTGGGCTGGTTGGGCAAACTCCCATGAACCCTCGAGCACCCGATGAAGAGTATAGAGCTGGTCCAGTGTTCCACGACCGGGACGAAAACCACACTGCTCCTCCTGAATCCGAGGTTCGACTATCGGTCGGATTCTCCTCTCCAGTACCCTAGAATAGACCTTACCGGGGAGGCTGAGGAGTGTGATCCCCCTGTGATTGGAACACACCCTCCGGTCCCCCTTCTTATACAGAGGGACCACCACCCCGGTCTGCCAGTCCAGAGGTACCGTCCCAGACCGCCACGTGATGTTGAAGAGAAGTGTCCAAGAGACAGTCCCACAACATCCAGAGACTTAAGATACTCAGGGCGGATCTCATGCACCCCCGGAGCCTTGCCACTGAGGAGCTTGCCAACCATCTCAGTGACTTCAGCCAGGGTGATGGATGAGTCCACCTCCAAGATCTCAGCCTCTGCTTCCTCCTCGGAAGACGTGACAGTGGGATTGAGGAGGTCCTCAAAGTATTCCTTCCACCGTCCGACAATATCCCCAGTCGAGGTCAACAGCTCTCTACCCGCACCGTAAACGGTGTTGATGAAGCACTGCTTCCCCCTCCTGAGGTGTCGGACGGTTTGCCAGAATTTCTTTGAGGCCAACCGATAGTCCTCCTCCATGGCCTCCCCGAACTCCTCCCAATCCAGAGTTTTTGCCTCTGCAACTGCACGGGCTGCAGTACGCTTGGCCTGCCGGTACCTGTCAGCTGCTTCAGGAGTCCCACAAGCCAGCAAGGCCCGGTAGGACTCCTTCTTCAGCCTGACGGCATCCCTTACTTCTGGCGTCCACCACTGGGTTCGGGGATTGCCGCCGCGACAGGCACCAGAGACCTTGCGACCACAGCTACGAGCCGCCACATCAACAATGGAGGTGGAGAACATGGTCCACTCGGACTCAATGTCTCCAGCCTCCCCCGGGATCTGGGAGAAGTTCTCCCGGAGGTGTGAGTTGAAGACCCTGCTGACAGAGGGCTCTGCCAGACGTTCCCAGCAGACCCTCACGATGCGCTTGGGCCTGAAGAGTCTGTCCGGCTTCCTCCCCCACCAGAGGATCCAACTCACCACCAGGGGGTGATCGGTTGACAGCTCCGCCCCTCTCTTCACCCGAGTGTCCAAGACACGCGGCCGAAGGTCAGATGAAACGACAACAAAGTCGATCATCGACCTCCGGCCTAGGGTGTCCTGGTGCCACGTGCACTGATGGACACCCTTGTGCTTGAACATGGTGTTCGTTTTGGACAAACTGTGACTAGCAAATCAAATCAAATCAAATCAATTTATTTTTATAATGCCCAAAATCACAACAACAGTTGCCTCGATGGGCCACAGGTAAAAACAGTTCAGATAACTGTCCCAGAATGCCCCTGTCCTTTGACCCTCCTTCGCGGCGAGGAAAAACTACAAAAAACCCCACGGGAAAAAGTAGAAACCTCGGGGAGAACCACAGTGAAGGAGAGATCCTACTCCCACGGACGGACAGGCTGCAGATGAACTAGGACTGACGCATCCACTTGGACTGTGGAGCCAGAACCACTCAAGAGGGAGGTGGCTTTAAAGAGTTCCTCCAGGAGGACGAGGAGCAGTCCACCAGTGTAGAGAGATCCTCCAGCAGGAGATGAGGAACAGTTAATCTAAGTAGATGGAGTTCGTCCAGGCAGACGAGGTGTGGCTAATCCAGGGTTTAGGGAGTTCCTCCAGGCGGGTGGCGCATAGATCGTCCAGTGTAGAGATCGATCCTCCAGACAGATGGGGGTGGGGGGGTCGTCACTGGAGCAGCCGCCGCAGTGCCTGAAACAGTCTCCACTCCCCGGGGGAAGTGGAGAGAAAGAGAAACATGTGAACAGCAATGAACAGACTACAGTTGAAGTAATATTAAATATTGTTGATGGTAAAGTAGAAGAACCAGAGGATAGTGTTCAAGCTGCCATACTTCCCCAGCAGAATTGCTCCAAGGGCAGCGTAGCTAAAACTGTAGGTTTTTATTTCTGTTCCTAACTGGCCTGACCATAAGCTATTTCAAAAAGGAACGTTTTGAGCCTGGTCTTAAATGTAGAGACTGTGTCGGCCTCTTTTACATGAACAGGAGCTGGTTCCATAACAGGAGCTTGGTAGCTAAATGCTCGACCTCCTACTGTGCTTTTAGAGACTCTGGGGACTAACAATAGTCCAGCATTTTGAGACCGCAGAGCTCTGTTTGGATGGTACGCTACTATTGCATCTTTGAGGTAGGATGGGGCCATATTGTTTAAAGCTTTATAAGTCAGGAGGAGGATTTTAAATTTGATTCTAAACTCAACAGGAAGCCAGTGAAGAGACTCTAACACTGGTGAAATATGATCTCTTTTTCTAGTACCTGTTAATAATCTTGCTGCTGCATTTTGAACCAGTTGAAAGCTTCTTATAGAGCTTTTAGGACACGCTGTGAGCCGGGCGTTACAATAGTCTAATCTGGATGTGACAAATGCATGGATGAGTTTTTCGGCATCATCTCTGGGCAGGATTTTTCTAATTTTGGCTGATGTTACGCAAATGAAAGTAGGCTGTTTTACAGGCTTGATTTATATGTGCTTTGAACAAGAGATCTTGGTCAAATAGGACCCCAAGGTTTCTTACAGTAGAGCTGGGGGCTACAGTGATATTGTCCAGAGAAACTATCTTGTCAGATAAAGAGTCTCGCAGGTGCTTAGGGCCCAGCAGAATGACCTCGGTTTTTTCAGGGTTAAGGAGCAGATAATTAAGAGTCATCCAAGTTTTTATGTCTTTCACGCAGGCACTAAGTCTGTCTACTTGATGGGTCTGATCAGGTTTCATTGATAAATAAAGCTGAGTGTCATCTGCATAGCAGTGGAAGTTAATGCCATGCTTTCTGATGATCATACCTAAGGGCAGCATATAAAGTGTGAACAGAACTGGACCGAGTACTGAACCCTGCGGCACACCGTAGGTCACTTTAGAACATGGGGAAGATCTCTGGTTTACATTAACAAACTGGTACCTATCAGATAGATAGGATTTAAACCAGCTTAGGGCGGTTCCACTGACACCTACATCACATTCTGACCTCTGCAGTAGAATGTTGTGGTCGATGGTGTCAAACGCTGAGGTCCAACAGAACCAGGATTGAGACCTGTCCATCATCAGCAGCTAATAACAGATCATTTGTGACTTTAACTAGTGCAGTTTCAGTGCTGTGGTATGCACGAAACCCTGACTGAAAAACTTCAAATAAATTATTGTCCTGCAGGTGGCGACAAAGCTGTTTAATCACAATTCTTTCAAGGATTTTAGAGACAAAGGGCAGATTAGAAATAGGTCTATAGTTTGCCAGTATGTCGGGGTCTAGATTAGGCTTTTTCAAAAGTGGTTTAATCACTGCATATTTGAAGGACTGAGGGACATAACCGCTTTCTAGTGAAGTATTTATTATATTAAGAATGGGATTTATAATTAGGGGAGAATTTCTTTGAGAGTCTACTTGGGATTGGGTCTAAAATACAAGTTGATGTTTTGGAGGACATAATGACTGAAGTTATCTCTGCCTGATCAACAGCAGTGAACCTATCTAGTATTACTGAAGGATTTGTATGGGACACTAGCTTTGCAGTCTGGGCTTGCTCAGTACTGATAGTGGGAGTCATTGCATTTAGTTTATCTCTAATAGTTGTGATTTTGCTGCTAAAGAATAGAAGGAAGTCATTGCAGCTTAGAGTAACTGGTATTGAGGGTTCTACTGCTGTGACAGTTTGTCAGCCTGGCTACAGCTGAAGAGAAATCTAGAGTTATTTTTATTTACTTCTATTAAATTTGAATAATATCTGGTTTGAGCCTTACGCAGAGCCTGCTTATAAGACAGAAGGCAAGTTTTCCATTCTTTTAGGGATTCTTCTGTGTGGGAGCGGCGTAAGGATCTCTCTAGTTTTCTTACCCTTTGTTTGTGAGAACGTAGTTCTTCATTGTACCAGGGGGAGGCTCGTTTTGGCCTGATTACTTTCTGTTTAAGTGGAGCTGCAACATCAAGAGCAGCTTTTAGAGAGTTGACCATTGAGTCAACAGAGTTATCAATAGCACTGGGGCTGGTGCTGTTAACGACAGGATCACATGACATAACATTAAATATTGGTTCTATTATTTCTCTGAACTTTAAAATAGATTTTTCAGATATTGTCCTTTTCATTATAGTTTTAGTCTGAGGAGCTGGATAGTCCTTAAGAATAAACTGAAAGGTAATTAGGAAGTGATCTGACATTATTGGGTTTTGGGGGAAGACATTTAGGTCACTAATCTCTATTCCATAAGTTAGAACCAGGTCCAGAGTGTGCTGGTGACTGTGGGTTGGTTTATTTACATTTTGAGTGAAACCAATGCATCTAATAAAGCACTAAAGGCATTACTGAGGCAATTATTTTCATTCACATGAATGTTGAAATCCCCAACCACCACAATATTTTCCCAGTCTAATACTAAATTTGATAGGAAGTCAAAGAATTCTGTTAAGAACAGTGAGTAAGGACCGGGAGGTCGATAGATTATTATGAGCAAAACAGCTTTTTGGTTTTTCCAGTTTGGGCAGGTGATTGATAGGATAAGGCTTTCAAATGAGCAAGACTCATTATTAATTTTATTAATTTTAGGACTCAGGAGTAAACTAGAATGTGAGATTACTGCCACCCCACCTCCCCGGCCTGAGCTCCTGGCAGCTTGAAAGTTAACATGACTCTGTGGGGTGGCCTCATTTAATCTGACATAATCATCTTGTTGAAGCCAAGTTTCAGTTAAAGCTAAAAGATCAATATTATAATCGTTAATTAATTCATTAACTAAAAGTGATTTGGAGGAAATTGACCTAATGTTTAGCAATCCACATTTTACATGCTTATTTATTAGTTTATTTGTATCATGTGTAGGGATTATTTTTATTAAGTTATTTGGTCTGACACCTAAATTATCTGTATTTGGATCTGACTTATTGGCGTTATTTACACGAGGGACGCGCACAGTCTCTATTTGCTTTGACTCTGAACACTTGATCTGTGACAGCGCGGGCGAGAGCTTAGCGACAGAGAAGAGACTCTGCACCCGGGACTCATATTTAGAGCGTCACTTTAGCACAGAAGTCCAATAACTGAACACCGCTCGGGTCCAGATCGGGGGGGGGGCGTTCCTCCCGATTACCCCTCTCCAGGTGTCACTGTCGTTGCCCACATGAGCGTTGAAGTCCCCCAGTAGAACAACGGAGTCCCCGGGAGGTGCACCGTCCAGTACCCCTCCCAGGGACTCCAAGAAGGTCTGGTACTCTGCACCGTTGTTCGGCCCGTAGGCGACAGTGAGAGACCTGTCCCCCACCCGAAGGCGGAGGGACGCGACCCTCTCGTTCACCGGGGTAAACTCCAACACGTGACGGCTGAGCTGTGGGGCTATGAGCCCACACCAGCCCGCCGCCTCTCCCCGCGGGCAACGCCAGAGAAATGGAGCGTCCAGCCCCTCTCGAGGAGACGGGTTCCAGAGCCCAGGCTGTGCGTGGAGGTGAGCTCCTCCCCCCCCAGCGAGGTGACATTTCATGTCCCCAGAGCTAGTTTCTGCATCCGGAGATCCGGTCGTCGAGGCCCCTGCTTTCGACCGCCACCCGGATCTCTTTGCACCGGCCCCTTATGGATCCTCCTGCAGGTGGTGGGCCCACGGGAGGGCGGTCCCACGTCGCTCCTTTGGGCTGTGCCCAACCGGGCCCCGTGGGGAAAGGCCCGGCCACCAGACGCTCGCCATCGAGCGCCCATCGTTGATTCTTGAGGTCAACGATAGTTCGCCTTATGCGTCCTACAATATACATCAATTGATCGCAGAGCTGAATCAGTACTTAAATAGTGATGACGTAAGTACTTCAACCTCAATTGTTGACTCCCAGCATCATCTTGTGGAAAATGTAGAAAGTGTTCTTCCTAGTGAAGAAGAATTACTTTCAATTCTTCATCAAAACGAAGAACCATGGAGTCTGTCAGATAGCGTGTGTTGCGAAGATTTCTCATTGTATGATCAAAACTGCGTGGAGTCCGATGGATAGACTTGCTTGCTAGACGCGCTTGAGACAGCTGAAGGAACTCAGCAGTGCAAGGACGGTACGCTAGTGGGTTGGGAATCTGTGGAGGGAGGAAGGCATGAACTGGTAGATTCTAATGCAGAGGATAATGCAGAGGCTAATGCAGAGGCTAATATGGTCGATAACAACCAATCAACTTCTATGGGGGGGACAACAACAGCTCGTCAAATGACAACTCAGCTGCTAGCAGCAGTGATGACATGCGCGTCATAAACCATGAAAGGTTTAATAACATTGAGATACGCACTTTCCTCCACTTTCCACCTCCGGCTACTATTCCTAATTTTAATGTCACCAATGGTTTCCAAGACTGAATTTCAAGCGTAATTCAGAGGGCCGGTGTTCAACCAAATGACATTATCCAAGTTAATCTACGCGCGATAGTTTACAGAACGACGTTTCAATGACGGTTCGCTACGGAATCGGGTCGGTGTCACAATTCCAGGAACTTTTAGACAGATCAGTACAGAGTAACATGTCTGTTTTCACAGATGGCTCTCTAGAACTAATTGTCAATTTTGTGAGGGCTCAGCGGGGGGTGGTGAGAGGCGAATTGAAACGTGTTTTGCGAGTGAAATAAAGAAAAAAGCAAAACACTTCCCACAGATGACCAAACATGTTTTGCTGTAAACATGGCACTACTGGCAAATCCAAAGCTGACACACATGGAAGCTGTGAGTGTAGCGCATGAAAATCACTCCAGGTTGGGTTTAAGTGTTGACAGCATGATCACATTTAACGATGTTGTCAAATTTGAAGAGTTGTTAGGGTGTAAAATTGTCATCTTTTATCAGATATTAAATAAAGAAAAGAAAAACAAGATGGCTACCTTTCAAACAGGAACCCCTTCACAAGAAACGACATACATGCTTTTACACGATAAACATTATTATGGGATAAAAAATATTAAAGGTTTTCTAGGCGTGAATTTTTTCTGTAAACATTGTGTAGCCCAGGGAAAAATATGGGTTAATCCAATCCAGTTCCCACTCCAGGTTTTCCCTTTCCATTTCCTCCCTTCTAACCCTCTGTATTCAATGTAGTTACCAGTCCATGTTTTCCACCCCTTTCTCCCCTTGCCACATGACACACCTCCTTCAGTTCATTTAGCCAATCACAGCCCTCCACCCCAGTTTAAAAGCTGCCCTGACTTCTCTCAGCTCAGTTGTGTGGGAGTTAAGCCAGAGGACAGCAGCTGGAGGTCAGTACAAACAAACAAACAAATATTTGGTTTCCATATATTCTGTTAAATTCTGTTAAACATTTCTGTAGAACCAGAACCATCCGGTGATTGGGGCGTTGTCGTGTGTTCTGGGCAAATATTTCGAACTGAACTGGTGAGTTTGATTTTACTGGTTGTTAGCGTTAGCATTAGCAACATGCTATGCTAGGCTACATGCTAACATGTGCTTTGGATTGATTTTATTTCTTGTTGATGTCAAAATTGTATGTTATATAGTGATGGCAATATGCTAACTAGCATGCTAACATGCGCTCTCATGGTTTTCTTTTGTTTTGTGTGACCTTTTTGTAACGTTACAACCTATGCTAATGTTAGCTTAATGTTAGCCCACGGTGTGCCCATTTTAAGTTGGCTTTTGTTTTATAACAGGCCAGGTGCCCATTCTGGGTAGATTCGATGGCGAGCTAGATTCTGGAGCACACAACGTTCCTGTTTTTCATCCAACACTCTTCGTTCTGGTAGGAGGCTACGGCCTGTCCTTTTCCTCTCTCTCCTCCTCGAGCTACGCAACCACCGCAATATTCAAACCCTGGATAATCGCGCAACGGAGATTTCAAATAATTTCAATAACCAACCTATGGACTAAATCGCGATGCGCAGCCTTGGTCTTTTCAGTTTCTGTTGGGAGAACAGACTTTGGATTTAGTTTTTTTTTCTGCCTGAACAAACTATTTATTTCTCGGACATTTGATTTAATTTAATATTGTTCTGTTTTGGTTCTGATTTATTTCTGCTGCAGCATTTGTATATATTGGGTTTTACACTCTTTTGTACAATACACCTTTTTCATAATTCAACCATTCTGTCAATTGTTGTTATATGAGGTGGATGAGGACAGCTGACGTCACATCCGGTGAGTCTATTCTGCGTTTGCGAGTGATCCTTCTCCACACTTTATTGTTAATCCACAAATTATACAAAAACTATCTTACCCTCCTACACATAATTGAAAGTTTAATTGCTCCCTAAACAACCCGGAGCCTCATTTAGCTCACTTTGTTCAGTATTTCGTGGATTAAATCCCCCCCTGCCCGCTAGCATCAACCGGATCTAGCCTAGCCGACTAGCGCCATGGCTGGCCCGTCCTCCGCTTCTTTCGCCCTTACCTGTTCAAGCTGTCATATGTTGAGTCAGAGCTTCCTTCACTGACGACAGGAGAGTTGCGTGAAGTGTAGCGTAGTGGTAGCTTTGGAAGCCAGGGTTACAGAGTTAGAAGCGCGGATCCGCATTGTGGAGGAGCTAAAGTCTAGCTATAGCCAGGTCGTAGCATCAGGTTTACCGGACCGCGCAGCAGGTAGCAGTGTTAGCATAGTTAGCAGTGTTAGCGGTAGCAAGGCTAAGCCTCAGGATAAGACCAGCCCCCCAGCGCCTCCCGCGCAGCCGGGACCAGACCAGGAACAAGACAGGGATAGATTTGTGACAGTTCGGAGGGATCGATGCGCTAAACGCCAGCCTTTAGTGCACCATAAGCTTCCCGTCTGCAATAGGTTTGCCCCACTCGGCGATCACACGCCCGCCGAACGTGACACTCTGGTGATTGAAAGTTCCATAGTCAGAGACGTGAAGCTGCCAGCAGCCTCAGTGGGTGTTATCCGGGGGCCAGAATGGGTGACATCGAAGGAAACCTTAGGCTTTTAAAACAGAGTAGTCAGAGGTTCCGTCGTATCGTGATTCACGGAGGTGGTAATGACACCCGGCGGAGACAATCAGAAGTGCTCAAATTGCAGGTTGGAGCGGTGTGTGAATTGGCGAAGTCGATGTCAGATACCGTAATATTTTCTGGTCCCCTCCCCAATCGGGTCAATGCTGAAATGTACAGCCGCTTTTCAGCTTCAACTGCTGGTTGTCTAGTTGGTGCCCCCAAAACAACGTAGTCTTTGTTGACAATTGGAGTGCGTTCTGGGGAAAGCCCGGGCTCATACGCAGGGATGGCATCCATCCGACTTCGGAGGGTACATCACTTTTAGTTCGGAATTTGGCCGATAGCCTTAGTCGCCTAAAGTGACGCTCTAAATATGAGTCCCGGGTGCAGAGTCTCTTCTCTGTCCTAAGCTCTCGCCCGCGCTGTCACAGATCAAGTGTTCAGAGTCAAATAGAGACTGTGCGTGTCCCTCGTGTAAATAACGCCAATAAGTCAGATCCAAATACAGATAATTTAGGTGTCAGACCAAATAACTTAATACAAATAATCCCTACACATGATACAAATAAACTAATAAATAAGCATGTAAAATGTGGATTGCTAAACATTAGGTCAATTTCCTCCAAATCACTTTTAGTTAATGAATTAATTAACGATTATAATATTGATCTTTTAGCTTTAACTGAAACTTGGCTTCAACAAGATGATTATGTCAGATTAAATGAGGCCACCCCACAGAGTCATGTTAACTTTCAAGCTGCCAGGAGCTCAGGCCGGGGAGGTGGGGTGGCAGTAATCTCACATTCTAGTTTACTCCTGAGTCCTAAAATTAATAAAAATTAATAATGAGTCTTGCTCATTTGAAAGCCTTATCCTATCAATCACCTGCCCAAACTGGAGAAACCAAAAAGCTGTTTTGCTCATAATAATCTATCGACCTCCCGGTCCTTACTCACTGTTCTTAACAGAATTCTTTGACTTCCTATCAAATTTAGTATTAGACTGGGAAAATATTGTCGTGGTTGGGGATTTCAACATTCACGTGAATGAAAATAATTGCCTCAGTAATGCCTTTAGCGCTTTATTAGCATTGGTTTCACTCAAAATGTAAATGAACCAACCCACAGTCACCAGCACACTCTGGACCTGGTTCTAACTTATGGAATAGAGATTAGTGACCTAAATGTCTTTCCCCAAAACCCAATAATGTCAGATCACTTCCTAATTACCTTTCAGTTTATTCTTAAGGACTATCCAGCTCCTCAGACTAAAACTATAATGAAAAGGACAATATCTGAAAAATCTATTTTAAAGTTCAGAGAAATAATAGAACCAATATTTAATATTACGTCACGTGATCCTGTCGTTAACAGCGCCAGTCCCAGTGCTATTGATAACTCTGTTGACTCAATGGTCAACTCTCTAAAATCTGCTCTTGATGTTGCAGCTCCACTTAAACAGAAAGTAATCAGGCCAAAACGAGCCTCCCCCTGGTACAATGAAGAACTACGTTCTCACAAACAAAGGGTAAGAAAACTAGAGAGATCCTTACGCCGCTCCCACACAGAAGAATCCCTAAAAGAATGGAAAACTTGCCTTCTGTCTTATAAGCAGGCTCTGCGTAAGGCTCAAACCAGATATTATTCAAATTTAATAGAAGTAAATAAAAATAACTCTAGATTTCTCTTCAGCTGTAGCCAGGCTGACAAACTGTCACAGCAGTAGAACCCTCAATACCAGTTACTCTAAGCTGCAATGACTTTCTTCTATTCTTTAACAGCAAAATCACAACTATTAGAGATAAACTAAATGAAATGACTCCCACTATCAGTACTGAGCAAGCCCAGACTGCAAAGCTAGTGTCCCATACAAATCCTTCAGTAATACTAGATGGTTCACTGCTGTTGATCAGGCAGAGATAACTTCAGTCATTATGTCCTCCAAAACATCAACTTGTATTTTAGACCCAATCCCAAGTAGACTCCTCAAAGAAATTCTCCCCCTAATTATAAATCCCATTCTTAATATAATAAATACTTCAGCGGTTATGTCCCTCAGTCCTTCAAATATGCAGTGATTAAACCACTTTTGAAAAAGCCTAATCTAGGCCCCGACATACTGGCAAACTATAGACCTATTTCTAATCTGCCCTTTGTCTCTAAAATCCTTGAAAGAGTTGTGATTAAACAGCTTTGTCGCCACCTGCAGGACAATAATTTATTTGAAGTTTTTCAGTCAGGGTTCCGTGCGTACCACAGACTGAAACTGCACTAGTTAAAGTCACAAATGATCTGTTATTAGCTGCTGATGATGGACAGGTCTCAATCCTGGTTCTGTCTCAGCGTTTGATACCATCGACCACAACATTCTACTGCAGAGGTTAGAATGTGATATAGGTGTCAGTGGAACCGCCCTTAGCTGGTTTAAATCCTATCTATCTGATAGGTACCAGTTTGTTAATGTAAACCAGAGATCTTCCCCATGTTCTAAAGTAACCTACGGTGTGCCGCAGGGTTCAGTACTCGGTCCAGTTCTGTTCACACTTTATATGCTGCCCTTAGGTATGATCATCAGAAAGCATGGCATTAACTTCCACTGCTCTGCAGATGACACTCAGCTGTATTTATCAATGAAACCTGATCAGACCCATCAAGTAGACAGACTTAGTGCCTGCGTGAAAGACATAAAAACTTGGATGACTCTTAACTATCTGCTCCTTAACCCTGAAAAAACCGAGGTCATTCTGCTGGGCCCTAAGCACCTGCGAGACTGTTTATCTGACCAGATAGTTTCTCTGGACAATATCACTGTAGCCCCCAGCTCTACTGTAAGAAACCTTGGGGTCCTATTTGACCAAGATCTCTGGTTCAAAGCTCATATAAATCAAGCCTGTAAAACAGCCGACTTTCATTTGCGTAACATCAGCCAAAATTAGAAAAATCCTGCCCAGAGATGATGCCGAAAAACTCATCCATGCATTTGTCACATCCAGATTAGACTATTGTAACGCCCTGCTTACAGCGTGTCCTAAAAGCTCTAGAAGAAGCTTTCAACTGGTTCAAAATGCAGCAGCAAGATTATTAACAGGTACTAGAAGAAGAGATCATATTTCACCAGTGTTAGAGTCTCTTCACTGGCTTCCTGTTGAGTTTAGAATCAAATTTAAAATCCTCCTCCTGACTTATAAAGCTTTAAACAATATGGCCCCATCGACCTCAAAGATGCAATAGTAGCGTACCATCCAAACAGAGCTCTTCGTTCTCAAAATGCTGGACTATTGTTAGTCCCAGAGTCTCTAAAAGCACAGTAGGAGGTCGAGCATTTAGCTACCAAGCTCCTGTGTTATGGAACCAGCTCCCTGTTCATGTAAAAGAGGCCGACACAGTCTCTACATTTAAGACCAGGCTCAAAACGTTCCTCTTTGAAATAGTTTATGGTCAGGCCAGTTAGGAACAGAAATAAAAACCTACAGTTTTAGCTCCGCTGCCCTTGGAGCAATTCTGCTGGAGAAGTATGGAGCGGAACACTATCCTCTGGTTCTTCTACTTTACCTATCAACAATATTTAATATTACTTCAACTGTAGTCTGTTCATTGCTGTTCACATGTTTCTCTCTCTGTTTCAGACACTGCGGCGGCTGCTCCAGTGACGACCCCCCCCATCTGTCTGGAGGATCGATCTCTACACTGGACGATCTATGCTCCACCCGCCTGGAGGAACTCCCTCAACCCTGGATTAGCCACACCTCGTCTGCCTGGACCAACTCCATCTACTGTAGATGAACTGTTCCTCATCTCCTGCTGGAGGAGCTCTCTCTACACTGGGTGGACTGCTCCTCGTCCTCCTGGAGGAACTCTTTAAAGCCACCTCCCTCTTGAGTGGTTCTGGATGAACTCTTTAAAGCCACCTCCCTCTTGAGTGGTTCTGGTTCAGTCCAAGTGGATGTCAGTCCTAGTTCATCTGCAGCCTGTCCGTCCGTGGGAGTAGGATCTCTCCTTCACTGTGGTTCTCCTCAGGTTTATACTTTGTCCCGTGGGGTTTTTTGTAGTTTTTCCTGAAGGAGGGTCAAAGGACAGGGGCATTCTGGGACAGTTATCTGAACTGCTTTTACCTGTGGCCCATCGAGGCAACTGTTGTTGTGATTTTGGGCATTATAAAAATAAATTGATTTGATTTGATATATACTGACCCCTACCCTCCAGCAGCCGTTCCTAGTCTTCCTGATCAATTAGCCTACATTATTCAGCCTCACACAGCTATTCCACATTTGTTAAATAGTAATAACAAACACTTGTTACTATTGTCACAAAGAATATCAATGTCAATACAGACACTTTTGTGAAAAAAGCTGCAACATCTGCTGTACCGACTGTAAACAGAACCAGATTCAAAAAATCTTTTGCAGCGACTGCAATAGATGTTGTGTAAATAATCTTTGTTACGAACACCATCGGGAATTAAAACGTCGTCCAAAGTTGAAAAACCGGTCAGCAGCTGCCAGATCGATAAAAAATGTCCAAGATGTAAAATCAAACTATGTACCTTTTGTAAGCAACCTAAAAAACAGCCGTTCACTCTGGTGCTCAGAGGTCTGACTCAATCAGTGGAGAGGAAGTTAAACATGTTTGCTACATGAGAACAAAACCAATCAAAGTGAAAGAAAAGATACATCAAAAATTGTTTTTTTGATTTTGATACCAGTCAAACCACAGGAAATCACATCCCTGTGCTAGTAGGACACTGGATCTGGAAAGGCGAATCATGCGCTGTAAATTTTCTTCATTTCCTTCAAAATAGATACAAACATACAACTTTCATTTCATATTACGGCAAAAGCTTTGATCACCACATCATTTTGAATGCTTATGTGACTCAAGGATTGTCACCATTCACTATAGCTCAGGGGAGTAAAATCATTTTGATTACTGATTCTGACTTTCAACTTAAATTCATTGACTCGTTCTCATTCATTCCCATCCCGTCCGGAGAATTTCCTAAAGTGTTAGGTTGTAAAACTCAGCTTAAAAAAGGCTTCTTTCCACACAAGTTCAGATAGTTAAAAAAATCGATATAAAGGTAAATATCCATCTCCTGATATGTACAGTGCTGATGAGAGTCCAAAACAAAGAAGATTTTTTCAGTTGGTATGAGACCGTAAAGGATAATGAATTTGACTATGATGCTGAATTGCGAAAACAAGGTTCAGATCCTGGCTGAGGGTGCCAGCAACTTCCGCGATGAATTCATAAAGACAACTCGCTGTGACTTTTGACAACGTCACAATTGCTTCAGCAGCACTGGCTGTTTTTCAGTCTAAATTCTTAAAACCTGACAATTGCAATTCCATGCCCGAACAATTACAGAACAGAGTTTAAGGCATATTCACACGCTTCCATACAATGGCTAGAGTTTGAGGCCTTCTTGCATGGCATAACAATAAGACATACTTTGAATGGTGGGGAAATTAAATTTGGTCATTATTCTGTTGATGGATGTGCTGAGATAGATGGAGAGATAACAGTTTTCGAGTACCTTGGCTGCTTCTATCACGTGTGTCCCGAATGCTTTACCCCACATGATAAATCGACGCTCACAGGATTGTGTTTTAGCCACATCTAGTCTGACACTTTGAAAAGAATAGAGGAGTTATAATCAGATTATAAAATGCATTCTTTCATTGTGATGTGGAAACATGAATGGAATTTTTTGAAAATAACAGATTCAAGGGTTAAATCTTTCTTAGAGGTTTCAAGAACCTACGTGTTATACGGAGGATGTTCATGAACAATCAGAGAAGTGAATGTACCCGTGGTGCAGAAGACAGGGCCCTCCGAGCTGTGTGGGTCACGGTGGAGCTAAATGAAGCAATGAGAAAAGGCTATAGAGTGGGTGAAAGTTATGAAGTATGGCACTTTGAAGAGATCAAATCAAGTGTTTAAATACTATATCTACACTTTCCTTAAACAGAAGCAGGAGGTGTCGGGGTACCCTTCAGGAGTTGACAACCTTCAAAGTAAGCAAGCTTACATCGACGTCTATAAAAAAAACAGGGTATTGAACTTGACCCGCAGAAGATAGCTTACAACGCTACTAAAAGGCAAATATCAAAGCAATTACTAAATTCAATTTGTGGAAAACTCGTCCAAAGGGCTACTCAGCTCTCCAGCACGCTCGTGACCTCTCCCGAGAGTTTTTTTGACTTTCTCTTTTTGAGCGAATTTGACATTTCAAAGTTTCACGTCATAAACGACGATGTCGCACTCATTCAATGGCGCTATAATTCTAACTGTGTCTTACCCCCAGGCGATGCAAATATTTTTCTAGCAGCTTTCACCACTGCTTATGCACGGCTTGAATTGTATCAATTAAAACAATTAGATTTGCTCCAAGATCGAATATTATACTTTGACACTGATTCTCTTGTTTACACAAGCATGCCCACAGATCAGTATAACTCCCCGATCGGTAATTATCTGGGAGATTTGACACTCGTCAAGAAATCGCTGCTCAATACATTAAAATCACCTGCAATATGAAAACCTTTGAGCTCACAAATAAACAGAGGGTGATCAAGTTTGGTGTTGTCTTTGATAAGAGACATCTCCTTCCAGATGGGAGAACACTGCCGTTCAGTGCACAAACTACTTGGTTATTGCAAAAAAGATTGTATAGATTTATGATGGGATGACCTTTCTATTCAGTCCTTCTGTTATTATTTTATGTTTTTGTATCCTGTATTATTCTGTACTATGTATTCAGAGTTATTTTTCATGAATCCTGCATTGTGTATTATTTAGCAAAAAAAATCATTCATTCGTGTATTCAAACATGTATTCATGTGTTGTAATCATTAAAGATTTCTTTCATCATTCTTCTCTCCCCCACCTGTTTCTTCCTGGTTAGTAGTGACCGGTGACGTCACATCCGGTGAGTCTATTCTGCGTTTGCGAGTTGATCGTTCTCCACACTTTATTGTTAATCCACGAATTATACAAAAACTATCTTACCCTCCTACACATAATTGAAAGTTTAATTGCTCCCTAAACAACCCGGAGCCTCATTTAGCTCACTTTGTTCAGTACTTCGTGGATTAAATCCCCCCCCTGCCCGCTAGCATCAACCGGAGCTAGCCTAGCCGACTAGCGCCATGGCTGGCCCATCCTCCGCCTCTTTCGCCCTTACCTGTTCAAGTTGTCATATGTTGAGTCAGAACCCCGCTTCCTTCACTGACGACAGGGAGAGTTGCGTGAAGTGTAGCGTAGTGGTAGCTTTGGAAGCCAGGGTTACAGAGTTAGAAGCGCGGATCCGCATTGTGGAGGAGCTAAAGTCTAGCTATAGCCAGGTCGTAGCATCAGGTTTACCGGACCGCGCCGCAGGTAGCAGTGTTAGCATGGTTAGCAGTGTTAGCGGTAGCAAGGCTAAGCCTCAGGATAAGACCAGCCCCCCAGCGCCTCCCGCGCAGCCGGGACCAGACCAGGAACAAGACAGGGATAGATTTGTGACAGTTCGGAGGGATCGATGCGCTAAACGCCAGCCTTTAGTGCACCATAAGCTTCCCGTATGCAATAGGTTTGCCCCACTGGCGATCACACGCCCGCCGAACGTGACACTCTGGTGATTGGAAGTTCCATAGTCAGAGACGTGAAGCTGCCAGCAGCCTCAGTTAGGTGTTATCCGGGGCCAGAATGGGTGACATCAAGGAAACCTTAGGCTTTTAAAACAGAGTAGTCAGAGGTTCCGTCAGTATCGTGATACCCGGAGGTGGGAATGACACCCGGCGGAGACAATCAGAAGTGCTCAAATTGCAGGGTGGAGCGGTGTGTGAATTGGCGAAGTCGATGTCAGACTACCGTAATATTTTCTGGTCCCTCCCCAATCGGGTCAATGCTGAAATGTACAGCCGCTTTTCAGCAGTCAACTGCTGGTTGTCTAGTTGGGGCCCCCATAACAACGTAGTCTTTGTTGACAATTGGAGTGCGTTCTGGGGAAAGCTCATACGCAGGGATTGCATCCATCCGACTTCGGAGGGTACATCACTTTTAGTTCGAATTTGGCCGATAGCCTTAGTCGCCTAAAGTGACGCTCTAAATATGAGTCCCGGTGCAGAGTCTCTTCTCTGTCGCTAAGCTCGCCCGCGCTGTCACAGATCAAGTGTTCAGAGTCAAAGCAAATAGAGACTGTGCGTGTCCCTCGTGTAAATAACGCCAATAAGTCAGATCCAAATACAGATAATTTAGGTGTCAGGACCAAATAACTTAATACAAATAATCCCTACACATGATACAAATAAACTAATAAATAAGCATGTAAAATGTGGATTGCTAAACATTAGGTCAATTTCCTCCAAATCACTTTTAGTTAATGAATTAATTAACGATTATAATATTGATCTTTTAGCTTTAACTGAAACTTGGCTTCAACAAGATGATTATGTCAGATTAAATGAGGCCACCCCACAGAGTCATGTTAACTTTCAAGCTGCCAGGAGCTCAGGCCGGGAGGTGGGGTGGCAGTAATTTCACATTCTAGTTTACTCCTGAGTCCTAAAATTAACAAAATTAATAATGAGTCTTCCTCATTTGAAAGCCTTATCCTATCAATCACCTGCCCAAACTGGAGAAACCAAAAAAGCTGTTCTGTTCATAATAATCTATCGACCTCCTGGTCCTTATTCATTGTTCTTAACAGAATTCTTTGACTTCCTATCAAATTTAGTATTAGACTGGGAAAATATCGTGGTGGTTGGGGATTTCAACATTCATGTGAATGAAAATAGTTGCCTCAGTAATGCCTTTAGCGCTTTATTAGACAGCATTGGTTTCACTCAAAATGTAAATGAACCAACCCACAGTCACCAGCACACTCTGGACCTGGTTCTAACTTATGGAATAGAGATTAGTGACCTTAATGTCTTCCCAAAACCCAATAATGTCAGATCACTTCCTAATTACCTTTCAGTTTATTCTTAAGGACTATCCAGCTCCTCAGACTAAAACTATAATGAAAAGGACAATATCTGAAAAATCTATTTTAAAGTTCAGAGAAATAATAGAACCAATATTTAATATTACGTCATGTGATCCTGTCGTTAACAGCGCCAGTCCCAGTGCTATTGATAACTCTGTTGACTCAATGGTCAACTCTCTAAAATCTGCTCTTGATGTTGCAGCTCCACTTAAACAGAAAGTAATCAGGCCAAAACGAGCCTCCCCCTGGTACAATGAAGAACTACGTTCTCACAAACAAAGGGTAAGAAAACTAGAGAGATCCTTACGCCGTCCCACACAGAAGAATCCCTGAAAGAATGGAAAACTTGCCTTCTGTCTTATAAGCAGGCTCTGCGTAAGGCTCAAACCAGATATTATTCAAATTTAATAGAAGTAAATAAAAATAACTCTAGATTTCTCTTCAGCACTGTAGCCAGGCTGACAAACTGTCACAACGCAGTAGAACCCTCAATACCAGTTACTCTAAGCTGCAATGACTTCCTTCTATTCTTTAACAGCAAAATCACAACTATTAGAGATAAACTAAATGCAATTACTCCCACTATTAGTACTGAGCAAGCCCAGACTGCAAAGCTAGTGTCCCATACAAATCCTTCAGTAATACTAGATAGGTTCACTGCTGTTGATCAGGCAGAGATAACTTCAGTCATTATGTCCTCCAAAACATCAACTTGTATTTTAGACCCAATCCCAAGTAGACTCTCAAAGAAATTCTCCCCTAATTATAAATCCCATTCTTAATATAATAAATACTTCACTAGAAAGCGGTTATGTCCCTCAGTCCTTCAAATATGCAGTGGTTAAACCACTTTTGAAAAGCCTAATCTAGACCCCGACATACTGGCAAACTATAGACCTATTTCTAATCTGCCCTTTGTCTCTAAAATCCTTGAAAGAATTGTGATTAAACAGCTTTGTCGCCACCTGCAGGACAATAATTTATTTGAAGTTTTTCAGTCAGGGTTCCGTGCATACCACAGCACTGAAACTGCACTAGTTAAAGTCACAAATGATCTGTTATTAGCTGCTGATGATGGACAGGTCTCAATCCTGGTTCTGTTGGACCTCAGCGCAGCGCTTGACACCATCGACCACAACATTCTACTGCAGAGGTTAGAATGTGATGTAGGTGTCAGTGGAACCGCCCTTAGCTGGTTTAAATCCTATCTATCTGATAGGTACCAGTTTGTTAATGTAAACCAGAGATCTTCCCCATGTTCTAAAGTAACCTACGGTGTGCCGCAGGGTTCAGTACTGGGTCCAGTTCTGTTCACTCTTATATGCTGCCCTTAGGTATGATCATCAGAAAGCATGGCATTAACTTCCACTGCTATGCAGATGACACTCAGCTGTATTTATCAATGAAACCTGATCAGACCCATCAAGTAGACAGACTTAGTGCCTGCGTGAAAGACATAAAAACTTGGATGACTCTTAATTATCTGCTCCTTAACCCTGAAAAACCGAGGTCATTCTGCTGGGCCCTAAGCACCTGCGAGACTCCTTATCTGACCAGATAGTTTCTCTGGACAATATCACTGTAGCCCCCAGCTCTACTGTAAGAAACCTTGGGGTCCTATTTGACCAAGATCTCTCGCTCAAAGCTCATATAAATCAAGCCTGTAAAACAGCCTACTTTCATTTGCGAACATAGCCAAAATTAGAAAAATCCTGCCCAGAGACGATGCCGAAAAACTCATCCATGCATTTGTCACATCCAGATTAGACTATTGTAACGCTTCTGCTTACAGCGTGTCCTAAAAGCTCTATAAGAAGCTTTCAACTGGTTCAAAATGCAGCAGCAAGATTATTAACAGGTACTAGAAAAAGAGATCATATTTCACCAGTGTTGGAGTCTCTTCACTGGCTTCCTGTTGAGTTTAGAATCAAATTTAAAATCCTCCTCCTGACTTATAAAGCTTTAAACAATATGGCCCCATCCTACCTCAAAGATGCAATAGTAGCTGCATCATCCAAACAGAGCTCTTCGCTTTCTCAAAATGCTGGACTATTGTTAGTCCCCAGAGTCTCTAAAAGCACAGTAGGAGGTCGAGCATTTAGCTACCAAGCTCCTATGTTATGGAACCAGCTCCCTGTTCATGTAAAAGAGGCCGACACAGTCTCTACTTTTAAGACCAGGCTCAAAACGTTCCTCTTTGAAATAGCTTATGGTCAGGCCAGTTCGGAACAGAAATAAACCCACAGTTTTAGCTACGCTGCCCTTGGAGCAATTCTGCTGGGGAAGTATGGCAGCTTGAACACTATCCTCTGGTTCTTCCTACTTTATCTATCAACAATATTTAATATTACTTCAACTGTAGTCTGTTCATTGCTGTTCACATGTTTCTCTTTTTCTCTCCACTTCCCCGGGAGTGGAGACTGTTTCAGACACTGCGGCGGCTGCTCCAGTGACGACCCCCCCACCCCCACCTGTCTGGACGATCTATGCGCCACCCGCCTGGACAGCTGGATTAGCCACACCTCGTCTGCCTGGACGAACTCCTTCTACTTTAGATGAACTGTTCCTCATCTCCTGCTGGAGGATCTCTCTACACTGGTGGACTGCTCCTCGTCCGCCTGGAGGAACTCTTTAAAGCCACCTCCCTCTTGAGTGGTTCTGGCTCCACAGTCCAAGTGGATGCGTCAGTCCTAGTTAATCTGCAGCCTGTCCGTCCGTGGGAGTAGGATCTCTCCTTCACTGTGGTTCTCCCCGAGGTTTCTACTTTTTCCCATGGGGTTTGTAGTTTTTCCTCGCCCGTGAAGGAGGGTCAAAGGACAGGGGCATTCTGGGACAGTTATCTGAACTGCTTTTACCTGTGGCCCATCGAGGCAACTGTTGTTGTGATTTTGGGCATTATAAAAATAAATTGATTTGATTTGATTTGATTTAGATGAATAAAGTAAGTGTTTCCACTTGTCTAAGCCGTTATTTTACAGAAACATCACACGCATCACATGGAGGAAATATATTTTGACCTGCGCTTCCAGCTCCCGTTCACAGCCGTGCTGGTTGGAACAAGTGGAAGTGGAAAGTCTTTTTTTGTAAAACAATTACTCTAAAATATGGACCATACTCTTTCTAGACGTCCCGATCGCATCATCTGGTGCTATTCATCCTATCAACCTGTGTATAATGAAATAGCTACAAATGTGAATGTTTAATTTATTGAAGGAATCCCTGAATCTGTGACAGACTAAAATATTTTTCCATCAAATCAGCACAATCGTTTAGTCATTGACGATTGTATGGATACTGGCTCCAATCACAATGAATTAATGAAAGCACTACAGACATCATCGAAATTTAACGGTAATCTTTTTAGTCCAAAGCTAGTTTCATCAAGGAAAGCATAGTAGAACGATCAGTTTAAACACAAAGTATATCGCTCTCTTCAAATCACTGCGCGATAAAATGCAGATAAGAATATTAGCGCTACAAAAGTTCCCAGGTCAAAGAGAATATTTTCTACAGAGTTTGAATGATGCGACTAAAGACCCATATTCACATTTAATTGTGGACTCAAGGCCCGAATGTCCAGAACAGCTCCGACTGAGAAGTGGTATACTACCACACGAAAAGTCTGTGGTATACCAGTATAAAAGGTGATTTAAAAAATGTCAAAATGGATTAAAAGAAACCTTCCTATTTTAATGCAATATGACTTGTTTCAGCACCAACAACGTCTGATGCTATTTAACAATATTAGCACCGTGTTTAGGAAAGGGAAGGGCAAATCTGAATGCTCTACTCAACATGGATCCGAGACCGCGCCCGTACATTACAGGGGCAAGGCAAGTTTATTTGTAGAGCACAATTCGTACACAGGGCAATTCAAAGTGCTTTACATAAACAGGAAAAGTTGCATTAAAATCACAAAACACAAAAAGACACACAGAATCATTTTAAAATCATTTTAAAATAAAGTGCTTTAAAAGAGAAGAGTGCAGATAGATCTTTCAGTTGTATTCACGTCTAAACAGAACTGTTTTTAGCCTGGATTTAAACATAGTCAGAGGAGGCCTGTCTCACATCTTCGGGGAGACTGTTCCAGATTTTAGTGCAAAAAACTGAAATGCTGATTCCCCATGTTTAGTCCTGACTCTAGGCACCAGCAGGAGGCCGGTCCATGTTTAGTCCTGACTCTAGGCACCTGCAGGAGGCCGGTCCCTGAGGTCCTCAGATGGTTCATGTGGCTCTCACATGTCAGATGTTCTTTGGTGCTTGGCAGTGGAGAGACTTAAACACAAGCAGAGCTGCTTTAAAGTCTATTCTCTGAGCCACAGGAAGCCAGCGCAATGTTTTTTAGGTGGTAAAAGGCTGTTGATGTTATTGATTTGATGTGGCTGTCAAAGTTCAGGTCTGAGTCCATTATAACCCCCAGATTTCTAACTTGATTTGTCGGTTTTAGAGCGAGAGACTGGAGGTGACGCTGACACTTTCTGTCTGTTTCTGCGGCCCAAAGACGATGATTTCAGTCTTGTCTGAGTTTAGCTGAAGAAAATTGTTTTGCATCCACGCTGATCTGTTGGATGCAATGACAGAGTGAATCCACTGGTCCATATTCACCTGCCGTCAGTGAGACATAGATCTGAGTGTCGTCTGCGTAGTTGTGATAAGACACATTTGTGCTGAGTATTAACTGACCTAAGGGCAGCATGTAGAGGTTGAACAGAAGGGGTCCCAGGATTGACCCTTGGGGCACCCCACAGGTCAAGCTCACGTGGTCTGAGACACAGTTACCAATCTCAACAAAGTACTCTCTGTCCTCAAAGTAGGACTTCAACCAATTTAGGGCAGTGCCAGTGATGCCCATCCAGTCCTCTAGTCTCTGTAGGAGGATCCCATGATCGACAGTGTCAAAAGCAGCGCTCAGATCTAACAGAATTAAGACTGAGGCTTTGCCCGCGTCAGTGTTCAGGCGGATGTCATTTGTCACCTTGATAAGGGCAGTCTCAGTGCTGTGATGAGGTCTAAAACCTGACTGAAAAACATCAAATGAGTTGTTTATTAAGAGGAAGTCAGTGAGCTGTTCGTAAACAACCTTTTCGAGGACTTTGCCTAAAAATGGCAGATTTGAGATGGGCCGATAATTTTTCAGTTCTGAGGCATCAAGACTGCTCTTCTTTAGGAGAGGCTTAATGACCGCAGTTTTCAAGGCCCTTGGGAATGTTCCAGATTGAAGCGACATGTTAACTGTGAGTGAGTGGTGTTAACAAAGTGCTCAGAACAGACTTTAGACTCTGGTGGTAACACATGGAGGCAGCATGTAGAAGAACTCAGACTGTGATGATCTCTTGGACAGTTTTGTCAGTTACAGGTGCAAACTGAGTCAGCTCTAAATGTGTAGGTGGTTTTAAAGTTATTATTTGCACAGTGGAATTTATGGCATTTTTAATGCCCTGAACCTTGTCATTAAAGAATACTGCAAACTCATTGCACTTAGCTGTGGAAATTAGTTCTAACGGCAGCAGAATTGGAGGGTTTGTTAGTCTGTTTACTGTTGCAAACAGAACATGTGAGTTATTACTGCAATTTCCAATTATTTCAGAAAAAAATCCTTCCCTTGTTTTACATAAAATTAGGTTGTACATGTACAACCTTTCTCTATAAATCTCTTTATGAATCTGGAGCTTTGACTTGCGCCATTTTCGCTCAGCCCTGCGGCACTCCCTTTTCTGTGCCCTGACTGTCTCATTATTCCTCCATGGCGCCTTCTGCTTATTTTTAACCATTTTAACCTTCATAGGAGCAATGGTGTCCAGAACATTCAAGATATTAGATGTAACAGAATTTAAAAAGTTGTCAACATTTGAACATGAAGGATTTTCAAAGTTTATCATTTCCATGAAGAGTGCACTTGTGCTGTCATTTATGTGTCTCCTCCGAACAACTGCAGGACCAGTCGGTGATTTGGGAATAACAGACAGGTCAAAGAAAACACAGAAATGATCAGACAGTGCCACATCGACCACATTGACGTTTGAAAAATTAACCCCCTTTGTAATTAGCAGGTCCAGAGTGTGCCCTCTGCTGTGAGTGGGGCCTCTCACATGCTGAGTAAGACCAAAGGTTTCAAGTACAGCATCAAGCTCTTTAGTGTTTCTGTCGCAAACATTATCCACATGAACATTGAAATCACCTGTAATGACCAAACTGTCAAAGTCTGTGCATACAACTGAAAGCATCTCAGTAAAATCATCAATAAAACCTTGGCAGTGCTGGGGAGGCTTGTACAGGACAATGTAGAGTGTGGAGGGAGACTGTTTTAGCTCCATTTTAAAAGATAAATACTCAAATGATGAAAACACCCCAAAAGACAACCTCTGGGTAACTATTTTATCTCTAAAAACTGCACAGACACCTCCACCCTTTTTGTCGTCGCGTGTTTCAGATTCAAACTTGAAGCTCGGTGGAGTCGCTTCTATTAGAACTACATCCCCCGTGTTTTTGTCAAGCCATGTTTCAGTTAAAAACATAAAATCAAGATTATAAGAAGATATAAAATCATTAATTAAAAGTGATTTGTTACATAATGATCTGACATTAAGCACAGCAAGTTTCAGATTGGTTTCAGTGTGACTGGACGTTATCTTTTCACAGGGAATATGAATTAAATTTCTAAGATTGGACAGTCTAACTGTCCTTCTGTTCTCCAGTCTGTGTGACGTGACTACAGATATAACACAGGGCCCCGGGTTTGTTTGACCATTTTCATGACCATAAGTCCCAGCAACGCTGAGACCCACTGCATCCTAGCTATGGATGCAGTGGGTCTCAGCGTCCACAAACCCGCCTCCTCTCTGACATTAGCCATGTTTACATGCGCAAAATGTCTTTAATCTGATCATGAATCGGATTAAAATTTTACTGTGTACATGGACCCTGAAAAAAATAATCTGATTACGACACGCGTTTACATCTGTTATACATCTGATCGGAATAAATACTTTTGACATGCGCAGAATTGGCTAACATACCGGAAACAGTAGAAGAAGAACAAACTTCCACTGTAAACAAACATGGCTGCGTACGTTTTGGCTCGTAACATTTTTCTTGGTTGATTTCACCTCCTGTTCGTGCTGTTCAATAATACTTTTGATATGGAGCTGTATTGTGTGCTTCAGTTGTAAAGGGGCGTTCAGACCGCAGCGACCAACGCGACCAGTTTACATGTAAAGTCTATGGTGTCGCGCGACACCATAGACTTTACTATGACTGACTGACGCTGGACCAATGATCTCTCTCCCTCGCTCTTTTCTTCAGCTTTTTGGGAGGGCATCCGTGGCTCTCTCTCCCTCTCTCTCCTCTGCTCATGTAGCAGCCGTGCACTTTTATTCTGGTGCCGTCACATATTTTGACCACTTTATCGAAGGATGAGGAGGAAAACCACACAGTGCTGGCTGCACACCGTGCTCCGTGAAGCACATGTTACACACGTGACACACACGTGACACACACGTGCTCGTCTCTGCCCTGAGACCGAGCCCACACGGCCCAGGTCCCCGGCCCGGCCCGACAACAGAGCGGAAAATGTGGTCCCGAACGCCCGCTCCCAGGAATCTAAACTCTAGCAGCAGGTCAGCTGCGCTGGTCGCTGACGTAACAGACATGCGCAGAGAGGATTCCTTCAACCAAAACATCAGAAGAAGCGTGTACATGGCATCGATTGGAATAACGATCGGCATAACCCACCCGTCTCAATTGGAATGAAATTTTGATCCGAATGAGTGTAATCGGGTCAGAATATTCCGAATGGCACGTTTACATGAATCATTTTTATTCCGATCAGGCTTTTAATCCGATTACATGTGTCCATGTAAACGTGGCTAATGTTTAAATCCAGGCTAAAAGAGTTCTGTACAGACGTGCAAACGACTGAAAGATCTATCTGCACTCTGACCTTTTAAAGCACTTTATTTTAAAATGATTCTGTGTGTCTTTTTGTGTTTTGTGATTTTAATGCAACTTTTCCTGTTGTGTAAAGCACTTTGAATTGCCTTGTGTATGGATTGTGCTCGACAAATAAACTTGCCTTGCCTTTCCTTACTCCAACCATCTGATCGATTCATCTGAAAAACATTTATTCTGTCTAACATAACAGCCATCATAAGGCAATGCAACTGTGTCTTTAGGAAGAAACAAAGTACACTGTTGTACCACAACATGAATTTCTCTTTGTCTGACTTGATCATGCTGCTGTAGCCGTAGTAGGATGGGGCTTCATTGGCTCTGGTGTTAAACATGTGGGGAAAGAAGCCCTTCTATGGAGCTAATTGAATGACACATGCATTTGCAAAGAAAATAATAGTTTTGTACACGTTGTCTAAAGTTTTGAGGAGCCAAAAACAAATGCGAGCAGAAAAATCAGGTTTGCAAATAAAAAATGTGTAATGATGTGTATATATATTTTTTTGCAAAAAAAAAGTTGGTAGAAATGAATCATTTTTCAAAGAAATAATTAAAATTTTCACACAAGAAAAAAATATATTTGTGAAGAAAATTCAATGACACAACTCAAATTTTCTTGTGTAATACCCATTATTGACCTGCACTGCTCCCTGTGTCTTTGTGGAGCAATGTTTTCTTTCCTCTTCATTTTATTTTGCGCGTGGACTTCTGGCACTGTCTTTGCGTGGGGGGAGGAGTCAGGTGATTGACAGGTGAAAGGCGGGAGCAGACCTCCCCCTCCTGCTACATCATCATCTGGCGTCTCACAGTCAGATAGAGAGGGCAACCCAGTAAACAAACAGTTTGGTGAAGTTAGCATCATATTCACAGATTCGGACTTCTAAGGTCAATAGCTCTTAAACGAAAAACTCTTTGGAGATCATAATCATGTCAAAATACTCACATTTACACAGCCAAATGACTACAACATCGATTTTTAAAATGCATATTTTTGGTGCAGCAAAGTACATTGAGTCAAACGCAGAGCTGAGACGACGCTTAGGGACCGTAAACAAATAGCACTACCCAAAATGTACATACTCAATAACTACAAGAAAACATCTTGTACAGTTACAAAACTCTAATTCTACATAAATAAACCTCTAGATTTCAAATGTTTTACCATAAAAATCTTCATAAGTTTTTATGTTGAATTCTGAATATTGATCTTCAATAACTTTTTTATTGTTCAATGTACAGTCACCAAATTCACAGCACATCAATGATAGCCATATGTAACGGGTGTGGGTCTGTTCATTAAAAGTCTAATGGTGACTTGTTACACATCCGTTAACCCTTTTTATATCTGCGTTGTGTTCTTGAGTTCTGCGCTGACGGTAGGAGGACCACAGGACACGGTTGACCACTGGATGCACTTTTACTGCACAAATAATAGAAAACACAAATCCTCATGTCATGTCTCTCCATGCACACAGCTCAGTCCCCTCCTCAGATTGCATTGCGCAGACTGAGTACCACCAATAGTGCATGTAAACATGAAAAATAAAAACATTGATTACAAATATAATGTTTCAAATGTCCAGTGAATAACATATTAATTAACACTTTATAAAACCTTGCACATACCTGCACAAATAATAGAAAACACAAATCCTCATGTCATGTCTCTCCATGCACACAGCTCAGTCCCCTGTTAGCAGCAAACACATGGAAATCACTGAAGCTAACTTTCAAGCACATGTGGTTACAGTAAACTTGCAAAATGACATGAAAACGTTTTGTACACGGTCAAACTAAACATGGGGATTTATAAACTATCAGCTATGATATTTTACCATGAATTTACAAAATCTATAGTGCCAAAATACCGAAATAATATGATTTTACTGACAAGAGAAAAACTGTGCTTACCTCCTCAGATTGCATTGCGCAGACTGAGGGAGGCGCTGTTGCGCAGCACGCAAGGCACGTTGTTCTTAAAGTAACAGTACAGGCAAAAATGTGCAAGTCTTAATACAGTGTAATAACAGGCTAAACATGCCTTAAACAATTAAATAACCATAAAAAAGAACAAAATGAGGGATTTGGTGAAGTTCACAAATAAAAATAAAAGTACATTTCTCATTGGTTACACATATATATCTTTTCTCAGCAGAAACTGTTTAACATTTTCTTTTTATATCAGGAAAAGCTCTGTAGTCAACCGCTCCTGATTCATTGGTTGTGGTTTTTGTAGTTAGTGTTGATGTAAGAAATGGAGCGGGTTGAGCAGCTGGTGTAGAGGAGACAGTCGGGCTGTAATGATAAAACATGATAGTTAAAAACACAAAACCCCACATTACTAAACCCATCAACAATTAAAAATGTCTTACCTGACTATTAATGTTGGTTTCACAACACTGATTTTCTTGCTTTTTATTCAAGGAAAGCACCCTCATTATGGTTGGCTGGTTTGTACCTCTAAAAACAAAAACAAAGAAAAAAACAGTTAACCATACCCCTAGATTCTGAATATACTGTGTTGTATCAATAAAATACAAGTCAACTCACTAAAAGAAGGCATGCTCACCTGTGATTAGTTTTGTGGTTCTGTCTCTGAACAGACCTATGTTGGATCTTTTATAAGACCCACACCAGGGGACCGCCCATGTGGGGGTGTGACAAGGTAAAGGGGGCCTTTACTTGACCCCTTCACGTGTTTGTAGCAGATTTTGTCAGAAGTTCAGGGACACTCGGCTGAAGCTCTTACTACAGACATGCATAATGTGAAGGAAAAAGGTATGTGTTACTACAGCCGTCATGTGCCTGGGAGGGGGTGGACAGTGGGATAATCAGTGGAAATCACTCGTTACACACTAACAATCCTTTAACAAACATTTATTTAAACCATGAATAAACATCTGTTTTATAGTAATTAACCATTTGCTCGAACCAGCTGTGTAAACATCCCTTTTATGCTAATTATCCCACCCCCCTTCTCCTAAAAATAAAAAAAAAAAAAAAAACAACTGTTCGACTGACATGAATGCAGATTCTATGACTGACTGGTGTAAATGTAACGGCATTATACATGAACTCTACTTTCTAAATGAATGTGGACATTATTATGTAACCTGTATGAAAGTAAGAACTGAGGAAAACAGGATCATTGCACTGTATATTGCACTTTTGGCCCCTCCCCCTGAAGACCACAGGTACGAGCAGCTCTGCTTTTGCTTAATGCAATTGTACATCGTCGTAATAAATGAATAAATGAAAAAGAATGAAATGAGGACCATAGTTCTTTATAGAGTTCTTTATTGAGCATCTAAAACACAGGACGACAATAAACTGTGTGTGAGATCATAAAGTAGAAACTAAAAAAAAGACTAATGATTACAGTTTTTAGGTTTTGTACTGGTTAGGGGCTGATGCACAGGAAACATAAAGACAAAGAGAGGCCCCCGTCACACTCTGAAGCCCCACCAGAAATAGACGGATGTCGTCATGAGCAAAAGAAGGAATGACATCAAAATGACTTTCAGACACAAAACAAAAAACAAATGAGCTCCCATTTAATAATCCTGTTTTTCTTTTTCACTGCAGTGCTGTGGACGACTGTCTGGACTCACTCGCTGGACTCACACTGACTCCTTGAGTACTTGGCTGCAGCCATGTTTTTCTTACTCATTCGATCTCTCATTGTCTCCAGTTTCTGGATCTTCTCATTTTCTCCCGTCTCCTTCATCTTCTCAATGAGAAACTCCAGATGGACAATGGTGGACACTGAGTCGACGTTCAGAGCGATCTTCTCCAGCTGCTGCACTAAGTCAAAGGCTTCATTCAGACACTGAGCTTGGGCTTCTTGAAGTTCAGACATTTCTTTCTCCAGATCCTCCAGCAGAGTGGTCTTCTCCTCACTCTGGGTTTTGTTCTCTTCAAACTTGGTCTTCATTTCTTCAATGGTTGTTTCCACTGTTCTGCTCTTGGTCACATATCTCTTCTTCTCTTTCACATGAACGTCCACTGAACATTTCCCAGAACATGAAGTACATTTGCCTTTTTTAATGACCTCGCACCAGCCTGGACTCCAGGCCCAGGTGCATCCTGGGTAATGGCAGTTCTCCTTACACGTGTTACAGGTGACAGCTTTGTTGTCCCACCAGGCTTTGATGGGTTCTTTCTCTTTGTGGGTTTCTTCTATGTTAACTTTAAAGTTTTTATTCTCCTCTATCTCATGTTGATGTCGTGAAAGTTCTTCTTTGTTTTTTCTGATCGCCTCCTGCTTCATTTCCACTTCTGTCACTCGTTCCTTCAGGTTCTGGATGCAGGCTGTGAGTCTGAATCTCCCTTCTATCACCTTCACAGTCGTCTTCAGAGACTGAGGTTTTGCCTTTTCTAGAAAGTCTGAAAACTTCTTCAGTCCTCTGTTTGAAGTTTTAAATGCATTTTGTGCCTCTTCTTCATCATCACTGTCATCTTCAATTTTCTCCTTTTGACAGTTGTTGAACAGAAAATACACTGGTTCATTTTCCAAATCTCTGGCACAACGGATCTTTGCATCTTCCAGAGCTTTGAGAGCACCTTTTGGTTTTCCTCTGACTGAGTGAGTCATCAAAACCACGATGTTCTTCTCCATGTCTTTGCCGAACAGAGAAGTGACTGAGTTGAAGATGTAGGCCAGTCTATCGTCCAGTCTGTTCTCTGTGGCCTTCATGACCAAACCCACAGCGTTGACAGTGTCCACTCCATCAGGGAGACAGAACAGGTCCTGGAGTAACTTCATAATCGTCTGATCTTTTTCTATGCCTTCTGTGTGTCCGAATCCTGGAGTGTCGATGATGGTCAGAGAATAAGGAACAGTTGTTCCTTCAAATCCATAGATTTCATAAACAGACACAGCAGAGGTCTGACTCTCAGACTGAGGTCTGTCCTCGTCTGAAATGACCTCAAACCAGACTTTGTCTTCAAACTCCACCCCCATCACAAAGTTGACCAGGGCGTTGATCAGAGTGGACTTTCCTGCCCGAGTTTCTCCCACCAGCAGGATGGTCTTGTTCTGGTGCTTTGGATCATATTCTCCAAGAGTAAATCTCCTCAGTTTGGACTCATTGGACTTATCTGATGTTTTGTCCAGATTCACTCTTCTCAGCTGCAGCTGGTATCGAGCAGGAGGTCCATTGTCTATTTTCCTGCTTTCGTCAATGTACCGTCTAAAGTCAGAAGCCATATTTCTCCTGCAGGGAAAGAGAATTTAAAATCATGTTAATAATGGTGTAACATACTTCTTTTTCCACTGTTATAATATCCATTGTTAATGATGGAATTTAATTGTTATAATTTCACCCCACAGTGTCATGCGATTCAACGGTGTTAATGTTAATACAATAAAAAAAAAAAAATAAATAAATAAATATAGCCGCAATTGGCAATGATCGGCCCTCGCCCACACCACGCCACCTCAACGCAAGAGGAGGGTGCGCTTACGTGCCCCAATTTCCCGCCTCCTGCTGCCGAATCCGTGGTGCTACCGGCCTCCTACTTCTCACATTTCACTTAAAATGGTTAAAGACAAAGATCGTAATACTTGTGCTAAAATCTTGGATAACTTTTGGTGCTCTGCTCCTCAAGATAATTTTCACCAAATTTCAGGATGGTAGGGCTTACGCCCGAGGAGGAGTTAATAAAAGTGCATAGTGTAAATTTGAGAGCTTTAACAATTTTCCCATTGGAATAACATAGAATGTTTCTGTTATTTGTAAAATTCTGGGCAACTTTGCCGCTTTGCCGCATGGAGACCATAACACTTATCCCAAAAATTTGGATAACTTTTGGTGCTCCACTCCTCACGATGATTTTCACGAAATTTCCCTTTGGTCGGGCTTACACCCGAGGAGGAGTTTGTAAAAGTATGTAATGTAATATGCAAATTGCAAATATGACATATTGCAATTTCCCCATAAGAATAAAATGGAACATTTCTGTCATGAGAAATATGACATTGGTCTGATTGGCTTTTTTGACCGGTTGGCCAATATATAATTTTTTGTTCCCCATATAAAAGTTTGCTTTGATCTGTGGGGGGCACTAACGTGCCAAATTTTATTTTTCCACCTAAAGTAGGTTTCAGGCAGGGAGTTTAACAACTGATTAAAATTTGATGCAATTCAGACTTTATATGTGTAAATGGGAGCAACATTAAAAATTTGAAATTTTTCAAAATTCTGGCCAAATTTTGCAGCTTTGCCGCACAGAGACTGTAAAAAAATATGGATAACTTTTGATGCCACACTCCTCAACTTCCTTTTCACCAAATTGGAGCTCGTTCGGACAAACACCCCCTAGGAGGAGTTCGTAACTTTCGAACTTTAATCCGATATGGCTGACATTTGATTGGGCGGACTACGTTGTCGTAATAATATTTTTTTGCTTCTCTTCTCACTATCTACCTTTCTGCCAAATTTCATGATTCTATGATCAAATTTTTCTTTGGCACTTTCCTATACTGTAATGCATTTTTTGTACACTTGGGGGCGCTAATGTGTCATATTTTGGAATTTAGGAAATCAGAAATAGCCAGAATGTAGAGAGCCACGATTTTTAGATGTGTGTAAATTTTCCTGACTTTTCGTCACTGTTCACTGGGGGGTGAAAAATAGTGGTGTTGGTCACTAGAAGAAGAAGAAGAAGAATTAAAGCCGCAAGCAGCATCAAATGGCCCTCGCGTATGCATGCTTATCGTACTCCGCTCTTGCAACTCACTGTAAATGGCGCTGACGCGCCCTCATCCTTGCCTTTACTGGGGCTTTGTGGTGGAACAAAGCTGTGTCCCAAAACTGCTGTTATGAACGAGCAAAAATTTGGCCAATTTTTGCGGCTCCGCCGCATGGATACCATAACATTAGTCTAGAAATTTGGATAATTTTAGATGCCTCACTCCCCAAATTGATTTTCACCAAATTTCTCCTTGAATGGGCTCACGCCCGAGGAGGAGTTCGTTAAAGTACAAAGTTTAATTTGAAAGATTTTGAGATTTTCCCATAGGAATAACATGGGTTTTTTCTGTCATTTCTAAAATATCGGTGAAATTTGCGGCTTCGCCGCACAGAGACCGTAATACCTATCCTGATAATTTGGATAACTTTTTGTGCCCCACTTCTCAGGAAGATGTCGACCAAATTTCAGGTTGATCGGGCTTGTGCCCGAGGAGGATTGCGTTAAAGTGCGTAGTAAAAAAATATGCAAATTTGAGACAATTTTCGATTTCCCCATAGGAATAACATGGGATGTTTTGGTCATTGGTACGGCTTCGCCGTACAAAATATGACATGGGTCTAATTGGCTTTTTTGATCGGTAGGCCAAAATGGAATTTTGTACAAAATTTCAAAAATTCTAAAAAACAAATTTTTTTGCTCCCCATACAAAATGTTTTTTCACTCTGTAGGGGGCGTTATCGTGCAACATAAAAAAATTCCAACTTAAGTAGGTCCAGGCAATAAAGTTAAACAACCTCGTTATGGCAAAACAGGAGCATTTGTTCATATTATGAAATTCCAAAAATCGTCGGTCAAATTTGCGGCTGTGCTGTACAGAGACCGTAAAAGTTATTTTGACATTTTACATAAATTAAGATGCCACACTTGTCTAGAGCATGTGCAGCGATTTTGAGTGCGGTGGGCGAAACACTCCAGGAGAAGTTTGTTAAAGTTCATTGTGAGCGAAAACGCTGACTCAGCGTTTCGGAACTTTCAATCCAATATGGCGGCCATACGGTGAGTCAGGGGGCGTGGCCATAATAAAACATATTTTTTTGTCCTCAAGAGAGGAATGCGTGTTCCGAATTTCGTGCCTGCGATGTTGCAGAGACGTGTCAACCACGACAGTCCCATCCAGAGACTGAAGATACTCAGGGCAGAGCTCATCCACAGGAGCCACCAAGGAGCCGACAACCTCAGTGACTTCAGCCAGGGTGATGGACGAGTCGCCTCTGAGTCCTCAGTCTCTGCTTCCTCCTCTGAAGACGTGACAGTGGGATTGAGGAGGTCCTCAAAGTATTCCTTCCACCGTCCGACAACATCCCCAGTCGAGGTCAGCAGCTCTCCACCCGCACCATAAACGGTGTTGGTGAAGCACTGCTTCCTCCTCCTGAGGCGTCGGATGGTTTGCCAGAATCTCTTTGAGACCGACCGATAGTCCTCCTCCATGGCCTCCCCGAACTCCTCCCAATCCCGAGTTTTTGCCTCTGCAACCGCACGGGCTGCTGTACGCTTGGCCTGTGGTACCTGTCAGCTGCTTCAGGAGTCCCACAAGCCAACAAGGCCTGGTAGGACTCCTTCTTCAGCCTGACCATCACCATTACTTCCAGTGTCCACCACCGGGTTTGGGGATTTCTGCCACGACAGGCACCAGAGACCTTGCGACCACAGCTACGAGCCGCCACATCAACAATGGAGGTGGAGAACATGGTCCACTCGGACTCAATGTCTTCAGCCTCCTCCGGGATCTGGGAGAAGTTCTCCCGGAGGTGTGAGTTGAAGACCTGCTGACAGAGGGCTCTGCCAGATGTTCCCAGCAGACCCTCACGATACACTTGGGCCTGAAGAGTCTGTCCGGCTTCCTCCCCCGCCAGAGGATCCAACTCACCACCAGGTGGTGCTCTACAGCTCCTCCCCTCTCTTCACTTGAGTGTCCAAGACACATGGGTGTCAGACATGACACAAAGTTGACAACACTGAATTTTTTTTTCTTGGAGGAGCAGGTATCTAAACTTACCATGAATGTGCTGTATGTGAGAGAGGAAGTAAACCATTTATGTGCAGTACCAGAGAGGCCCATCAGGTGTCTCTGTTTAAATGAATAGTGTGGTCTACTGTGTCAAAGGCAGCGCTCAGATCCAGTAGAACCAACACTGTCACTATTTAGAATCATAACTCAGCCTAAAATAATTTAAAGTCTTTGTCAAGGCTGTCTCTGTGGTTCACCCTAAAACCAGACTGACATTCTTCAAAATGTAAAAAGTTGAGTAAAAACAAGTTTTTCTATGATTTTACTTAAAAATGGTAAGTTAGATACTGGTCTGTAATTGTTAAAATCGTTAAAATCTAAATTGCTCTTCTTCAGCAGAGGCCTCACTGCCACATTAAAGACCCCTGTCTGAAGAGAGCAGTTCATCATGTTTAAAGCTCCTGTCGAAAAGATCCAGAAAATTACTTTAAAAATCTGTTTTGGGACCGGATTTAAAAGACGTGGTGGGCCTCACTGAGGAGAAAACTTTATCAAGACTCTCAGCATTAACCAGGACAAAAGTGTCAGTGTTTCCTCTGGTAAAGACAAACAAAAAAATGTCACATCTGAGTGTTTTTTTTTTACCCATGAAGTGTCTGCAAACTCCTCACAGACGGAGTCAGAGGGTGTTATTGAGGTTTATTAAAATCTGAGTAAAAAGCTGACCAATTGTAGAGAAAAGAACTTATTTTTGTGATCTGTGATTATCTTATTGAGATGTGTAGTCCTTTATTCCTCACTGTTTTATTGTAAAGTGTTTGTTGTTCATTAAGAATTTGTTTATTAATTGTAGTTTTGTTTTTTCTCCATTTTCTTTCTGCTGCCCTGCAGCTCCTCTTCAGTTGTTTAAGTTGTTCATTTCTCCAGGGGGTATTGGTCTTGTATGAATCTTTTGTGGTGGTGGTTCCAACCCGACTGAGGGCAGACTGAGGTTTACAGCTAAAATTGCAAGGAGGGAAATAGGGCTGCTCCTCCTCTGGCACAGTAGGGCGGCGACGTGGAGCGAGCCGATCATTGCAGCTATATTTGAATTTTTATAATGTATATTTGATAGGGACAGATACAACACACATGGATGGACATGTAGCAGTCTGATGCACGTATCACAGTGTTTATGGTCATGACTCATTTGCATGAACTTCATAAAACCAACTGGAGCTTATTTATAAAATAAATCATAAAAAATATCAGAATACTCGGCAACAGCTGTGTTCTGGTGAAGAGATGAACAAACATTGTTAATCCTCAGAGATGTACAACCAGCTCCATTCAAAAATACTCATTACACAAATGGTTCCTAAATTTGGTTCAGTGATTACAGAAGATATTTCAGTGGAAATATTTGCAGTGGGTGAAAATGAAACGCATAAAAATAACTTGTGTTTTACATTAAGAAGTAGTTTGTCCTGACTTTAAGTCTGTGAAGTGTCCAAACCAGAGCACAGCAGTTACACACAAATCTACATTCATTTCTTCATCGTGGACTTGGCCTTTCTCTTTAAAACAGGATCCCATTGAATCTCTTTTATAAACTCTGAAACTCACCGTTTGTGGAAAAAGTGCAGATCTCAGAGATGTTTTTTGAGAGTGAGCGCCGAGTCTTTGGAGAGAGTCTGAAACGTGCTGCAGATGAGAGTTCCTCCTCAGATCTGAGACAGAAGCAGAGACCGTTTAGTCCTGAGTCCTTCAGACACGCCCTGAAGTCACATGATCACCAGGACAGGAAGTGTCCAACCATTTGTGTCGTGTAAGGAAGTGAACACTAAACACCACAAAGACAACTTCTCTGTCAGAAACTCCTACTTTCTGCTGAATAAGTCCCAAACTAACGGCATGAGCAAAACAAAATTATGTTTGACTAAAGTGGGACCAAAGGAACAGTTTGAAGAGCCTGGGGTTAGACCGGGTCAGTCACATGTTTTCACAGAATCACCTGCAGACAGATACTGGGGGTGTTTGGAATGTGTTTTTATTAGTGGTGGGCCGTTAACGGCGTTAACGTGCTGCGTTAACGTGAGACTCTTATCGGGCGATAAAAAAAATATCGCCGTTAATCTATTCTCAAAGTTGGGTTGGGAGCACTGTTCCCTCTAAGCTGCGCTTGCGCAATTGCGCACAGCTCCCAGGGGCATCGCGCAGAGAAAATCTTTGTCGCGCACGAGAGAAAACGAGAGAGAAAGAGAGCGAGAGACGCGAGCTACACACACATAGCGCCAAATCAAAGGCTCGGAACTAAAGTTCTACATCCCATACGCTTTTACCTACTCTTTCTTCTGGACCAACCCGCCTCGTGTTTTTCGTAGTTTTGAGAACAAACAGCTGACGAACTATTGCGTCTAGAATAGCGCAAATTACCGCGAGGATTTGCGCTCCCCATCAGGACTGAAAGTAACGTATTCCGGCCCGTTACTGCGGACCCCTAAAACATTTGCTGGTAGTACGCTGTACCAACAGGCACGTAAACGAGCTCCTCCACCTTACGCGCGGAAAAGTAGTCCCACTAAAATCATTACCTCTGGAGTCAAACCATCACATCAGACACAAACTTAATCCAGGGTCAGACTGTACACTTTTGGAGATTTAATCAAATCAAATCAAATCAAATCAATTTATTTTTATAATGCCCAAAATCACAACAACAGTTGCCTCGATGGGCCACAGGTAAAAGCAGTTCAGATAACTGTCCCAGAATGCCCCTGTCCTTTGACCCTCCTTCGCGGCGAGGAAAAACTACAAAACCCCATGGGAAAAAGTAGAAACCTCGGGGAGAACCACAGTGAAGGAGAGATCCTACTCCCACGGACGGACAGGCTGCAGATGAACTAGGACTGACGCATCCACTTTGACTGTGGAGCCAGAACCACTCAAGAGGGAGGTGGCTTTAAAGAGTTCCTCCAGGCGGACGAGGAGCAGTCCACCAGTGTAGAGAGATCCTCCAGCAGGAGATGAGGAACAGTTAATCTAAGTAGATGGAGTTCGTCCAGGCAGACGAGGTGTGGCTAATCCAGGGTTGAGGGAGTTCCTCCAGGCGGGTGGCGCATAGATCGTCCAGTGTAGAGATCGATCCTCCAGACAGATGGGGGTGGGGGGGTCGTCACTGGAGCAGCCGCCGCAGTGCCTGAAACAGTCTCCACTCCCCGGGGGAAGTGGAGAGAAAGAGAAACATGTGAACAGCAATGAACAGACTACAGTTGAAGTAATATTAAATATTGTTGATAGGTAAAGTAGGGAAGAACCAGAGGATAGTGTTCAAGCTGCCATACTTCCCAGCAGAGTTGCTCCAAGGGCAGCGTAGCTAAAACTGTAGGTTTTTATTTCTGTTCCTAACTGGCCTGACCATAAGCTATTTCAAAGAGGAACGTTTTGAGCCTGGTCTTAAATGTAGAGACTGTGTCGGCCTATTTTTACATGAACAGGGAGCTGGTTCCATAACATAGGAGCTTGGTAGCTAAATGCCTCGACCTCCTACTGTGCTTTTAGAGACTCTGGGGACTAACAATAGTCCAGCATTTTGAGAACGAAGAGCTCTGTTTGGATGGTACGCTACTATTGCATCTTTGAGGTAGGATGGGGCCATATTGTTTAAAGCTTTATAAGTCAGGAGGAGGATTTTAAATTTGATTCTAAACTCAACAGGAAGCCAGTGAAGAGACTCTAACACTGGTGAAATATGATCTCTTTTTCTAGTACCTGTTAATAATCTTGCTGCTGCATTTTGAACCAGTTGAAAGCTTCTTATAGAGCTTTTAGGACACGCTGTAAGCAGGGCGTTACAATAGTCTAATCTGGATGTGACAAATGCATGGATGAGTTTTTCGGCATCATCTCTGGGCAGGATTTTTCTAATTTTGGTTATGTTACGCAAATGAAAGTAGGCTGTTTTACAGGCTTGATTTATATGTGCTTTGAATGAGAGATCTTGGTCAAATAGGACCCCAAGGTTTCTTACAGTAGAGCTGGGGGCTACAGTGATATTGTCCAGAGAAACTATCTGGTCGGATAAAGAGTCTCGCAGGTGCTTAGGGCCCAGCAGAATGACCTCGGTTTTTTCAGGGTTAAGGAGCAGATAATTAAGAGTCATCCAAGTTTTTATGTCTTTCACGCAGGCACTAAGTCTGTCTACTTGATGGGTCTGATCAGGTTTCATTGATAAATAAAGCTGAGTGTCATCTGCATAGCAGTGGAAGTTAATGCCATGCTTTCTGATGATCATACCTAAGGGCAGCATATAAAGTGTGAACAGAACTGGACCGAGTACTGAACCCTGCGGCACACCGTAGGTTACTTTAGAACATGGGGAAGATCTCTGGTTTACATTAACAAACTGGTACCTATCAGATAAATAGGATTTAAACCAGCTAAGGGCGGTTCCACTGACACCTATATCACATTCTAACCTCTGCAGTAGAATGTTGTGGTCGATGGTATCAAACGCTGCGCTGAGGTCCAACAGAACCAGGATTGAGACCTGTCCATCATCAGCAGCTAATAACAGATCATTTGTGACTTTAACTAGTGCAGTTTCAGTGCTGTGGACGGCACGGAACCCTCAGTGAAAAACTTCAAATAAATGATTGTCCTGCAGGTGGCGACAAAGCTGTTTAATCACAATTCTTTCAAGGATTTTAGAGACAAAGGGAAGATTAGAAATAGGTCTATAGTTTGCCAGTATGTCAGGTCTAGATTAGGCTTTTTCAAAAGTGGTTTAATCACTGCATATTTGAAGGACTGAGGGACATAACCGCTTTCTAGTGAAGTATTTATTATATTAAGAATGGGATTTATAATTAGGGGGAGAATTTCTTTGAGGAGTCTACTTGGGATTGGGTCTAAAATACAAGTTGATGTTTTGGAGGACATAATGACTGAAGTTATCTCTGCCTGATCAACAGCAGTGAACCTATCTAGTATTACTGAAGGATTTGTATGGGACACTAGCTTTGCAGTCTGGGCTTGCTCGGTACTAATAGTGGGAGTCATTGCATTTAGTTTATCTCTAATAGTTGTGATTTTGCTGCTAAAGAATAGAAGAAAGTCATTGCAGCTTAGAGTAACTGGTATTGAGGGTTCTACTGCTGTGACAGTTTGTCAGCCTGGCTACAGTGCTGAAGAGAAATCTAGAGTTATTTTTATTTACTTCTATTAAATTTGAATAATATCTGGTTTGAGCCTTACGCAGAGCCTGCTTATAAGACACAGAAGGCAAGTTTTTCCATTCTTTTTAGGGATTCTTCTGTGTGGGAGCGGCGTAAGGATCTCTCTAGTTTTCTTACCCTTTGTTTGTGAGAACGTAGTTCTTCATTGTACCAGGGGGAGGCTCGTTTTGGCCTGATTACTTTCTGTTTAAGTGGAGCTGCAACATCAAGAGCAGCTTTTAGAGAGTTGACCATTGAGTCAACAGAGTTATCAATAGCACTGGGACTGGTGCTGTTAACGACAGGATCACATGACGTAATATTAAATATTGGTTCTATTATTTCTCTGAACTTTAAAATAGATTTTTCAGATATTGTCCTTTTCATTATAGTTTTAGTCTGAGGAGCTGGATAGTCCTTAAGAATAAACTGAAAGGTGAAAGGTAATCAGTCCAACCCTGAACTCTCAGAACTCACGATGACAAACTTGATTTGAGTTCATTCATTCTGGATCTGACTCGTCTCCACGCCTCTTTACGCGGCAGCAGCGTGAGCGCCGTGAGCAGCGCGGCACAGACACAGACCTCAGACTCCTCTGTCTTCAGCACCAGTGAAGAATCATGAACCAATCAGAGCAAACGCCACAGCGCGTCTACAAAGTTTAGCGCTTTGCACAGTTTTCGCGTGGATTGATATGCAAATTAGCCGCGTGCGTAACGAGGCGTTAGGTGCTTTATGCACAGAATAATCCCAAGTGAAAACTGGAAGAATGAAAATGAATGGCCACTGACGGAAAGTTTATTTAGGCTTTGAAGACTGACTTGTTGTGTCAGAGCCACAGTAAAGTCTAATCAATGACATCCTTCAAGAATGAACTGTAAATGATCATTAGGCCTATTTGAAACATGGGTTTATGATCTAAACATGACACACAGGTTACTTTGTCCAGAGGCTTCCAGGGGAAATTTAAGCACAGAATTAAATTAATACGGAATTAAATGAATATTGCACAGAAGTGTTGCTGGATAAGTGTCAGTCTTTATATTAAAATGCATCAGAAAACTGAAAGCTTTGGAGGGAAAAAACACCATGACTCTGATTTAACACAACTTAATGATGATATCCATTTTTTTTTAAATTAATTCTACCTAAACCAAATTATAGCTGAGGGGCTGTGATCAGAGAGGAGGACAGTGCAGCTCACAGAGAAACACTGACTAGAAAATTTATTTTTAAGAAGCTTCCCAATGGAAATCTCGACAAGACTATGGTTGTTTGCACCTTGTGCAATGTGGAATTAGTTTACTGTAGGAGTTCTTCCAGTCTCAAGTACCACCTAAACGCAAAGCATCCCTTAGCTAATGCTGGGCCAAGCACTGATGTGATGAGCCCCTGGTCTAATGCGCCACCTGGCTTGAGAAACCCGTTCTCAAAGACTTACTTTTAGTCATTATTTGGGTAGCACACATATTCTGAATGTCTTCGTCAGAATTCAAATGAGCCATTTTAATCTAGATTAATCTATATTAATTCCAAGATTACAGTGAGATTAATCTAGATTAAAAAAATTAATCTATGCCCACCACTAGTTTTTATAGATAATATCAGATCAGATATTTGAGCCATAGTTTCAGTTCATTTTGACTCTTTTGGAGGATTGTTTTTGCAGGTCAGACTAAAATCAAACTCTGCATAGCCCCAGTAAGAATAGTTATTGCTGTGGTAATAACTAACGTGTGACGGGCCCTAGTGCCGTCTTTGTTGTATTTAATAATTGTATGTCTATTTTGAGGTAAAAGGGACCCACCTCCTGCGCCCAAGGCTGCTCCTCTGGCTGCTCCACCTGGCCACGCCGCTGCTCGTCGTGCTACATTTACTGCTACATTTGCACATATTTATTGTTAACTTATTGAATAAATGCTCAACAAAGGAGCTTAACCCTTTTATGTCGTCTCCGTCACCTTTCTCTGTTGCGGCTCAAGGAGCCGGGTCGTAACAAGTGGAGATCCAAAATAGAAAAACATAAATCCAAAATAAAATAAGTAGACAGATAGAACATGTTTCTGTTATTTGAAGGATTTCTTGTGTAATAACTCACTTTACACTAGTCCCAATGTTAGTCCTGATCCTGCGTCTGATGCAGATCTTCTGTCGACCAAACTCTGGAGAAACAGTCGGTGTTAAACCATGTGCTCTGGAGGGACACTGGTTAGAAGATGATGAAGCATTAGCGTTCATACTGATGAAGAATATTTTAGCTTCACAAATGTATGAAACATTCTAATAACAATATTTAAGAGTGTAACACCAAAGGCTTATTTTGCAGAGTTTAAGCTAAAGTTTTGGATAAAGCAAAGGCCTAGAGTTATTATTTATTTACAATGTTTCTTCTACTCTTACTTATTATAAAAAACTCAGTGCATGGAGGAAGTCACTAGAGCAACATGTGACTGAGGCTCATTTAGGACAGTACTGGAGGCTGCCACTAGGGGCAAGTCTTGTAACTACTGCAGCGGCAGTGAGATCATGGGGGTCATGAGTTCACACTTGGGTTCAAAGAATAATATCGTGCTTGGGAGGAGTAGTGCCCTAAACCAGGAAACTGTAGAAGAAGAGCCGAGCTGTGGGGGTGATGGTCCTGGATGTTCAGAGCTGTAAATTGGGCTGCGTTCTCTTTGTCGGGGCTTCTGGAGGTCTTCTCTTGGTGTGAGGATCTCTGGGTTTGGACCATGATCTGGGACACTGTCAGGGGAGCTTTTTGCGTCTGTGAACCTCCCAGATCTTACATTTTACCAAGAATGAAGTTATTTTTTGGACGATAAAGACACTATTGCATTGAATTTCATCGAGTTTGTCTTCTTCATTGTGTCAAACATGCGAGCGTTATCCAGAAGAAATTATGACACAACAATACAACTCCTGGTGGAAGACCACCTTCTGCCTCGTCTGAAATGTTCCACAGTAGGTACTAAAAGTACACACACAAAGCACAAACTTTGTTAATCATGTTCACGTCTCGTCTCTCTGAGCTCCTTCTGTTTCATCTCTGAAAAACCTGACGTGCAAAGATCAGAGTTCTAGGACCAGACCATTTTTTCATGTCAAATGGTCTTTAACAAGATCACAACCTGGAAAGTTACATACGTGCGCTTTATAAATGAGACTCAGATCTGTGGAGATCTGCTCACTGTTTATCGGGGTGTTTTAAACCAATAGTCTCACTGATCACGGCTCAGATTTGTACTTCAAATACAATGACATTTTAAAAAGCTCCTTCTGAATAAACGCTAATCTTAAACCACGCCCTGTTTTGTATAATTGGCTGTCAATTTCTTAATTTATGGGTTCAAATTCCATTTTGTGGGAAATGAAGAGTAATTTGAGGCAAAAATCAGTATTTATATTCCCCTTGTGAAAAATCAAACAGTCAAAAATATTGTAGAAAATTCATTCCTAGAAAATGAACTTTCTTGGCCACACCTCCTGCCAAAGCCTGATCCTGTCAGATCCGGTCAGGACTTGGAGACGGTGAACACCAGGAGCCACAGGGGGGCGCTGGAGGAGGTCGCTGTATCCTTAGGCAAGACACTTCACCCCTTCCTGGTGTGACGTGTGCGTGAACCATAGAACTAGAAAAAAATGGCGCCCTGTTCCTCCCTGTGGCCTGAGCTCATTGGCCCCAAAAAAATGTCTTACTTCCGCATTTACTTCCTGATACGGAGGCGGCCATCTTTGCTTTACTTCCTGATACGGAGGCGGCCATCTTTGCTTTACTTCCTGATACGGAGGCGGCCATCTTTGCTTTACTTCCTGATACGGAGGCGGCCATCTTTGCTTTACTTCCTGATACGGAGGCGGCCATCTTTGCTTTAGGGCGCCACGTGACGACAATCCCCCATGATGCTTTGAGCGACGTGAACGACCAGCAGCTGCAGGTCTTTGTGTTAGCGTTAGCTTGTGTGATTGTAATTGTGTTCTTCATGTTAGACACACGTGAAGCGTCTGAAATGAAATAAAATACAACTTACAGGTGTCTCTAGTCGAGCCTTTTCCACGAGCTTCTGTTTGTATCGTCCGACGCTCGTTCATGTGACTCACACATGTTTGTGTGACGTCACTTCAGATAAAAACGGTAATTTCTGTGATTTTAGAAACAGAAGAAAAGAACATTTCCTTCTATTTTATTTAAATACTGATAATAATTCAGTCCTGTCTGTGATTATAATGTGACATTTTAGAAAAAGGCTGCAGTACCTCACACGACCACTAATCAATCTGGGACACAGACAGAGGGGGCGTGGCTTATCCAGTTCATTTAATACATCCGTGGCGTTAACGGTTGGTGGAGGTGGGAGGGGCCAGTGCTGCAGACTGGCACGTGAAACCACAAAACCAAAAAAGTGCTGAATTTGCCCAAAACACAAAATGCCCAGCGCCTTTTCTTTCAGATTCACTTCCTCTGGACAGTTTGAGCCGTCGCTCTCACGTTACAACATAAATGAAGCAGAAGTACAACACTAAAGAACTAAAAGTTCTACATTTATTTAAAGTATTTGTACTTTTACACTGAGACGCTGCAGGTTTGTTCGACTTTCTTTTGGAAACAACAAACTAGAACCTTCTCTTCACAGAAGAGCAGGATCTGTACTTTATCGTCCACAAGTTTGAACTGGACTTTGCTCTTGTTTTCGAGCTGCTGAAGTGTCTGGGGTTTGTTTGAACAGGTTCATGGACACTTCTTGTCCAATGGTTTGAGTTTCTTTACAACAATCTTTAAAGAATAAACCTGGAAAGTTGTCTTTGACGACCAAAAATCAACAGAATTCTCTGAGACACAGTTTGACAGAAACTGGACTGAGGAGGATTTTATTCATGAGTCACAAAAATCATAATCACTGCAAAAATATGAGCTGTTTGTGAGAATTTATGAAAGGACTTGAAACTACAGCACAGGACTGGACTGGACTGGACTTGGATTGGACTGGACTTGGACTTGGACTTGGACTGGACTGGACTGAACTGGACTTGGACTGGACTTGGACTGGACTGGACTAGACTTGGACTGGACTGGACTTGGATTTGGACTTGGACTTGGACTGGACTGGACTGGACTGGACTGAACTGGACTTGGATTGGACTGGACTTGGACTTGGACTTGTCTTGGGCTGGACTTGGACTGGACTGGACTTGGATTTGGACTGGACTTGGATTTGGACTGGACTTGGATTTGGACTTGGACTGGACTGGACTGAACTGGACTTGGACTTGGACTTGGACTTTGACCGGACTGGAATGGACTGAACTGGACTTGGACACGGACTGGACTAGACTGGACTTGGACTTGGACTTGGACTTGGACCGGACCGGACTGAACAGGACTTGGACTGGACTAGACTTGGACTTGGACTTGGACTGGACTTGGACTGGACTGGGACCGGACTTGGACTTGGACTTGGACTTTGACCGGACTGGACTGGACTGAACAGGAGTTGGACTGGACTTGGACTTGGACTTGGACTTGGACTTGGACTTGGACTGGACTGGACTTGGACTGGACTTGAACTGGACTGGACTTGGACTGGACTGGACTGGACTGGACTTGAACTTGGACTTGGACTTGGACTTGGACTTGGACCGGACTTGGACTGGACTGGACTTGGACTGGACTGGACTGGACTTGGACTTGGACTGGACTTGGACTTGGACCGGACTTGGACTGGACTTGGACTTGGACTGGACTTGGACTTGGACTGGACTGGACTTGAACTTGGACTTGGACTTGGACTGGACTGGACTTGGATACATATATTAAGTCATGGAAATATAAATAAAGTGTGATCATTTTGTCTATTTTTCACACTCAGTGTCAAGAATCAAGTATTTTCCAACAGTTTGAAGTTCAGTCTCATGACACTCTGTACATTTACAGTATTTATGTTTTACCAAAAAAACTAAATTTCAGTGAAACTAAACCCCTTTCTGTTTGTGGAGCTTCAGAATTGCAGAGTAAGGAATAAAAAGAGGAAGTGGAGATTATTTCATGCAGAAATGAAGGTGAGATCCCAGAACAGTCTGATCCTCGACACAGAGTCAGCTGCAGGTAACACACACTTTGTATCTCAGTGTTTGATGGACGTAGACAATAACAGACAGTTTATCTTCAGCTGAGCCTGTGTTTGTTTCATCTTAATGCAAGTGTGTTATTGGGAAATGAACGGTTAAAATGTTATGGTTGAAAAAATGTAAAAACATGAGCTTGGAAGGAAATGTGTCGCCACCAAAACATCAAACATTAGACCAGGCTAAAAAAACATATATTTGTTTGTGTTTCAGCAGGTGTAGTCTAATCTGTGAAGCACTGATGGTCTTCATGTGCACAGCCTCAGAATCCAGAGGGTCTAAGACAGGGGTGTCCAAACTAATGCCCTCAGACCAATTTTTCTTGGCCCTTAGTCTTCCTGGTGAACTGGCCCACATTGTCCTGATAAGTACTATTTACAGCACATTTCACATTTTCTACAATTCCAACCTAAATAACTAACATTTTGGTGCAGCACAGACCTGATATTAAGGCACTGAGACTGAATGTAGATGTGGTGGAGCTTAAAACATCAGATAAATGCAGCTTTTTTAACGTTTCACCATTGATTTGTGGCCCTCCGCTTGGTCTATATTTAAATATGTGGCCCTCGATGGAAAAAGTTTGGACACCCCTGGTTTTAAAATTATGGACGCACTGCGTGGGCCGTAACCTCTTCTTTTATTGAACGTGTGAGTTTGTCAAACCGTTGGGCTCAGGTCAAAACGAGGCCCATGTTTTCAGGTTAAAGCAGATCTCAAGCTGCGTTCAAGCTGCAGCTCAAATCTTTTTTGTCCAAATGTGACCTGGATCTGATGTTTTCATGACAATGTGAACAGCCCAAATCTGATTTTTTTCAAACGCGACCCGGGCCACTTTCAGATGTGGAAATAATGTTAATTCTAATCTGATCTTTGTGTGCAGTGAGTGCCGTCTGAACACACAGGTCACATTTGTCTGACACAGTTTAAATTTAGGAAAAGGCAGGGATTAAACAGATTAAACCTGCAAATGCTGCCAGAGCCAGCAGTGAAGCTAGAAAGGCTAAAAAAATAAAGTTTCAACTAAATTGGTTTTGGACCAGCACAGGGGTAATGTGGGCCCTGTGTCTCGTTCTGCTGAGCAGGTGGGCCATTGCATTTTGGACCACTAAAGTGTACAAAGATAAAAAATCAACTTTTGCCAGTTTGAGACAAAAGATAAAGATGACTGTTTGTGTTGACAAATGCTTCCTCATCGTCTCATTTTACATTTTAGTCCTGTTTTTTAACGGTTTCTTCTCCATCAGACACCTCAGATGTCACCTTCACTCATGAAAACTGATTTGAATCACATTTTATTTACAGTGTGAACGTAGCCAGAGTAACTTCAGCGACAGAGCGCCCCCTGCAGGTCTCGTGTGGAAATACACTGCAGTGAACAAACGCTTCTCTTTCTTTCTCCTCCTTTTTTCAACTTTTTCATTGAAATAATGAAGTACAATCACACACAAAAACATTTCCCGTCGCCAGATATTTGAAAAAGTGCCAGTGTTTCTCTGGAGAGTCGTCTTTGAGTCGATGTCAGAAAATGTTGCAGCTGGTTTTCCATCAAGAAAATACATCTGCAACCACCACACGGACCCACAAAGACCTTTAAAATGGTCAAAATGTTACTTAGTTCTGCTTTAAAGTCTTTGTTGCTTATGTAGTATTGAGGTGTTTGAAGCTTGTTGTCGCCCCCTGCTGTCTGTGAGCAGAACACCAGCTGCAACATTTTCAGATCTGAAGACGACACTCCAGAGAAACACTGGCGCTTTTTTATATTTGGCAACGTGACATGTTTTTGTGACTGGACTTTATTATTTCAATAATAAAGCAGTGTATTTTCACAGAGACCTGCAGGGGGAGCTCTGTCGCTGAAGTTACTTAGTTCTGCTTTAAGGTGAGACTCTACAGGTGAACAGGAAAAAAACTTGAATTTAACGATATCAATAGTAAACTTATGTAGTTTATTCACATAAATCATGTTAAATTACACTTTTAAATGGTTAGTAAAGACTGTCAGATTTTTTTCATTTGTAGATTTCTTTAGTTTATTTCATTTTAATAAACCTTGTGACCTTTTTGAAAATCTATCCTTATTTATTGTTCATTTTACGTCACTCTTTTTGACGGCTGTAAAAAAAACAACAACAACAATTAAGTGAATCTGTTACTTTCAAACTTTCTTTTGATTAAATGAATCCACTTCAGTTCTGACAAAAAATATAAAATTTTAATGATTAATGATTAAAATAATTATAAACACTTAGGCATTTTTTTCAAATGTAATATTTTTGTCAGAGCAGAGCAGAAGTGGATTCACAGAATTAAGCAAAAAGTTGTAAAAATAAATGACCTACTGTAATCTTACAGCTGTCAAAAAGTGGAGTAAAAGGACAAAAGAGCAGCACGTGTAAATCCTGTGATAATGGGCATTATAAAATTTCACATTGATATTTTGAAAATAGGGATCAAATTAAGGTTTGCAACAAAAATCATCCAAATATCTCTAGAACAGAAGATGTTATGGCCATTGTAAGCATTAAAAATGAAACTCCCCAGCAGGTCATACGCTTCCAATATTAACTTTAGCATTAGCATTAGCATTGACATACAAAATCTCTCTTTCAGTAAAAGAGAGGTTTTCGTGTGTAAAGTGTCAACAGTGAGCTGTCTCTGTGTTTGGCTCGCTCTTGTTTTTCGTTGTTTTTTTTTTAAATTTAAAATCAGAAAAAGACCAGACACCTAAATACCTCAATCAGCTGAGAAGTATGAAAAAATCTAAATCTATCTAAATAGACAAACAAAACAGAACTCCCAAATTTAGTGTATATGTAATTTGTTTTACACTAGAAAAACCAAAGAGCGGCTGCACAGATTTCGTCGGGTGCTGAACAGTTTGTGAACAAAATAAGATCTTCTAAAGCGTCAAAGTAACCCCGTTCTCCTGTGTTCCAGAATGGCAGTGTGGCTCTGTTTGCTCGTTCTGCTGATGCTGGACGCCGCCTTCGGAGCAGAGCTGGACCCAAACGGGCTGAAACTCTGCGTCACCTCCAACTCCAGAATCCAAAACCTCTCCCGCCAAAACCGGACCGCCGTGCCCTCGAATCTGCCCGAAGACACCGAGTACCTGGACGTTTCCCACAACGCCATACGAGCTCTCGCAGACGACACGTTTTCTGAGCTGCGCGACCTCTGTTTCCTCAAAGCGTCTGACTGCGAACTCACGGAAATCTCTCCACGTGTTTTTGAGAAGACACCGTCCCTCAAAGTCCTCAACGTGTCGCTGAATAAACTGTCCGTCATTCCAGATCTGTCGCTGCCAAATATTCAGATTCTGGACCTGTCTTACAATCTCTACCAAAGTTACCAACTCCCGAAATCTCATCAGAACCTTAAAAATCTGTCTGTTTTGGCGTTGGGAAGCGCTAATGCTACGTCTGTTCGCTTCAGTGACTTCGACGCGCTCCAAAACGTCACGCTGCGTCACCTGGTCCTCGGCGCAGAGACAAAATGGCTGACATACGAATCCGGCGCTTTGGCTAAACTTCGACTTCTGCAAAAGATCTCGCTCAAGACGACTTTCTGCTCAAACCTGGATCTGTTGGACTCGGTTTTGTTGGATCTGAGTCAAACCCACGTGACTGCGATGCGATTCGTGAGCGTTTTCCCCGACATCTGTAACGTTAGCGGAACCCTTTGGAGAGAATCCTGAGATGCCGCGTTCGAGCCTGACGCTGGAGAACACCTGGACGAACACCTCGTTTTTGGAGCAGTTTTTCAAAGACGTGTTTGAGTCATCGGTTTTGGAGCTTTCTTTTGTAAACGTCACGTACAACGAAGACACACCGGACGGTTTTCGGCTGCCGAATCTGACCCACAGCGCCGCCATCCAGTCCGTAACCTTCTACGGAATCAACCATCATCAGTACCAATACCCAAAGTTCGACATCAATTTTGATCTCATTTTGAAACTTACGTATTTGAAATTCTCTGGAACCGGGATGAATATTTTGCCGTGCGACATTTTTTCTGCGATTCCAAACCTCGAGACGTTGGATATTTCAGATAATCTCTTGGACGACAGTGGATTTTGGTGGCCGTCCTGTTTGCACAAAAAGTTGTATTTCCGAAGCTAACGCAGCTTTCCCTCAGTAAGAATCGTTTCCGCAGCTTGTCGTTTATCGCTAAACAAACGCATCAAATCAAACGGTTGGAGTCGTTAGATAATAGCATCAATTCAATAGTTTTAGACGGCGTTACGGATTGGCCTTTCTGGATTAAAGAGCTGAACCTGGGCAGCAACAACCTCGGTAATTCCGTGTTTAACTTCCTCTCTCCGCATTTTGAGAGAATCGACTTGTCCAAAACCGGTTTGACAGTTTTAACACAAAACGATATCTCCAAATTCCCTAAAATCACACATCTGTTTCTCAGCAGCAACAGCATTCAAACCATCGCCGCGAATCTCAGAGCGCCGTCTTTGCGAAGTCTCTACGTCGACCAAAACGCAATCACGTCCATTTTTGAGGCGGATCTTGCAGGATTGACCCATTTGCAGACGTTAAAAGCTGGTAACAATCCGTTTGTGTGTTCGTATGCCGTTTGGTTCGTGACGTCTCTGAACAAGTCTCTGCTTCCCGATTGGCCGCTGCAGTACACATGTAGCACGCCGCCGTCTTACTCTGGGAAACCTCTCACGTCCGTCCGGGGCTTGAACGCGCTAAACTGCCAAACGTGGCGTCGGGCAGTGCTGGGTCTGTGCGTGTTTCTTCTGGTTAGCGTCGTTAGCGCGCTCCTCTTCCACAGATGCGACGGCGTGTGGTACAGTAAAATGCTTTGGGTTTGGATTCAGTCGAAGCGTCGTGGCCACAAACGCTGGGGAAAGCTTCAGAGCGCGTCGTTCTCGTACCACGCCTTCGTCTCGTACAGCCATCGCGACGCGGATTGGGTCGAGTCGCAGCTCGTGGCGCGTCTCGAAGGCGCCGGCTTCACTCTGTGCGTCCACGAGCGAGATTTCGTCCCCGGAGAGTGGATTTTGGACAACATCGTGAAGTGCGTGGAATCGAGTTACAAGTCAATCTTCGTTCTCTCTAAAATATTCGTGCAAAGCGAATGGTGCAACTACGAGCTGTTTTTCGCCCAGCACAGGTGCATTTCGGCGCAGCAGGACTCGATGGTGTTCGTTCTGCTGGAGCCCATCGCGGCGGACTCGCTGCCCAAACGTTACCTTCGCCTGAGGAGCGTTCTGAAGCAGCAGACGTACCTGGAGTGGCCGAGCGAGGAGCGCAAGCAGAAGGTGTTTTGGGCGAGTTTGAAGACGATGCTGCGTCGAGCCGATACGTTCAAGGTTCTTAAAGACGTGGCTTTGGCGATGACTGATACGACTCCATTGATAAACGCTCCTGAACTCTGTGAGAATCACGAGGAGAACGAGCATCGTGGATTTTAAAGAGGACATACTTCATAAGAATACATTTTCTAAAACTTTATATTTCAGATATATGTATTACATTTGGGTTTGACAAAAAAAAAGGGGTTTGACAAACAGCGTCTGTTGCTTATTTCGTTGTTTGTGATATATATTAGAATATGAAATGAGGACATTTTACAAGTTGCCAATATTACTTTAAGGCAATATATATTTGTGAATTAAAACGACATGAGACATTGACAAAGTTACTCCTTTATTAAACAGATGTACTCATAAGCTTTTACTTAATTCTAAAATCCATCTGAAGGTTCTTTTGTTTCTCTAATTCTGTCTTACTTTAATGGGAGGGCATCTGTGGTAAATATTTATCATAGTTTTACATTTGTGAAGTTGCAGTTTGTTTTGCAGAAATTTTGAAAAATAAAAGTTTTAAATGACATGAAGTAAAGCTTGAATCCCTCTGTGATGTCATCAACAGGCGACATACCATTGAAAACACAGAGACAATTTACAGCCACACATTTTTTCCTGACAGTTTAAACCATCATTCAACAAAATAAAGTGTTATCAGGGATTATTTATTGTCAGTTTTCTTGTGGAAAAAATGTGTTGTGAATTTATAAAACAAGTTAAACAATAAAAAATGTGCAGATAATGAATCTGGATCAAAGTGTTGATTTATTATTAGTTATCTGAACTGCTTTCTACCTGTGGCCCATCGAGGCAACTGTTGTTGTGATTTTGGGCATTAGAAAAATACATTTATTTGATTTGATTTGATATTCACTGGTCGACGATTAGGACATTAGGATAACACATCATGGGGCATAATATGACAGACAACGTGTAAGTAGACCAAGGACCTATGGATTAACAACATCAGCAGAAAATAATGGTTATCTGTGGTTTAACAGACCGGATTTCAGAGTCACAGGACATCATAAACAGATTATATGCTCAACATAAGATACCACTTGAAAGGGTCAGATGGACTCCAGCTGACTATCTTTACACAGTCTGTGACAACATTTAACATACCATACCTGCCATAAACATACTGGTTTAGATATATCTCAAACAATCAAATGAATCAATTGTTAATCATTAGTTAAAATTTTCAAACATTGAGATGCCATGGAAAAGGGAATAAACACTTCTGAAACGATCGTAATCTTACTGTCCAGGTTCATCCAAGTCAAAGTCAAATTCATTAGCATTCATTAACCATTGTGACGGACCGGGTCTGTCCCTAGGGCGCGGTCCCTGAGGAGAGCACGTGAAGACGCGCGTGCTTGTTTCCCTGTTTGCTGCGCGCCGCGCTCGTACCTTTTAAACGCATATTAAACTGCATTTTTTGTAGCTTCTCCGGCATGTTCTGGCGTGACTGTAAGAGATTTCTTATTAAGGGCTTGTCAAAATGACACATTTCTGGTAGTAATAATGCATTTATAAGAATATACTTACGTGTGAAATGCTAGCTACTAGAGAACCATATGCTTAGTGCAAACAATGTTGCTTTTAACCTTATGTATGATGTTGTGCTTGACCTGTTTTCCGTTTCTCTTAATGGTCAAGAGCAGCTGTTGCTTCCTGGCCTGCAAGGTTGTGGGGGGCAACAGGGGTATGTTAACATATACTGCAAGGTTGTGGAAAAACAGAGGTATGTTGACATATGTTGCGAGGTTGTGGAGCAACAGAGGTATATTGACCTATGTTTGTTTAAAACTGAATAAAAGGCAGGGGAGGTGAGAGGCAAGTTGGAAGAGGCTGCAGAAAGTTGAACAGAGCGTCACTTCTGCTGGTGGGACGAGCCGATGAAAAGCGCCACTCACTCTTCCCCGTGCATCGTGCACGTAAAAAGCCTAAGGGCCAGTATCTGATTACCTGTTTAATTCTCAGTCAGTAGAAGGTTGTTCTCTCAGACTGTCTAGGTTCAATTGTCTTTGTGATAATTTCCTAACAGAAACTTGGTCCTTCGAGCCTGATTGGAGTGGCGTCCTGTGGAGGATAATCGACGACAGCTGAAGAATTTCTGCGCAGAGTAACGAGAAGACCATTTCTTCCAAGTGGCCAGTTGATCCTCCTTATCCTCCCCGGCGACAAAACCTCCATCCAATCGGATTTACAAGAGACAACCATACAGGTCAGACAGAAGTTAATTCAGTGAGAAGTTAACTTAGAGTATGAATGTCGCGACTTTGAGTGTGATTGGTAAAGAAGTCTCATCAGATCCATGAGTTCACCTCAAACTTACAGTTTGAAGGTTGCTCATTAAAGTGGATGAAAGACTAATTTACATGAGGGATTTTAGGCTGTTTTTTCATTAGGAGAAGAACGGTCAGAAATCTGACTATGAGTACACCCAGCTTATGACCGGTTCATGATAAAGTGAACTAGAAGCTTGTCATAGGGGTCAGACATTTTTAAACCCAGTAAACACTTCTCTGAAGGAAAACGTGGCAAAATAATTATGACGAAACCAAAAGAAAAATCATATACTGTAATTAAGATTAAAGAATAGTTGCCCCGGGGTTGGACCTTTGGAATAGGTTTTTGTGTTGTTCGTATGATTAAAATTGCAGCTAAAGTTGAGGTTAAGGTATGCTTTTTGATCTCTCTTGGAGGGATTGCAGGGTTTTTGAGTACTCGATTGTGGTTCCACGGTTTTGTTTTTCTGTGTGTGTTGATCTGAGTTGTGTGTGTGTTTTGTTTTTTGTTTTTTGTTTTCATTTTGAGGCTGGTTCTCATGAAGCCCATGGTTTGAATGGAGTTTTAGGAGTTGTGTTCGTCACCAGGGTTAGAGAAAGACTGAGGAAAGTGTAGCATTTGGGAGGCGGAGCTATTGGCTCCTCCTATGTGTGTGTGAGTTTGAGAAGGGTGGAGGAAGTAGTGCTGAAAGAGGGAGAGTAAGTCTCCTGCAGTGGTTGATGACGGTGACATGTTGTTAGTTTTTATTTTGGGAAAACAAAAATAAAAGGGGGGATATGATTATGAACAATAGTATCTTTTAGTATCCCGAAAAGTGCTATATAAGTATAAAGCATTATTATTAATAAATAGAAATATACAATAGCAATAGATAAATAAATAAATAAGTAAATAAGAGAAATCCAGGCCTAGATGACATGTACAACAAAAAAATACATGTTTTAGGCCCCGTGAGTGCGACATTAAACTACTTCTATTTTAAAGAACAGACAGTCTTTATTGACATAGACGTGCCTGAAAATGTAAAAAAGCTAATGTGCACACCCAATGCCAGACACGTGTCAGTGGCCAGAAACCCCATAGACACGTGGGCTGAACTGGGCTACTATTTACATCTAGTAAAAAAACATCTAAGAGTTGTGAACGAAGCAGTGAAAGCGAGAGCACCAAATGTACCTAATCTAAATACATTGCTCAATTCTATCTCACCAGAAGCAAAGTTCTTCTCTGTCATTGACTTGAGCAATGCATTTTTCAGCATCCCATTGGATGAGCACTCAAGTGGGTGGTTTTGTTTTATCTACCAAGGTAAAAAATTAAGATAAGATTATTACAAGGGTATTGTGAGAGTACAACAATTTTAGCCAAGCCATCACTTCTAAGATGGAAAAATTTACTCCGTTAAAAGGAAGGTTCAAATATTAATATATGTTGATAACATATTAATAACAAATTCCAAACAACGCGATTGCAAAATAGACACCATTGTAGCATTAAAGTTTCTCGCAGAAACAGGGAACACTATCAGAAACCAGACGAAAAGCAATTTTATCAGCTCCAAAACCCCAGACAAAGAAACAAATGTTGGTTTTGGGCCTGATATTGGGCCTGAGATTGTAGACAGTGGGTAATAGATTATGCCATATTGACAAGACCACTCCAAGACTTGATACATACAGGCGAAATGAAACTTACAGACAAAATAATATGGACTGCAGAAACAGATGAAGTTTTTGAAAAAGTAAAAGCTACATTGGAAGCTACCACTGTACTGGCACTCCCAAACTATGAAAATACTTTTTTTTTTCAAATGGAAACAGGTGGATGCAGCAGCAAAACAAGCTGCTACTGGTACAGAGACATTGACTATAAATACATCTCCACAACTACATGACGACATCCTACAATCAAGCCCAAGCATTGGACCAAGAGAAGCAACTTTGGCTACAAAAAGGAGCAAAAGAGATAGATGGACTTTTTATAGGACCCGATAATAAACCATGGCTACCCAGATCCATGTTTAAATGGGCAGTTGAAATGACACACAGGCCATGCCATGTGTCAACAGGAGGGATGAATAGACTGGTAGACAAATATCATAACACTTATGGTTTTAATACCTATTAAAAAAAAAACATTTTTAGACAGTTTTTGACATGCATAAAACATACATGCATATTCTCCCTGCAGACGACAGACATTGAGTCCTTTTGAAATGTTATATGGAAGAAACTATACTCTACCAGACTTGAAACCCATCATCGCTCAACCAGATGAGTCTGAAGATCTAGTAACTGTTGAAATGAAGGAAACAAGAAGAACACATAATCTGCCCGAAGGCAATTGTTCCCCATTGCAGGTGATGAGACCAGGAGACACGGTGTTCATCAAAGTCATATAAAAGAAAGAACTGGACCAGCCCTCGGTGGAAAGGGCCTCATCGAGTGCTGCTAACCACACCTACCGCTGTCAACGTAGAAGGACGCTTCTCCTGGGTGCATCCATCACACTGTAAACTTCTAAACATTCTGACACCAGAATCATCGCAACATTAGACTCTTCTAGACGCAGGACTTCTTTTGTATCCTGTGACGACAACGATGTTCTTACAGTAGCAAATACTGGGCATCGCGACGAGGAAAAAGGTGTTCTTACAGTAAATTCTTACTGTGCACCCTACGTTGATCTACAATCAAGATGGAAGATGCTGATATGAAGAAACAGAGACATGAGAGAGACTATCTCATCAAAGAAGCCAACCTCCTCCACAGGCCGTGGACAAAAGAACTTTGGTCAAGATTCATGTTGAAGTTTCTATCCCCAGTGTTGGCTGTACTGATATTGTTTGTCTTTTCGTTACCTGTATATTCTCTTGTTTATATTCAAAAGTCCAGAATATGGTTCAAGCTAATATAATCAATACTCTGAACTCTGAGACCACGTATGTAAAATTACTCAGTATACAAGAATTTGGAGAAAATTATGATGATTATGATGTTGACCAGCTTTGAAAAACTACAGAGTATAAATGTCGTGTTACAACTAAACCTACTCAGTAGAGCGTTGTAATGCTGATGTGACAGAGACTTTGTAGTGTTTTTCTATGATTATTGTTTTTTTTTTATGTTTATTTTGACAAACAGGAGGGAAATGTAAGAGATTTCTTATTAAGGGCTTGTCAAAATGACACATTTCTGGTAGTAATAATGCATTTATAAGAATATGCTTACGTGTGAAATGCTAGCTACTAGAGAACCATATGCTTAGTGCAAACAATGTTGCTTTTAACCTTATGTATGATGTTGTGCTTGACCTGTTTTCCGTTTCTCTTAATGGTCAAGAGCAGCTGTTGCTTCCTGCCCTGCAAGGTTGTGGGGGGCAACAGGGGTATGTTAACATATACTGCAAGGTTGTGGAAAAACAGAGGTATGTTGACATATGTTTGTTTAAAACTGAATAAAAGGCATCGGAGGTGAGAGGCAAGTTGGAAGAGGTTGCTGCTGGGACAAGCAGACGGAGGCGCCACTGCAGAGAGTTGAACAGAGCGTCACTTCTGCTGGTGGGACGAACCGATGAAAAGCGCCACTCTCACTCTTCCCCGTGCATCGTGCACGTAAAAAGCCAGTATCTGATTACCGGTTTAATTCTCAGTCAGTAGAAGGTTGTTCTCTCAGACTGTCTAGGTTCAATTGTCTTTGTGATAATTTCCTAACAGTGACTAAGGGTTTACACTTAGAGTGTTAGTTCTGCTCATTTAAACGTTAAATCTGCCGTTCCACTCACCAGCGCTGCTGTCTCCTCCGTGGTGAGTTGTGGCAAACCCGGATGTTTCCGAGCTGGGGGTTTAAATGTCGCCGTCTCGCGGGTTTCAGTGTCATGTGGGGGCCACATCATTTGCACTGTCAATTAGTGCTGTTTTGTCCATATTCACAGTATATCATGGAATATGATAATTTTCTGTGGAAGCTGTTGCTATTGTGCGTCGTTCCATGTGTGAAATGTTGACCACTTATATGTAGAATTAGAATTGGTGTAAATAATATTTCATATGTGTGTTATGTAATGTGGGTGGGGCCAAAGGGGGTATAAAGGTGAGCTCTGCAGCTCTGCTTCAGTTGTGCCGGGGTCACAGTGAAGGTAACGTGCGCTAAGGAAGACGGACAGACTTAAAGGGGAAGTCTGCTCTGACCTGGTGTTTTTGTTTTCAACTGCTGAATTAATTGTTGTAAATAAGTCACTGTAAATATTAGCCTGAGCACCTGTTTTCACCTTTTTTTTGCCACAATAAATCAACAAAACGCATACGCCGACTAAGCTTGAGTTTGTTGGAGGATCCCGCACACCATTCTTAAAATGCAAGGGATAATGTAAGAGACTAGGATCAGAATAATCAAGGCTGAGACTGTGATATTGAATACCAACTCTTTCCAAGATGAGAGAAACCAGTCGAGAGTGAACAGTGTCACTGTAGATGCTAGAACAGAGAGTGTTGTTAACAAAAGATGAAATTAAATAAAAAATTAATGAAAAGATGAAAATGTTAAGAGTTTATACTCTTAAACTTAATTTGCCCTCCCCACCATGCTGGGAAACAGTGTCAGCATGACCTTTTGACCTGAGGTCCAGAGCTTGTGGTCGTCTGGACCATCAGATCCCCAAATAAGGTCATGTGGAGCCAATTCATGATTGGATCTATGATCAAAAACCAAATAGTGTCATCAGAAGTCAGACTGTGGGTGTTTGGTGTAAGGCCATGTTTATTTGAGACATTTTTGAGACATTAAAGTTAACCATATTATCAAAATTGTCAGAGACAAGGCCCACATAAAGCATACAATAACATCTGGAGATTTATTTTCTTCTAACTATAACTATTGTGTAATGTATAAGGATGTTAGCCCTTGTTTACCGTCTGGTTGCTTGGTAACAGTTGTGGAATTACCTCTACCCATTGCATCTTTTTGCTATGGATCTGCACTTCCAATGTCATGGCACTTCTGGTTTGGCGAGAACCTTGTTCACACAAATAGCAAATGAGGGACAAGTCTCGCCACCATTTAAACATTACATCAAGTAGATTGATTTGTGTAAAATGTTTAAAGAACACAAGCAACAACAAGTGTCAGATACTGTGTGCCTCTGCATGCACCGATTACTGATCGGTCTTCAATTGAGTCTTCCTCGGTCAGAAGGACCAGGCGAACTCCAGGTGTACAATTCAGAACTTTATTAAAGGATTGAACAGGTATTGGGAGCAGGATTTGGGTTGGTTGTGTGTGCACGTGTGTGAGTGTGTGGTTATCTGGAACAAAGAGAATAAGAATATGTATAAGACGCAGTAACACGCAGGTCGCCTTCACTGATGAATTAGTGGCAAATGGTCTGCAGTTTCACCGAATATCCACAAGAGGGAGCTCTAGCTAACAAATGAACTTAAAGGTTAATATATCATCAGAAAGTGCAATAACTGATAGAAAGGCAAACAAATGGACATGAAACACGCTATTCACAGGTAAACACTAAAGGAATGATGGAGGGTGACATGAATACACTAATTGACGGATCGTTATCATGTGATAGCGCACGGAGCATCGGACCACGAGGTAGCTTTAGCAGCGAACAGTCAGAGGGTACAAAGTCACATCTACAAACTATTTCGGGAAATAAACGCTCATACTTGATCACAAACAATACTTACATCATATGAACACTCACAGGGCTCAGACATACAAGATTACAAAGGATTGAACAGTATGACGGGATGAAGGCACACTCCGCTCCTCACACAACAAGGTACAACTCCGCAATAACATACGGGCCACGGCACTCCGGAACTGCAATATTTACAGGTGCATCATGGGAGGTGTAGTACAATAACACAGGACTTTTAACAACGAGTCACATGCACTGACCCCTGAAAATGGCTCTGTGTCGAGTAGAACTTATTTTCTGTTGAGCTCATCTGCCCCGTGTTAAACTAATATAATGGAAAAAAAGATGGTGGCGCCCACAGCAACTTCTGGAATAAAGTGAATAATAAAGGCTAGAGAGAACGTTACCATAGTAACCAATGTCCCGCTCTGGCTCCATTTTGTGTTAAGAACTGACACAAACTGATGGAGCTGGACTTTTTAACAAAAATGTTGTAATAAATACTGTGTTTGTACTGTGTTGGTACAATTACCAAAATAATGTGACAAATATTTTTTAGTTTTAAGATCTAAATTCTTCTTTTATAGTGACAGAAATAAACAGAACTAGATGCTGTTGCAATAGCTGAAGCTATTGCGAGTGACTGCGCAATTGAATTCATGTGATGTTGGTATGGTCCGGGATTTGAACCCACGATCTCCTTATTGGGAGGCAGAAGCTCAAGCCACTCTGCCACCGTGCACCTGCCAAAACAGTTTAAACAGCAAACTTTCCTGTAGAGGACATACAGAAAGGTTCCCACTGTAAAAGATAGGGAAAAACTGCTCGGCAAATTATGAAAAAACTACAAAAGGTACATGTACCAAAAGTAATAGCAGACATTAGAAGACTAGGAACTATTGAAAAATGCAAAAAAAATTAAAAGAATTTAAAAACTGTGGCCTGTGAAACGTGCCGAAAAACAGGAAAATACAAGAACAAATAGTGACTGCCTATGCATAGGCAGTCACTCAATAATGATCCCTGTTTGTACTGCAGTGATACAAAGAAAGTTTGATTCTTCATAAAATATAGACAGTGCAGTGTTTTTAGGTGAATAATCATTTCCGTAATTCAGAAAAAAAATCCTGACAAAGAGTTTTGCGTTATATGTGGATTTCATCAATGATTTTTATGGCCCTGTTTTTACATTATTTTCCATTAGAATGTTGTTCTTTCTGCATCACCAGATCAAACTGCCACGACAACAGAGCCACGCTGTCTGTGGCATTTATTATAACTCGATGTGTCTGTGCTCATGTTCAACCAGGAAGTAACATTACAAACTTTACACAAACTGTCAAACTGGAGACTAAATGTTGAGTCAGATCTTAAACACAGTTTAATTATGTTCTCTATGTTTTAGTGAAATCATGGAGTGTAAATTGTCTTATGTGCTCTATTCTCAGCCGCTGCACTTTACGCCCTCAAACGACCCAAACACGTCTAATCACTTTCACTATATATGTATTTTATTTTGAAGGTCCAATTAGAGACAGGACGTTGTGGCAGAAGTCAGCCATCCTGTATTTGCTCTCTTTAAGCACATGAGTGAAGTTCATCCTCTGCCATCTGCCTTTTTGTTCATGCCTTCGTCTGTAAGTTTTACTTTACACACATGAAACACATGATGCCCAAGCTTTGTTTGTGTTGGATGATTATTGAAAATGTGAATTTTGTTGATTATAGACATGTATGGTAGTGAATTGATTGTTAAGCTGTGGTTACCTCATTTATATTTTCTATGTTCTTAAGATAACTTTAGCCACATTTCTCTATGTGCTAAGGGTACTTTTCTGTTTTACAGTTTTACTCTGTTTTGGAAACACAGAGCAGTAAATTGGAGCTATGGACGCCTCATCCTGACTCTTTGCATGTTTTCAAAAGGAGTTAGGCTTACTGCGAAATTGAGTTAGATACACACAAGGAGAGGATAATCAGAAACAGAATTACTTTTATTCATCCAAAAGAGCAAATTATTTTCATGACAGCTATGCAACCGACCAGTAGAAGAAGAAAATAAACTCACAAATATGATTAAAATAAGACTTAACTTGTTCAAAATAACAAACAAAATTTAATAAATCAGTATCTCAATAGATGGATAAAATAAATGTATATGTTAATAAAATAAACCCCAGTATGAACAAAAAAACCTACATTCACTTAACTTATAAAATCCCTATAAACTCATTATCATGTACAGTTTAATAACAGTCTGTGGCTGAACGAGCTCTTGACCAACACTTTGTGGAGCGAGAGGAGTTTGGAGTTGGATGGAGATAGAATTTCAGGTCCACACTGACAGTCTGGATGGAGGTGGGAGTCTCAGAAGCTTTGGTCCACCACAAACACCACTAGGGTGGACCTGAGGAGGACCAAAGCTTCCTTGGTCTTTGTTAAGTTAGTGCTGAAGGTGGTTCCTCTCGCTCCAGGTGACAGTTTTCCCCCACAGTCCTGTCCTCCCTCTCGTTTCCATCACTGATGCATCCAACCACTGCAAAGTTCTGAAGGTGACTCTGCTCAGTCTGTGGTGTAGAAGGTGAAGAGGGAAGGACAGAGAACAGTCCCCTGAGGTGCCCTGGTGTTTGACTCTGTCAGGTGCTGTAGCCGCACATACTGTGGTCATACTGTGTCTGCCAGTGAGATAGTCCACAGTCCAGGACAGGGCGGTGATCTCCAGGGGAACACTGTCAGACTGAGGATTGGGGACGAGGAGTGAGCGGGGCCATCTTGTATCATGTGACTGTTCTCTGGTCCAAATTTCATGACTGTGTGACACTGTATGTGACCAAAGCACCACTTTTTACTCATTCACAAAGTTCTATCAAGGGCCTGGTTCAAAAAAGAGTTTTTGGGTCCAATTGGCCAAAGGTTCAAATACAAAGCAAAGAAAAGGCCAGACCAAACACAACCCGACTTTATTTTAATTATGTGATTTTGTATATGATTCATTATGTCTAATTATCGTCTTGTGTTGTCTTCGGTGGTCGTTTATTAATAAATCCTGTCTGGTTGTTGTGAATTAATTTTTTCAGTATTTGTTCCATTCTTTTGGACATAATTGAGGTGTAAATACAGCCCCGATCAAAAGTTAAAGACCAGTTGAATAAATGGCAAAAGTCACATTTTCATGGTTGAATCTTAACAAGGTTCAAGCAGAGCTTCAATAAACAACAAGAAATGTGAGTGAGACAAAGTTTGAGTAAACATTTGATTGAAAACAACTATTAAACTGAAATAGTGTGTTCTGCAGCTGATCAAATGTTGAGGTCCGCATGCATTTAAAAGCTTAAATATGTGCAAAAATGTGGATTCATTTTGTGTCAGGTGTTCACCTGTCATGATGTTCTGATGGCTCGTTCTCATCGCTGCTGCAGTAAGACACGCATTTGTCATTTATTAAAAGATCTTATGTCTCTCTCTCATTTCTTGTTCTTATTGAAGCTCAGTTTGAACCTTGTTACAATCCAACCATGAAAATATGACTTTTGCCATTTATTCAACTGGCCTAAACTTTTGACCGGAACTCTATGATAGTTCACATTAAGAAGGGCTTAAAATCAGTGCTTACTGTTACAACGACCTCGGAGCACTGGGCCGCGGGTCCAGGAAAAGAATCCGCAAGAAGTCTATTTTTGCCTGATGCTGCAGCGGTCTGTTACGGAGGAAACCACGTGAATCTGCTTGGCTTTTGTCAGAAACGGACCGCAGTAAACCGGAGTAACAGGCGTCTGCAGGTGACCCACAACGGGAGTGGAGTCAGTGACACAAGGCGTGGGAGGCACAGTTGGGTCGATCTGGCCCTTCTTTAGGTATTACAGATATGATGGCCTTTTTCCAACTCGGTCGAATCGGAGCTAATTTTTCATTAATGATCACCAGACTCGTACAGAGCATTTCTGCTTCAAATCAATTTCAATGCAATCTTTTGTTTATTTCCCCGTGGTAGTAACCTCTGCAGCCAGAAGATGGAGCGTTAATGGTAAATCCTGAGGAAATGCCTGATGGGGAGTAAGTCATGTGTGGTTTTAACTATAAACAATATTTTATTATTTTGAGAGCAAGTTTAAAGAAGAGGAAGCATACGCATGTCATTTTGGGAACCAACGCCCTTTAAGTCCTTTAAGTCCTTCATACACACGTCTTATGTATTTGGCTGCAGCCTGATTCGTTTTATTCATGCGATCTCTCATTCTTTCCAGTATCTGGACCTTCTCTGTGTCTCCAGTCCCCATCTTCATAATCAGAAATTCCAGATTAATTAAAGTGGACACTGAATCCACGTTCAGAGCGATCTTATCCAGCTGCTCTACGATGTGGAAGGCTTCATCCAGACACTGTTTTTTACTTTGTTCAAGAGCCAACAATTCCTTCTCCAGATCCTGCAGCAGAGTGGTCTTCTCCTCACTCTTGGTTTTGTTCTCTTCAAACTTGGCCTTCATTTCTTCAATGGTTCTTTTCACTTTTCTGGTCTTGGTCACATATCTCTTCTTCTCTTTCACATGAACGTCCACTGGACATTTCCCAGAACAAGAAGTACATTTGCCTTTTTTCATGACCTGGCACCATTTTGGACCCCGAGCCAGGGTGCATCCTGGGTAATGGCAGTTCTCCTCACAGTTGTTACAGGTGACAGCTTTGTCGTTCCACCAGGCTTTGATGTCTTCTTTGTCTTTGTAGGTTTCTTCTATGTTCACTTCATAGTTTTTGTTCTCCTTCATCTCATGTTCATAACGTAAAAGTTCTACTCTGTTCTTTCTGATCACCTCCTGCTTCATTTCCATCTCTTCCACTCGTTCCTTCAGGTTCTGGATACAGGCCATGAGTCTGATTCTCTCTTTCATCACCTCCACAGTCGTCTTCAGAGACTGAGGTTTTAAATTTTTAAGAAAATCTGTGAAATCTTTCATTCCATCTTCTGCAGTTTCAAATGTATATTTCGCAGCTCTTTGAGCTCGACTGTCATTTCCAATGCTTTCCTTTTGGCAGTTGTTGAATAGGAAATACACTGGCTCATCTTTATTGTTTTTAGCTAATTTGATCTCTGCGTCTTTCAGAGCTTGAAGGGCGTCTTTTGGTTCCCTACCATCTGAGAATGTCATCATAGCCACAATGTTCTGCTCCATGTTTTTGCCGAACAGAGAAGTGACTGAGTTGAAGATGTAGGCCAGTCTCTCGTCCAGTCTGTTCTCTGAAGCCTTTAAAACGAAACCAACAACATCAACTGTGTCCACTCCATCAGGGAGACAGAACAGGTCCTGGAGTAACTTGATAATTGTCTCATCTTTTTCTATGCCTTCTGTGTGTCCGAATCCTGGAGTGTCGATGATGGTCAGAGAATAAGGGATGTTTTTTTCTTCAAATCCATAGATTTCATAAACAGACACAGCAGAGGTCTGACTGTCAGACTGAGGTCTGTCCTCGTCTGCAACAACCTCAAACCAGACTTCGTCCTTAAACTCCACCCCCATCACAAAGTTGACCAGGGCGTTGATCAGAGAAGACTTTCCTGCCCCTGTGGCTCCCACCAGCAGGATGGTCTTGTTCAGGTGCTTCGGATCGCGTTCTCCAAGAGTAAATCTCCTCAGTTTGGACTCTTTATCTGATGTTTCGTCCAGATTTACTCTTTTTAGCTGCAGCTGGTAGCGATGTGGGGATCCATTGTCTATCGACTTGCTTTCGTCCATATACTTCTGTAAATGGTGTGCCATGTTCTGACTTTTCTGTCCTAAAGAGGAAGACAATAAAAAAGGTTATAAAAAGCTAATAAAGAAACCAAAATATATATTTTTTTCCCGGTGACCCGATTGAAGAAGCCTGGAATGTTTGTTTTTTTAAGGGAAAAACAAAAGTTAAGTTATTTTTGTGTCCTCCACTTAGGCTCAGATTTGTTAGATAGGTTAAGATGCTAAAAAATGTTTAACTGTATCAATGGGGACTTCTAGTGACATCATTCCAAAGGCAACAGCATGAAAAAAGAGATCTGTCTAAAACATTTTAATATATAATATTTATAAAATATTTATTTACGTAATAAAAACAGATATTGCTTTACAAAACAGCAAAAATTAACATGGCAACTTCAATAAGAAGTAAAAGCTCATTTCATACAAAATCATTGCTATATTAAAAAAATAAAATAAAACTACTTTGATAATTGAAAATGTAAAACATTTATGGGATTTTTACGTCTATTTGAATATCATGAGTCATGTGTGCATTTTATGTGCAAGTTTTATGGAATATTGAATGAAAATACTAAAAACATATGTCTTATTTGAACAACTAAAGTTTTTATATAAATAATTGTAGTATCTGAAATGAAGAGTCTAATTTTTTCTTTTCTCAAAAAACAAACAAAAAGGGCATCAAAATTTTGTCATGTTAAGTTCCCAGGACATTTAACAACTCTTGGTGAAAACACAGAGAGCAATTAACCCTTTATCTTGTCTTCAAAGCGAACAAGCAAATGGTGACCTGGCACTGGTCAGCAACGAGAACCAGTGAAATCGTAAATATCTGTCTCTCTGGACAAACCAGAACTCACAATAAAGTCCTGAAAATGCTGAAAAGGCTATATTCCACATTATAAACTGACTCCTGTTTTACGGTGAGTTAAATCTGTAGCTAAACCATGTTAACAGATTCTTGTGAATTGTGTTTGCAATTGTTATGTTAAGTCATAATGTACATCCCCTCATTACCTGCTGATGATGTGTGCATTAATTGATACAATGTTAAACATTCTGTAATAGATAAGTCAAGTTAGAATTATCAGTAATTGCTCTGACTAAATTGAACACTATTGAGATTACCCTGCATGAAACATCCCATGGAATTTTCATATTCCTCAAAAGACAAAAGCACTGAACTTTAGATGCAGGAGAGTCACTCTACACTTTCTCCAATAGTGAACAGCCTCTGGGCTGTGGCTTCCAGGCCCCTCCTGGGGTGCAAGCCCTCTGCCTGGTAGTGCAGGCCCTCTGTCTGCTAGTGCAGGCCCTGCACTCATCACTCCATGGATGACATCGGCCCAGGAGCCCTTCCTCAACTGAAGACTGCACAGGTGAAACCAAAAGACTCATGTCTCAAGTTAGTTCTCATTTTTGGACTCTTCAAACTGCACAGAGTTCAACACAGACAGCTTCAAAAGCTGTAAAACAGCTGCAGTTCATCCAGAATGCTGCTGCTCGAGTCCTGACAAGAACCAGGAAGTACGACCACATTAGTCCCGTGCTCAGGTCTCTGCACTGCCCCCTGTGGGTCAGAGAATAGACTTTAAAGCAGCTCTGCTTGTGTTCAAGTCTCTCCACGGCCAAACACCAAAGTACATCTCTGACATGTTAGTGCCGTATGAACCATCTCGCACTCTGAGGACCTCAGGGACCGGCCTCCTGCTGGTGCCTAGAGTCAGGACTAAACATGGGGAATCAGCATTTCAATTTTTTGCAGCTAAAATCTGGAACAGTCTCCCTGAAGATGTGAGACAGGCCTCCTCTGACAATGTTTAAATCCAGGCTAAAAACAGTTCTCTTTAGACGTGCATACGACTGAAAGATCTATCTGCACTCTGACCTTTTAAATCACATAAAATGATTTTAAAATGATTCTGTGTGTCTTTTTGTGTTTTTATGATTTTAATGCAACTTTTCCTGTTTATGTAAAGCACTTTGAATTGCCCTGTGTACGAATTGTGCTCTACAAATAAACTTGCCTTGCCTTCAAGTGACCCAAGGAGCGAGAGGAGGACCTGATCCACCAACCATCTACAGGACGCCATCGTCAGCACCGGACCTTTCCTCGTCATGAACTGATCCAAATGTGGCCGAAAATGCAGAGTCGGCAAATAAGAGGTTTCCCTTAGATTGATTAAACAAATCTAATCTTATTTGTGCGTTTAATTTAACTAAGTTGAAGCCCAGGTCAGCCTGGTGAAAATGTAAAATGTTTAATTGCTTTGATATTTTGCTTTATTAAACCAGAAAAAAATTTTCTGGTTTATTGTCTTATTTAGAAAATGAGACATGAGGAGGTTTAAACTGGTGTAAATGTGTCAGATTTAAAATATTTAACTAGTACCCTAAAAAAATAAAGGTTAACATTATTTTACCTACATATGGTCAAGAACACTACATATTATTGGCACCCTCTGTGAGGGAGGCTACATTAAAACACTCCAGTATTATTAGTGCCCACGGGTGAGGATGAATACCAATTAAGATTTCCTACATAATTTTAAAGATATATATACAATTTCTGGTGAGTACTGTTATTGAAGAGTGCAGACGCTTTCCTTCCTGCTCCTGCTTGCTACAGCTGTTTTCTTATTTATTTTGCTTTTAAATCAAAATTTTTCCTCTATAAATCTTGGATTATGACTTTTCGAAGGAAACCAAGGATTTTAAGATAATTTTTTTCCATTTTTAACAAACTATCTGACGAGCCAGCGACATGTCCGGGGAGAGAAGTCAAACAAACTCTTGTGATCGCTGTCGGAAATATCAACATGAAATAATTGAGCTACAAGCACGGATATTCATTTTAGAATCTGAAAAAGGACTTCACGATACAATTCCAGTGTCACCGAGGGGTAAGAAGTCTACATATCTTTCAAGAAAAGCTACTTTCAACTTAAACCGGAGCGACTCTGTGTCTTTCCCAAAACTGGGTAAAGACCAGCCGGCTGCATCTTGGGTCAAACTCGGTGCAAAACCAAAACGATACAAAGCTAATGTAAAGTCGCCTGCTATACAGCTTACAAACAGATTTTTGCCGCTATCAGAGGCTGAATTTACAGAACAAGAAAACTGTAGCCTCCATGATGTTGATAAAAAGCAGCAGAAAGACAGACAGTCTGTGCCAAACGTCAAGGACAGTGACACACTCTTGATAGGAGACGGTGCTATCAGTGGAGTCGTACATGGAAGAATGAAAACATTCAGCTTCCCCAGTGGCACAGTTTCTGAGATTACGTCACTGCTTCCCAGAGTACTGTCCACACACAGAGGAGTTAAACAGCTGATTGTACACGTGGGTGCAGTGGACATCCGAAAAGAGCAGACTGAAGTTTTGAAAAAAGACTTCATGAAGTTATTTGAGGAGCTTGATAAAGTAGAAATCAAAACATTTATCAGTGGACCTCTTCCAAATATTGACAGGAAGATCGACAAGTTTAGCCGGCTGCTACAGTTGAACACTTGGCTGTCCAAAGAGTGTGCACCTAGAGGATTGCACTACATTGAGAACTTCTATCTGTTCTGGAAACGACAGGACCTGTTCAAGGGAAGGGGCCCACATCTGTGCAGAGGTGGAGTGAGGGCGCTGACAGAGAACCTCCTCCACGCTCTCAGGCATCAGAATGGCCGTGGACAGGGTCGTGAACAGATAGTTCGAGAAGAGAGGAATGAGAGAAGAACTCCGGATCAATCAGCCAGAGACCAAGTCAATGCTTCAACATCAGCAGTAACAAAACAGCCGACTCCACAAAAGGATTTATCAACAGCAGCTCCATCAGGCCCAGCAAAGGATTCAGCTCCAGCTGCTCCAAAATCACCTACACTGCCTCCAGTAAAGAGCTCATCAGCTGCAGCACCACAACGATCTCCACCACCACCCTTGAAGGGCTCAAGCTCAACATCCGTCCCCCCTCCCCCGGGGTCCTCATCACAGGCCATGGACCGGTCTGTGACAGGCCCAGGTGCACCCCTGTCACCACCCCTACCCTCAGACCAGTCCTGGGTCCCCCCTGCAACATCTACTCCCACTCAATCATCACTCCTTTTCATCTCCACCTTCACCCAGGGACCTTCTCAACCATCTTGAAAGTCTGATCAAATCAGGAGTAAAGATGGTTCCACTCACACCTAATTTAGCAAGATCAAGAGTTCTGATGTCAACAATGATGAACTCTTCCCCGTACAAATCTGTGCCCACCATACCACCCAGGAGCTTCAACTCTCCTGCTTCACCAAAAAAACAACCTGCACCTCTCCCCCCTCACCTTTCACCTGGTCCATCACCCAAAGTCCCCCCACATTGAAACCAATCTGAAACTTGCTGTGCTTAATGTCAGATCATTATGTAACAAATCACTTTTAATTAATGATTTTATATCTTCTTACAATCTTGAATTTATGTTTTTAACTGAAACATGGCTTGACAAAAACACGGGGGATGTAGTTCTAATAGAAGCGACTCCACCGAGCTTCAAGTTTGAATCTGAAACACGCGACAACAAAAAGGGTGGAGGTGTCTGTGCAGTTTTTAGAGATAAAATAGTTACCCAGAGGTTGTCTTTTGGGGTGTTTTCAGCATTTGAGTATTTGTTTTTTAAAATGGAGCTAAAACAGTCTCCCTCCAGACTCTACATTGTCCTGTACAAGCCTCCCCAGCACTGCCAAGGTTTTATTGATGATTTTACTGGGATGCTTTCAGTCGTATGCACAGACTTTGACGGTTTGGTCATTACAGGTGATTTCAATGTTCATGTGGATAATGTTTGCGACAGAAACACTAAAGAGCTTGATGCTGTCCTTGAAACCTTTGGTCTTACTCAGCATGTGAGTGGCCCCGCCCACCGCAGAGAGGCCCCGCCCACAGCAGAGGACACTCTCTGGACCTGCTAATTACTAAAGGGGTAAATATTTCAAACATCAGTGTGGTCGATGTGGCACTGTCTGATCGTTTCTGTGTTTTCTTTGACCCGTCTGTTATTCCCAAATCACCGACTGGTCCTGCAGTTGTTAAGAGGAGACACATAAATGACACAAGTGCACTCTTTATGGAAATGATAAACTTTGAAAATCCTTCATGTTCAAATGTTGACGACTTTTTAAATTCTTCGTCTTCTTCCGCTTATCCGGGGCCGGGCCGCGGGGGCAGCAGTCTAAGCAGGGACTCCCAGACTTCCCACACCCCAGACACTTCCTCCAGCTCCTCCGGGGGGATCCCGAGGCGTTCTCAGGCCAGCCAAGAGACATAGTCCCTCCAGCGTGTCCTGGGTCTACCCCGGGGCCGCCTCCTAGTGGGACATGCCCAGAACACCTCCTGAGGGAGACGTCCAGGAGGCATCCGGAACAGATGCCCGAGCCACCTCAGCTGCTCCTCTCAACGTGGAGGAGCAGCGGCTCTACTCCGAGCTCCTCCCGTGTGACTGAGCTCCTCTCTATCTCTGAGGGAGCGCCCAGCCACCCGGCGGAGGAAGCACATTTCGACCGCTTGTATCCGCGATCTCGTCCTTTCGGTCATTACCCAGAGCTCATGACCATAGGTGAGGGTAGGAACATAGATTGACCGGTAAATCGAGAGCTTTGTCTTTCGACTCAGCTCTCTCTTCACCACAACGGTCCGATACAGCGCCCGCATCACTGCAGACGCTGCACTGATCCGCCTGTCAATCTCACGCTCCATCCTTCCCTCACTCGTGAACAAGACCCCGAGATACTTGAACTCCTCCACTTGAGGCAGGACTCTCCACCCACCCGGAGAGGGCAAGCCACCTTTTTCCGGTCGAGAACCATGGCCTCAGATTTGGAGGAGCTGATCCTCATCCCAGCCGCTTCACACTCGGCTCAAACCGTCCCAGAGCTGCAGATCCTGGTTTGAAGAAGCCATCAGGACGACATCATCTGCAAACAGCAGAGATGATCCTGTGGTTCCCAAACCGGACTCCCTCCACGCCCTGACTGCGCCTAGAAATTCTGTCCATGAAAAATTATGAACAGAACCGGTGACAAGGGGCAGCCCCGGCGGAGTCCAGCATGCACTGGGAACAGGTCTGACTTACTGCCGGCAATGCGAACGCAGCTCCTGCTCCGGTCGTACAAGGACCGGACAGCCCTTAGCAAAGGGCCCTGGACCCCACACTCCTGGAGCACCCCCCACAAGGCACCCCAGGGCACACGGTCGAATGCCTTCTCCAGATCCACAAAGCACATGTGGACTGGTTGGGCAAACTCCCATGAACCCTCGAGCACCCGATGGAGAGTATAGAGCTGGTCCAGTGTTCCACGACTGGGACAAAAACCACAGGCTCCTCCTGAATCTGAGGTTCGACTATCGGTCGGATTCTCCTCTCCAGTACCCTGGAATAGACCTTACCGGGGAGGCTGAGGAGTGTGATCCCCCTGTGATTGGAACACACCCTCCGGTCCCCCTTCTTATACAGAGGGACCACCACCCCGGTCTGCCAGTCCAGAAGTACCGTCCCAGACCGCCACGCGATGTTGCAGAGACGTGTCCAAGACAGTCCCACAACATCCAAAGACTTAAGATACTCAGGGCGGATCTCATCCATCCCCGGAGCCTTGCCACCAAGGAGCTTGCCAACAACCTCGGTGACTTTGGCCAGGATGATGGATGAGTCCGCCTCCGAGATCTCTGCTTCCTCCTCGGAAGACGTGACAGTGGGATTGAGGTATTCCTTCCACCGTCCGACAACATCCCCAGTCAAGGTCAACAGCTCTCCACCCGCACTGTAAACGGTGTTGGTGAAGCACTGCTTCCCCCTCCTGAGGCGTCGGACGGTTTGCCAGAATTTCTTTGAGGCCAACCGATAGTCCTCCTCCATGGCCTCCCCGAACTCCTCCCAATCCCTAGTTTTTGCCTCTGCAACCGCACGGGCGGAGGATTGCCGCCGCGACAGGCACCAGAGACCTTGTGACCACAGCTACGAGCCGCCCATCGACACTGGAGGTGGAGAACATGGTCCACTCTGACTCAATGTCTCCAGCCTCCCCCGGGATCTGGGAGAAGTTCTCCCGGAGGTGTGAATTGAAGACCTGCAGACAGAGGGCTCTGCCAGACGTTCCCAGCAGACCCTCACGATGCGCTTGGGCCTGCCAAGTCTGTCCGGCTTCCTCCCCCGCCAGCGGATCCAACTCACCACCAGGTGATGATCGGTTGACAGCATGAAGAGAGGGGCGCTGTCTTCATCCGAGTGTCCAAGACATGCGGCCGAAGGTCAGATGACACGACTACAAAGTCGATCATCGACCTCCGGCCTAGGGTGTCCTGGTGCCACGTGCACTGATGGACACCCTTGTGCTTGCACATGGTGTTCGTTATGGACAAGCTGTGACTAGCACAGAAGTCCAATAACTGAACACCACTCGGGTTCAGATCGGGGGGGCCGTTCCTCCCGATTACCCCTCTCCAGGTGTCACTGTCGTTGCCCTCGTGGGCGTTGAAGTCCCCCAGTAGAACAACGGAGTCCCCAGGCTGTCCAGTGCCCCTCCCAGCTGTGGGGCTATGAGCCCACACCAGCCCGACGCCTCTCCCCGCGGGCAACGCCAGAAAAAATCCGCACAATTCGACCCGAACCCGACCCGGGTCCGCGCACGTGTAGAACCAGAGTTCCGTGCAGAGGTTTATAGACAGAATAAGCGCCTGACAGGGCTTCAGGTGTTTAGTGTTCTACCTGCACCAACGGGACGTCTCCTGTCCCAGACGGGCCTGTTCCTCCGCTGACGCTGGCCCACATGAGCTCTCTCCCTCGCTCCTTTCTTCAGCTTTTTGGGAAGGCATCCGTGGCTCTTTCCTCCTGTTCTTTTTCCTCCACTGCGCGCTAACTCTCTCTCTTCTCCTGCTCTTTCTCCTCTGTTGCGCTCTCTTTTTCTCTCTCCTCCGCTCCGTGTAGAGCCGTGGTCTCTCATTAAGGTGTCTTGACCCCTTTATTCGAGGATGAGGAGGAAAAGAACACAGTACTGGCTGCACACCGCACTCTTTTGTCGTGGAGCCCCCGGGGCCGAGCCCGACTCAGCCCGACAGCAGAGCGGACGGGTCGGTTTCGGGCCGGCTCCGGCTCGGGACAAGAATTTAAGCTCTAAGCGGCACACACAGCGCCTAGGAATGCGAAAACAGCAGCTGTGAATTTGTGTATATATATATTTTTTTCATAGTTTCACCTCACAAAATAGCACGTTAATTCCCGACTGGAAAAATAATTTGGTGGCCCCGCAAAAGTTTTTGGTGACCCCACTTGTGGGGTCGCGACCCCTAGTTTAAGAACCACTGGGTTAGACTACTGCAACGGCCTGTTCACTGGCCTCTCCAAACGAGCTGTAAAACAGCTGCAGCGCATCCAGAATGCTGCTGCTCGAGTCCTGACTAGAACCAGGAAGTACGATCACATTAGTCCTGTGCTCAGGGCTCTGCACTGGCTTCCTGTGGCTCAGAGAATAGACTTTAAAGCAGCTCTGATTGTGTTCAAGTCTCTCCAAAGCACCAAAGAACATCTGACATGTGAGAGCCACATAAACCATCTGAGGACCTCAGGAACCGGCCTCCTGCTGGTGCCAGAGTCAGGACTAAACATGGACCGGCCTCCTGCTGGTGCCAGAGTCAGGACTAAACATGGACCGGCCTCCTGCTGGTGCCTCCACTCTGACAATGTTTAAATCCAGGCTAAAAACAGTTCTGTTTAGATGTGCAAACGACTGAAAGATCTATCTGCACTCTTCTCTTTTAAAGCACTTTATTTTAAAATGATTCTGTGTGTCTTTTTGTGTTTTGTGATTTTAATGCAAGTTTTCCTTTTGTGTAAAGCACTTTGAATTTGCCTTACTGGAAGGTATTGAAGTATCTGCTGTGAGAGACAGTTGTTGGAGATACTGGTCTAGATAATTGTTTATTCAGTTGCCTCTAGGCTGTGGAGCCAAAAGGGGACAAGGGTAATTACAGGTCAAAATTAGGTCGGTTGAACATAAACTAAGAGTCTGTAAGTTTGGGAATTTTTATGAGGGGCAATAAAGAAACATTTGGGAGTGGGTTTCCTTATCTGAAAAGGGGTGTGGTCTCCTTTGAAGGAGCAGTTGTTCTACCAGATATAAAGCTGTGTTACACTAGAATCGGGGAGATCCTAGATTTGGCCACAGTGGGACTCCCAGACAAACGCCGGCTGTCTGTATGTGATGCTGCTTTCTGTAATAAACTTCCTTTAATATTCAGAAGCTAGCGTCCACGAGTCTTCTTCTACTGATTGACACACCGACCAACATCTTCAGAAACCACAGATTGGCACCACGAACTCGGGGACGGACGGGGTACAGCGCTGGGGTCTCCAGCCTTCGACTGCAGCGACCAGTTGGTTAAGGTGAGCTTTTTCTCTTGGCCTTTGGTCTGGTGCTGTTTGAATGCTGGCTGTCCTGGGTGGCTGTCCCGTTAAACTTACTTGTGTGGGATAGGTCTTGGTCGATGTGAATTAGTGGGTAGAACACTTGTCTAAATTGTTTTTTCTTGTGTTGTGATAGTTAGATAGGAGTTAGTAAAAGAGTTAGAATAGAGTTTGAATAAAGGTTAGAATAAAGAAGTTGAAGAGTTTTAAAAGAGTTGCATGAAGATAGAATAAAGAAGTTAAAGAGTTTGAAAAGAGTTGCATGAAGATGAAATAAAGAAGTTAAAGAGTTGAATAAAGGTTTAAAAGGGGCTTTGAGTTTTTGTGTGACACTAAGACGAGACTTTATAAGCGGGACCTGACCCAAGTGTGCTTTGACTGTGAGCCCTTAAGGTCAGTTGCTGTAATTCTTGATGAATCCGGGTAACGTTATACTGTCCAGTTGAGGTGCTTTAGTTTAGTTTTAGTTTAGTTTTTCCTGTGAGTTGAGGTTGCAGGTTAGGTTTAGTTTCCCTAGCGCTGGTTGGGTGTGTGCTGACTTAGTTGTCATGGCAACCTGACGAGGGGGGTAGTGTGTGAATCCAGTGCAGAGACACGTGGAGTTAGTTTAGAAGTTAGTTTAGTTAGTTAGTGATAGCCCAAAGAAGAAGAAGTTGTTGATTAAAGAAGAAGTTGCCCCGGGGTTGGACCTTTGGAATAGGTCTTTGTGTTGTTCATACGATTAAAGTTGCAGCTAAAGTTGAGGTTAAGGCATGCTTTTTGATCCCTCTTGGGGGATCTTGCAATTGTTTTTTTGGTTACTCGAGTGTGGTTCGGTCGTTTGTTTTTTGTGTGTGTTGATCTGTGTAGTGTGCAGGGGTTTTTCGTTTTTGAGGCTGGTTCTCACGAAGTCCATGGTTTGAATGGAGTTTTAGGAGTTGTGTCCGTCACCAGGGTTAGAGACGGACTGAGGAAAGTGCAGTATTTGGGAGGCGGAGCTATTGGCTCCTCCTTTGTGTGTGTGAGTTGGAGAAGGGCGGAGGAAGTAGTGCTGAAAGAGGGAGAGTAAGTCTCCTGCAGTGGTTGATGATGGTGACATGTTAGTTTTTATTTTGGAAAATAAAAAATAAAAGGGGGGATATGACTAGGAACAATAGCATCTTTGAGTGTCCTGAAAAGCGCTATATAAGTATAAGGCATTATTATTAGTAAATATAAATAGAAAATATAAATAGAACTAAATAAATAAGTAAATAAATAGATAAGGGAATGATAAATACACGGGTATTAAAATAGATGGTTTATACATATATATATATATAACTGGAGGAGTGGCTACAACAGATCCCTGGAGGAACATCAGACATCTCAGAGCGCAGTACTGTGTGTGTGTGTGATAATTTATGAGGTGAATAGTCTCATAACAATGGTTTGAAAAGACCTGATGTTGGCAAATGATCATTTTGAGCGTTTATGCAAAACATTGTTTTATTTAACTCTTGTTTTTGTTCTTTTTACGGTGGCATGCGAGGCCAAGGTGAAGCAGGAGAGAAACAGGGGACGACGCAGCTGACAACACAGTGCAGAGCATCGTTCCAGCCAAGTGGAGGAAAAGGAAACGCGATAAGGCCAGTGTATTTATCCACAAACTCTTTCATTGTAATTACAGGCTTTTGTAATTTAAAAGAAATAGCTTATGGTATAAGTCTAATAGCACATGTATGGGGTTTGGCCCACATGCATGGTGTGTTTATGCTATTAGCACAAGGACTTGGCAACAATTGATTGATTGATTGAAGAATTTTTCACAATAGAGAATTAGACAATTTTGGTTGGTCTACTGCGTATTCTGTAATTTTTTGTCTATTGATGCTTTTTGCTTGGATTGTTATGATTAGAATTTTTTGTTGGCGTTGGTCACCACTTCTTTCACCTCTTCTGAAGTTGGCAAGCATCGTGAGTCTTTTTGGGATTCATTGAACGTTAATAGTAGGCATTGTTGATTCTGAGAAAACATTTTTATTTACATATTGCACGCATTGTAGGTAAAAGAAAAATAGTATAATGGCGACAGTGAGGGTAATTACCCCAGTGGACGTGGTGCAGAAAAACAACCCACTCGTCAAGAATATCCCCAAATTATCCAAAAAGTGGAATCGACGTTGGCCTGACATTGAGCAGCCTTGGCCGTTGGAGGGAAATATGAATCTGGATGTAATTAAAGTGCTTAAAGTGTTGATTGCATCCTACAAAGTAAATCAGAAGAAAGGTTGCCGTGGACAGAAGCGCAAAGAGAAGAGGAGAATCGAACTTGGTTTGATGCAGTTGTTTGAAAATTAAGGCGTGAAATGGTTAAAAAATAATAAAGACAAAAGAGATAAAATGAAGATTGAAATTGAGAAGAACAAGCCAGAAGTTGACAAGCTATTGGAAGAGATTAATACACCATTTTCACATACACAGGCGGTACAAAAGAAACCACCGCCTTATGAGAAATTAAATGACATTGTAAAGGAATATTCCCAACTCCCAGTAATGACACAAGATGGAAGTTATCAAATCAAAGACGATCATGAGCAAGTGATTGAGAAGGGTAAAGCTACAACAACTGTTACAATGTACCCAAAGTCCAAAAATAAGAAAATGAAGAAGTCTAGTCTGAAATCTTTAGGACGGAAATTCAAGAGAATGTCAACAAAAGAAGACCAGAGTGATGAAGAAGGAGCAGTGGGTGGTTATGACCCAGCTGTGAGGAAAACACTGACTGCAGCTGAGAAAAAGGAAAGAAATTATTAAAAGAGGCTGATAAAAAACAAAAGGATCCTGAAGACACTGAAACATAAGACAGTGATGAAGATTCAGAAGATGGCTCTGATTCAAGGGAAGAGATTCAAAGTCAGAGTGAAGATTCGGACACAACATTCTGGAGAGTTTCAGAGGAACGAAGGGGAGACATGGAACAACCATCTAGAAGTGATCGTCGTTTGTTTTCGGAACCTCCACGGTATCATTTGCGCAGCAGAGCAGTTTCAAAAAGAAAAGGCGGGAAGATATGTCCAAGCACCTGCGAGACTCTTTATCTGACCAGATAGTTTCTCTGGACAATATCACTCTAGCCCCCAGCTCTACTGTAAGAAACCTTGGGGTCCTATTTGACCAAGATCTCTGGTTCAAAGCTCATATAAATCAAGCCTGTAAAACAGCCTACTTTCATCTGCGTAACATCAGCCAAAATTAGAAAAATCCTGCCCAGAGATGATGCCGAAAAACTCATCCATGCATTTGTCACATCCAGATTAGACTATTGTAACGCCCTGCTTACAGCGTGTCCTAAAAGCTCTAGAAGAAGCTTTCAATTGGTTCAAAATGCAGCAGCAAGATTATTAACAGGTACTAGAAGAAGAGATCATATTTCACCAGTGTTAGAGTCTCTTCACTGGCTTCCTGTTGAGTTTAGAATCAAATTTAAAATCCTCCTCCTGACTTATAAAGCTTTAAACAATATGGCCCCATCGACCTCAAAGATGCAATAGTAGCGTACCATCCAAACAGAGCTCTTCGTTCTCAAAATGCTGGACTATTGTTAGTCCCAGAGTCTCTAAAAGCACAGTAGGAGGTCGAGCGTTTAGCTCCCAAGCTCCTGTTATGGAACCAGCTCCTGTTCATGTAAAAGAGGCCGACACAGTCTCTACATTTAAGACCAGCTCAAAACGTTCCTCTTTGAAATAGTTTATGGTCAGGCCAGTTAGGAACAGAAATAAAAACCTACAGTTTTAGCTCCGCTGCCCTTGGAGCGACTCTGCTGGAGAAGTATGGAGCTGAACACTGTCCTCTGGTTCTTCCTACTTTACCATCAACAATATTTAATATTACTTCAACTGTAGTCTGTTCATTGCTGTTCACATGTTTCTCTTTCTCTCCACTTCCCATGGGGTTTTTTGTAGTTTTTCCTGAAGGAGGGTCAAAGGACAGGGGCATTCTGGGACAGTTATCTGAACTGCTTTCTACCTGTGGCCCATCGAGGAAACTGTTGTTGTGATTTTGGGCATTATAAAAATAAATTGATTTGATTTGATGATAATAGTGAGAGGACAGAATTTGGAATACAAACCATGGCAGAGTATTGATGTATCTGATTTTATGGAAAAGCTGCCCATACTCCAAGATGCTGCCCACCCCTGGATCGCTAAGCTGGAGGAGATGCAGAGTCTCTTCTCTGTCGCTAAGCTCTCGCCCGCGCTGTCACAGATCAAGTGTTCAGAGTCAAATAGAGACTGTGCGCGTCCCTCGTGTAAATAACGCCAATAAGTCAGATCCAAATACAGATAATTTAGGTGTCAGACCAAATAACTTAATACAAATAATCCCTACACATGATACAAATAAACTAATAAATAAGCATGTAAAATGTGGATTGCTAAACATTAGGTCAATTTCCTCCAAATCACTTTTAGTTAATGAATTAATTAACGATTATAATATTGATCTTTTAGCTTTAACTGAAACTTGGCTTCAACAAGATGATTATGTCAGATTAAATGAGGCCACCCCACAGAGTCATGTTAACTTTCAAGCTGCCAGGAGCTCAGGCCGGGGAGGTGGGGTGGCAGTAATCTCACATTCTAGTTTACTCCTGAGTCCTAAAATTAACAAAATTAATAATGAGTCTTGCTCATTTGAAAGCCTTATCCTATCAATCACCTGCCCAAACTGGAAAAACCAAAAAGCTGTTCTGTTCATAATAATCTATCGACCTCCCGGTCCTTACTCACTGTTCTTAACAGAATTCTTTGACTTCCTATCAAATTTAGTATTAGACTGGGAAAATATCGTGGTGGTTGGGGATTTCAACATTCATGTGAATGAAAATAATTGCCTCAGTAATGCCTTTAGCGCTTTATTAGATAGCATTGGTTTCACTCAAAATGTAAATGAACCAACCCACAGTCACCAGCACACTCTGGACCTGGTTCTAATTTATGGAATAGAGATTAGTGACCTTAATGTCTTCCCCCAAAACCCAATAATGTCAGATCACTTCCTAATTACCTTTCAGTTTATTCTTAAGGACTATCCAGCTCCTCAGACTAAAACTATAATGAAAAGGACAATATCTGAAAAATCTATTTTAAAGTTTAGAGAAATAATAGAACCAATATTTAATATTACGTCATGTGATCCTGTCGTTAACAGCGCCAGTCCCAGTGCTATTGATAACTCTGTTGACTCAATGGTCAACTCTAAAACCTGCTCTTGATGTTGCAGCTCCACTTAAACAGAAAGTAATCAGGCCAAAACGAGCCTCCCCCTGGTACAATGAAGAACTATGTTCTCACAAACAAAGGGTAAGAAAACTAGAGAGATCCTTACGCTCCCACACAGAAGAATCCCTGAAAGAATGGAAAACTTGCCTTCTGTCTTATAAGCAGGCTCTGCGTAAGGCTCAAACCAGATATTATTCAAATTTAATAGAAGTAAATAAAAATAACTCTAGATTTCTCTTCAGCTGTAGCCAGGCTGACAAACTGTCACAGCAGTAGAACCCTCAATACCAGTTACTCTAAGCTGCAATGACTTCCTTCTATTCTTTAACAGCAAAATCACAACTATTAGAGATAAACTAAATGCAATGACTCCCACTATCAGTACTGAGCAAGCCCAGACTGCAAAGCTAGTGTCCCATACAAATCCTTCAGTAATACTAGATAGGTTCACTGCTGTTGATCAGGCAGAGATAACTTCAGTCATTATGTCCTCCAAAACATCAACTTGTATCTTAGACCCAATCCCAAGTAGACTCCTCAAAGAAATTCTCCCCCTAATTATAAATCCCATTCTTAATATAATAAATACTTCACTAGAAAGCGGTTATGTCCCTCAGTCCTTCAAATATGCAGTGATTAAACCACTTTTGAAAAAGCCTAATCTAGACCCGACATACTGGCAAACTATAGACCTATTTCTAATCTGCCCTTTGTCTCTAAAATCCTTGAAAGAGTTGTGATTAAACAGCTTTGTCGCCACCTGCAGGACAATAATTTATTTGAAGTTTTTCAGTCAGGGTTCCGTGCGTACCACAGCACTGAAACTGCACTAGTTAAAGTCACAAATGATCTGTTATTAGCTGCTGATGATGGACAGGTCTCAATTCTGGTTCTGTTGGACCTCAGCGCAGCGTTTGACACCATCGACCACAACATTCTACTGCAGAGGTTAGAATGTGATGTAGGTGTCAGTGGAACCGCCCTTAGCTGGTTTAAATCCTATCTATCTGATAGGTACCAGTTTGTTAATGTAAACCAGAGATCTTCCCCATGTTCTAAAGTAACATACGATTGTGCCGCAGGGTTCAGTACTCGGTCCAGTTCTGTTCACACTTTATATGCTGCCCTTAGGTATGATCATCAGAAAGCATGGCATTAACTTCCACTGCTATGCAGATGACACTCAGCTGTATTTATCAATGAAACCTAATCAGACCCATCAAGTAGACAGACTTAGTGCCTGCGTGAAAGACATAAAAACTTGGATGACTCTTAATTATCTGCTCCTTAACCCTGAAAAAACCGAGGTCATTCTGCTGGGCCCTAAGCACCTGCGAGACTCTTTATCTGACCAGATAGTTTCTCTGGACAATATCACTGTAGCACCCATCTCTACTCTAAGAAACCTTGGGGTCCTATTTGACCAAGATCTCTCGTTCAAAGCACATATAAATCAAGCCTGTAAAACAGCCTACTTTCATTTGCGTAACATCAGCCAAAATTAGAAAAATCCTGCCCAGAGATGATGCCGAAAAACTCATCCATGCATTTGTCACATCCAGATTAGACTATTGTAACGCCCTGCTTACAGCGTGTCCTAAAAGCTCTATAAGAAGCTTTCAACTGGTTCAAAATGCAGCAGCAAGATTATTAACAGGTACTAGAAAAAGAGATCATATTTCACCAGTGTTAGAGTCTCTTCACTGGCTTCCTGTTGAGTTTAGAATCAAATTTTAAAATCCTCCTCCTGACTTATAAAGCTTTAAACAATATGGCCCCATCCTACCTCAAAGATGCAATAGTAGCGTACCATCCAAACAGAGCTCTTCGTTCTCAAAATGCTGGACTATTGTTAGTCCCCAGAGTCTCTAAAAGCACAGTAGGAGGTCGAGCATTTAGCTACCAAGCTCCTATGTTATGGAACCAGCTCCTGTTCATGTAAAAGAGGCCGACACAGTCTCTACATTTAAGACCAGGCTCAAAACGTTCCTCTTTGAAATAGTTTATGGTCAGGCCAGTTAGGAACAGAAATAAAAACCTACAGTTTTAGCTACGCTGCCCTTGGAGCAATTCTGCTGGGGGAAGTATGGCAGCTTGAACACTATCCTCTGGTTCTTCCTACTTTACCTATCAACAATATTTAATATTACTTCAACTGTAGTCTGTTCAATGCTGTTCACATGTTTCTCTTTCTCTGGGAGTAGGATCTCTCCTTCACTGTGGTTCTCCTGAGGTTTCTACTTTTTCCCATGGGGTTTTTTGTAGTTTTTCCTCACCGCGAAGGAGGGTCAAAGGACAGGGGCATTCTGGGACAGTTATCTGAACTGCTTTTACCTGTGGCCCATCGAGGCAACTGTTGTTGTGATTTTGGGCATTATAAAAATAAATTGATTTGATTTGATTTGATGTTAGTGGGGACACAGGCTGCAGTGGGAGATATGAAGAGACTGCTGGCTGCCATCCTAGGAACGGCAGGGATGCAAGAAGTTTTAATAAGAGGAGGCCTTAATCGCTATGTGAAAACAGCAGTGTATGATGCAGAGCTGTTTATTGCCTGTAAAGGACCAATGTGGAGTGCACTGCGTAGTATGTTTCCAACGAATGTACATCCAGACAATATAATTCTTGAGCCGCTGGGGCAAGAAGAAAATCCAAGGGCATATGTGTCAAGAGCTCATCAAGTTTGGAGAAATGTTACCGGTAAAGATCCAGAGTCGAATCAAATGGAGCAATCAATTTTACGAGCTAAGATTCAGAGAGGCCTGCCATTACCAGTGAGAAGTAAACTGGCAGAAGTAGTTGGCCTTGGGAGCATGACGAAGAGTATTTACACGGACCATATAGCTCATCAAGTTGAGCTGTATCGAAAAAAGGAACAAGATCAAAGAGAACACGATCAAGAGGTGCTTAGAAAGCTAAACCAAGTCCAATTGGTTGATTCTAAGAAGAAAGAAAAGACACAAGCCGTGGTGATACAGAATCAACCTCAAGCAAACAAATTATTGCCTCAAAAACAGCCAAACCAGGTTCAGATCCAGCCACCTCAGATAATGCCAGTGACACCGCAGATAATGCCACGGACTCCACAAACGGCCTTCGTGCAACCAGTTTTTAATCAGCAGCAATACTGGGCAGCAAGAGGTCGAGGGAACAATAACAGAGGAAATTTTAATCAAGGAAATAGAGGAAGGTTCAATCAAAATCAACAAAAGTCCTTGGAAGAGTGTTACAACTGTGGACAGTTTGGCCATTATGCCCGTGAGTGTAATAACCCTGGAGGAGGGTTTAGAGGAGGCTTTAGAGGAGGCTTCAGAGGAGGCTTCAGAGGAGGCTATAGTGGACAAGCTCAGCAGCCTAGAGGTCCGGTGAACCCTTACATGGGACCGGAGCCAGGTTTCTAGGGTTGCCCAGAAGATCCGAGTGGAGGTGTCAGCTGGTAGTGTCAGGGCCTGAAAGAGATCCAACGATAATAGTGGTAGTAAAGTAAAGTAAATGATCGACCACTGGAAATGATGGCAGATTGTGGAGTGGCTTTCACATGCTTGCGGCCCAACGATGCTATACATCTCCCCTTGTCTGGCCAATTGGTGCGGACAATTGGGTTTGAGGGAATTAAACAGCTGATTCCGCTCACCAAACCAATTAAGCTCTGCTACAGAAATCAAGAAATCAAAATACCGATTTTAGTATCAGAACGCACGACAATACCACTCTTGGGAAGAGATGCGTTATGTAGAATGAAATGCACAATTTATTGTACTCCAGACGGCTGTCAAGTGGAAGTACCAGAAGATGAATATCGACAACAAATAATGGCAGGAGAAATTGAGGCTTCTTTAGTATATTGGATTGGAAATCTTAGTGCAGATTTATTGAAATCAGCAAAGTTGTGGGAGAAATTCATTGCTGCAAACTTGCCGGATGCTAAATGTCCTGAGTACCCTCTTCACTGTACGCTCAAGTATTTTAAAGATGCTGCTAAGTCAAAGCCAGAAGAGTGGTTAGATCAACAACCAGAGCAAGTTCAGCTTAGTTCAAGCTGTATTGTGTTGGGACCACAAGGAGCCGCCCTGAAGATAAATGCTAATGAGTATCTGGATAAAGAGTTTGAAATTGAAAACAGTGTACCACATGTGACCTTGATGGTAGCTGAAGATTATGAACAGAAACATATAGGCATGATGATTGCTGAAGCTGAAAAAGTTAAGTTCATACCATTACAAGAGAACCATAAAATTTGGAGAAGTGAAGATCAGCGATTCATGAAAATTATGGCTTCATCAGAAGGTCATGGACACCTGCAGACGGTACAGATGACACATGAATCAATGCTCAATGTTGATATGGATGCAGATCATCTGAGAAAGGAGATGTTGCAGCAGGTCCCAGAAAATCTATGGGCGAAACACAGCACAGATATCGGACTAGTAAAATCTGCCCAACCAGTGAAAGTTGAACTCAGACCGGGGGCTAGACCTCCCTGGAAGAAACAGTATCCATTGAAGGAGGAGGCAATTAAAGGAATTGAACCACAAATCGAAGGTCTGTTGAAAGCCGGAGTACTGAAGATCACACAGCACCCACAAAGTAACACACCATTGTTACCCTTATTGAAACCGGATGAAACTCCTATGGTGCATGATCTGAGAGCAGTAAATGAAGTGCTTGCTGACATTGTGTCCGATGTCCCAGACCCCCATACGTTGTTGACTCAGATACCACCAGAAGCAACACATTTTACTGTATTAGACCTGTGTGGAGCTTTTTTCAGTATTCCACTTAGCGTCGAGAGTCAAGGTTTGTTTGCATTCACTTATAAAGGACAGCATTATTGTTATGAAAGACTCCCGATGGGATTAAAATTGAGCCCGCATTTTTTCAATCGCATCTTAAAAGAAGATCTTGCTGGGATTGAACAGGAGTTGAAAAGTGCTGTTATTCAATATGTGGATGATATTATCATTTGTTCACCAAATAAGGAAACATGCCATAAAGACTCTATCAAATTGTTGCAGATACTGGCTGAGAAGGGACACAAAGTTTCTCAGAAGAAGTTACAATACTGCCAGGAGAAAGTGGTTTACCTGGGTCAGACATAAACCCAGGGACACAGAAGCATTGCTGATAGTCATTTAGAAGCAATCCGGAAGGTACCGAAACCAAGAACAGTTAGAGAAATGATGACATTTTTGGGAATTGCAGGCTATTCATCGGCATGGGTAGAAGAATACGCAAGTTTGTCAGGACCTCTGAGAGCTATGATCAAAGAGACTGGAAATGCTAACCTTACCTGGACACAGGATGGAGTGATAGCATTTGAAACAATTAAACAGAGACTTCAAGAAGCGCCGGCTTTGGCACTCCCGGACTATTCTAAGAACTTTTTGTTGTATGTATCCACGTCCACGGGCGGTAAATACGCATGTGCGGTTTTATGTCAGCCTACAGGTACAGGGTCAAAACCTCAGCCTATTTCATATTATTCTACGGCATATTCTGATGTAGAATTGGGGTTGCCTGGGTGCTATAGAGCAATGGTGGGAGTTTATTTGATGTATGATAAAGCATCAGCAGTCACGATGGGTTATCCAGTAACAATACTTACTCATCACAGCTTGAGAAATCTTCTAAATTATGGGAAAGACACTTTGACTATGCCAAGGCTTAGAGACTATCATAGACTTTTACAGCAAGAAGATGTTACTTTGGCAAGATGTAACATGGCTAATCCAGCAGAAACCTTGCCAACATCTGAGGATGGTGAACCACATGATTGTGTCAAAGAAGTGGAAAGATTTTCAAAACTCAGATCAGATTTGAAAGCTTTTCCTTTGCAGGATCCAGATTTAGAGTTTTGGACTGATGGTTCTTGTTATAGTATTGGCGATACATTGAGTGCTGGGTATGCAGTAGTACGGAACCAAGGGTCTGATTTTGTTGTGGAAAAAGCAGAGGTTGTACCACAGCCACCATCAGCGCAGCTAGCAGAGCTTGTGGGTTTAACTGAAGCATGTTTACTGGCCGAGGGCAAGCGAGTTACGATATACACTGATAGTGCTTATGCGCATAATGTGTGTCATTTGTTTGGGTCTGTGTGGAAGAACAGAGGCTTTAAGAGGACTGATGGTTCACCCATACAACACCACACTCAAATAATGAAATTGTTGCAGGCCATGATGAAGCCTAAAGAGAGGGTCAAGGGTTACACAAGGTAACAAAGCAGCCGACGAAGCAGCAAAAGTTGTTACAGGTGCAGATAGAAGAGGAAAGGTTCTCCTAGTCACGCATGAGGTGGATTTGGAAGACAAAATTACATTTAAAGATGTGATTTTGATGCAGGAGAATACTTCTGAAATGGACCAAAAATTATGGCGAGACCGAGAAGGCTTTACAAGATTCTACTGGTCTTTGGAAGAATCATGAGGGGTTGATTGTGGCTCCTCCAGATCTATTGGGCCTGATGATTCATGAGGCACATGGCTTAGCCCATGTTGCAAGGGGGGAGGTAAAGAGAAGAATTATTAAAGAGTATGGTTTTTGGGCACCGTATTTACTTGAACAGATTGATCATGTCATAGGCAGGTGTGTGATTTGTTTAAAAAACAATGCAAGAAAGGGAGTTTTAGTCCCTCCTGGATACATTCCAACTCCAGCAGGACCCATGCGTGAGCTAGTTATGGATTTTGTTGATATGATTAAGCCAGTGGGTGGTAAAAGATACATGCTGGTTGTGGTCGACAGGTTTTCACGTTGGGTCGAGGCGTGTCCAACTAAGCGTAAAGACGCTCAGTCAGTTGCCAAGTTTTTGTGTAGAGAAGTCATAAGCAGATGGGGTCTGCCAGATCGGATCTCGTCAGATAACGGTAAAGAGTTTGTGGATAAAACTGTTAGATTGATTTTACAAAAATTAGGAATTAATCAGAGATTTGGATCAGTGTACAGACCACAGGCGCAAGGGATTTGTGAGAAAATGAATGGAGTTTTGAAAAATCGCATAGTTAAAATTTGCCAACATACAGGGTTGAACTGGGTGGAAGCACTTCCCCTAGCTTTGATGGCCTGTCGTTCGAGTGAGCTTCGTGACTTGCGAGTGACCCCACATGAGTTGGTGACAGGGAGACATATTCCAACTCCGCGGTTGCGTACTAGTGGGAAGGGCCCTAGTCTAGTGCTGCTGGAGGATGAGATGCAAGCGTATGTTAAATATATGGTGGCTCTTCACAAGAAATTGTCTACATATGTTGCAGATAGGCAGAAGCCTACGTAGGGACTACGGATGAAAATTAGCTTTGTAGCTATAATCCGGCATATTTACATCTGTTTTATACTGATGTTCATTAATGTGCATTGTCCCTATCAAATAAATAAATAAATAAATAAATAAAAAATAAATAAAAGAAGCGAGAGGAAATACAGGAGAAGCTCGAGAAACAAAAAGAGATAGTGCAACCTGGAGACAAAGTGTTCGTGAAGGTGTTTAGGAGAAAGTGGTATAACAAGCGCCGAGAAGGACCATTTGAAGTTGTGCGTAGCACAGGAACTGCCGTCCAGGTGAAAGGGTCTCCATTGTGGTATCATTTGTCACACTGTGTGAAGGCGCCAAGAGTAGGGACACAGCGCACCAGAAGTCAAAATGAAAAGGACTCCAGTGAACCTGCAGAGGCAAATGTGTCAGAGAGGCCTCTGGATAAGGAGATGGAGGAGGAGTTTGATCCCGTCAAGGACATTCATGATGAGTTTATGCATGCTTCTACTACTGCCGGAAATGACCTTTCAGATAATGGACAAGAACGGAGATTCAGAGATGTTGAGCTACAATATCTCCCAGCAAAAACTGAGTGGGACTCTGGAGACGGTGAAGAAGCAGAGACCTCAGAATGAGGTGACTCTACTTCAGGAGAAATTGAAGGCACAGTCAGAACAAGAAGTCCAAGACCAGTCCGGGAGAGAAGAAAACCAGAGCGGTATGGCCACTTGTGGAACTAGTGCACCAAACATAGCTACAACAGTGTCACGGGCAGCCTCAAATGTAGCATTTGAATCTATAGCCATGGTCCAGGACCACGTAGGAAGTCCGTCTACCTTGAGTGCAAATGTACAGGCTAGAACAATGAGGAAAATATTGAATGGAGAAACAATCGAGGGGAAATTATAAAGTTAACAAGAGCAGATGTAATGGAAATACCTAAGGGTCAAAGGAAGTATGTCTTGTATAATGATGTGAGGCATTTTCCAATTAAAGGGAATTGTGCATTATTAATTAGAAATATTACGTGTGAAGATCAAGGGGAATATACTTGTACATATTTTGTTCAATATCATCGATTTGTGCCATTTAGAAATGTTTGGTTAGAGGGGTACAACATCCGCAAAGTGATTTTGAGTGTGATTCCTGCAGAAGATATAGAGTGTATGGTTACAACAGCTAGAATGGAGATAAAAGAGGAAGAGGATGTATTGATAGACATGAGTAAAGGAGAGAGCAATGATACATCGAATTTGGTCTTGTCTACTATTTCAGTATCCAATAGGCCTACTTCAAGTGTAGTCGACTCAAAGGTGACTGTTTTACAGTATTCAACAGAAATTACGACTTTGAAATCTGAGGTGACAACTAAGCAATCTATGGTGACTAGTAAAGTGACAATGAAGCCAAGTATGGTAAAGGACAATCCTAGATTAGGTAAAGAGACACAGACATTGATAGAGACATTGACAAGTGACTATGAAGTTATGACAAAGAAGGACAATGCAGTGACAGACTTTGAGGAGACGTTAGGGACTATGGAGTCCTATAGGGTTTTAAGTAAGAGGGAGGCGAAATGGAAGGCATTTGGGTTCGATTCTTCGGCATTACAAATCCCTGACCTATGGGCAGGTAGAAATTTGTGGTATCAACAGTTAACACATGCTGTCAGAGCAGCTAGTCCAGAAGGATGTCCATGTGTGGTTAAGATACCAACACCAAGTACATGGCCTTCAATAATGGAGACCACACCTGAGCCATTAAGTCTTAAGTGTCAATCAATGGTGTTGTCATGGTTACATTTTAATCAGCATGCAAGTAAAAGTGAGTGGGTTTATTGGAAGATGTTGTTTAAACCTACAAAGGAGTGTGCATGGTTTGGTGAGCTTCCATATATGAATTTTCTTAATGTAGATGGGAAGGTGACTTTACCGGAGGCAGTAGAGGTACGATTAGTAAAAGCTAATAATTGTCTTTGTTCTAATAACACACAAGAAGGTAAGGGAGTGTTCATGGGGATTTCAGAGTGTGAGATATATGGGATGGAGGTTAGTAAGGTCACTGATGGAGCACTAAGAGTGACATATCCAGTGGCATTTAAGCTAAATGGTGATCAGAGAAGGACATTGTATGTGCAGAACCAAACCACACCAGGAAATGTGACCATAGGAACTTTTAAGGATATGTGGTGGGTTTGTGGAGATAAAGCTTATATATTTTTGCCTCATGGATGGACAGGGTGTTGTTATTTGGCAACTCTGAAGCTTCCATATGAAGTTTTGGTGATGCAGAAAGGTGAAGCTACCAATGAGACAGAAAGGGCAATTAATCTTCATGACAGAGTGAAAAGAGAACTAGCTCGGTTTCATAACTTGGAGTCTTATCATTGGAGAATAAGTTTGGGTGAAAAATGGGGAATAGGTTTGCTTCCATGGTATGGGGTGACATTTTTAGCTGATCATATAGATAATATTACCTATACACTTCAAGGGTTTGCTAATGAAACTATGAGAGGATTTAATGTTTGGTCGAACACTCAGAGGAGTCATCGGTTGACTCTATTGAAGCATGATATGGCGCTTGATTATATTTTGGCAAAGCAAGGAGGTTTGTGTGTTGCTTAAAGCATGTTATACTTTGATTCCTGATAGCTCAGACAATATGACAAGTGGAATAGGGGCTTTGGAAATTATAAGAGATGCATTTGGAGCTTCAGAACATGCAGGATGGTCTGCTAATGCATGGCTACAGGATAGATTGGGCTCTATTGGGACGTTAGCTGCAGGGCTATCACTGTGTGTGTTGTTTTGTTGTTGTACACTGATGGTGACTTTTGCTAAAGCATTAATACTCCGCTGGGTGGGAGTTGTGATGCCGGGGGATAGAACGCAGGTACCTTTATTACATAGTGATGATTTGCATGAGGACGAAGAAACCATAGGGATAAGTTTAGAATTAGTTGATAGTTATTTGCCCTGACTTGCGGATGTGCCTCATTTTTTGGTGTTATTTTTAGAGTGGTGTTTTCATATACTTATATGTATTCTGTTTTTGTATTTTCTTATTGAGGGGAGTTTTTTTGTTTAAGAGGGGAGTAGTTAGACATTTATATATTTTTATTAATTTTTTGTGGTTGTTGTTTTTTTGTATGCATTTAATCATTTATTTTACTTAGTGTTTACTTAGTGTTGTTTTCTGTTACATACATAAAATATGTTGAAGGAGGTCTGTTACATTGAAGTTTGCAAGATACTGGTCAGTGTTTTTTGTTCCCAGGACGCTGCTGGAGTGCTGTACAAAGGGACAATAATTCAAATGGACAAGGACAATATCAATGGAGGACATTTGGACACTTGGACAACATTACAACATCAGAGAATCTGTGAAGATAAAGGATCATCGCCCACAGGAGGCTATGAACCAAAGGTTGGGGGATGTAAGGAGTTACAAGAAGACATTTGGAGGTTTACAGAGTTAAATTGAAATGTGTTGTGATATTCATGTTTTGATGTACCTTTTAGGATGTGCGGTGACATGGATACCTCCACACAGTAGCTATTGGAGATTGATTCAATTGGATGACAATCTAATATTTGAAAACAAATTACTGTATAAATTTAGGGCTATTATTAGTGGAGAGTGGAGGCTATCTAGGTTATCAGGCTTGTGTGACCAAGGAGAGCCAAAGGGTGGTCGCCTAACCGATTCAGATAATCGATTGGGGCCGCGAGAGAATTTTTTTCCTACTTAGCGAAGTGAAAACAGAAGGGACAGAAAACTGTTAATGTTTAGTAGGTTTTTAAGCTCTGCTTTTCGCTGGTCATGATTTGTTCGAGTTTAGACTCGAAAAGGGGGGAATATCTGAAGTATCTGCTGTGAGAGACAATTGTTGGAGATACTGGTAGAGATAATTGTTTATTCAGTTTCCTCTAGGCTGTGCAGAAGTTCTACCATAATAAAGCTCTGTTACACTAGAATCGGGGAGATCCTAGATTTGTCCACAGTGGGACTCCCAGACAAACGCCGGCTGTCTGTATGTGATGCTGCTCTCTGTAATAAACTTCCTTTAATATTCAGAGTCTTCTTCTACTGATTGACACACCGACCAACATCTTCAGAAACCACAGTATCTGTACAAATTGAATGTGTTTTTAATTATTTATTTGTTGATATTTAATTGGTACAGACATTAAAGGTATATTGTTTCACAGTCCATATTGTTAACATGTGAAAATATACAGACGTATTAATGCAATTTTGTAATCAAATAGGTGTTTTATTTACCACTAAAGGATCACATCATAATATCAGAATTACACATTCATTATTATGACATACACTGAACAAAAAAACAATCCCATTTTACATGAGCTGAACTCAAAGATATACAGCATTTTCTATAAACACAAAATCACTTTTTTTCTCTCAAATATTGACAAATGTCTAAATCTGTGTCAGTGAACACTTCTCCTTTAATGAGATAACTCCTCCCACCTCACAGTGTGGCATATCAAGATCAACGCTGAAATGTACAGCCGCTTTTCAGCATCAACTGCTGGTTGTCTAGTTGGTGCCCCCAAAACAACGTAGTCTTTGTTGACAATTGGAGTGCGTTTTGGGGAAAGCCCGGGCTCATACGCAGGGATGGCATCCATCCGACTTCAGAGAGCACATCCCTTTTACTTTTGACACAGATCGCGTGTTCAGAGTCAACACCGTCACAAATCGAGTGTTCAAATACAGACTGTGTCCTTCGTTTTAATAACACAGAAAGTCAGATCCAAACAGATCCTTCAGGCGTCAGACCAAATAACTTCATAAAAATAATCACCACACATGATACAAATAAACGCATAAAATGTGGACTATTAAACATTTGGTCAACCTTTTCCAAATTACTTTTAGTTAATGAGTTGATTAGAGACTACAATATAGATCTTCTAGCTCAAACTGAAACCTGGCTTCAACAAGATGATTATGTCAGACTAAAGGAGTCATGTGACCCTTCAGACTGCAGGAAGCCGAGGAGGAGGCTGTGGTCTCACACACAGTTTACTCCTGAGGCCTAAGAATAATAAAGTGTCACTCATTTGAAATCCTCATTCTATCAATGACCTGCTCAAACTGGAGAAACCAAAAGGCTGTTTTATTCATAATAATCTAAGGACGTCCTTATTCAGAGTTTGTGACAGAGTTCTCTAACTTATGATCAAACCTAGTATTAGACTAGGAAAATACTGTGGTGGTTGGAGATTATAACAACGTGAATGAAAATAATTGCCTCAGCAATGCCTTTAGTGCTTTATTAGACAGCATTGGTTTCACTCTAAATGGAAATAAACCACAGTCACAAACACACTCTGGACCTGGTTCTAACTCATAGAATAGCAGGGGTGGCCAACCAGCGGCTTGCGAGACAAGCATGTGGCTCTTTGCCTGGTTTCATGCAGCTCTTACGTTCATGTCAAAGTTTTTGTCAAACATGAATGTGCATGAGATGAAAACAGTGGCACACTTAAGGGCTATCAGCCCCTCAGACTAAAACTATTACTAAAAGGACAATGTAGTGCAGCGATTAGCGCGCTCACTTCATAGCTAGACGGCCCGGGGTCTTTCTGTGTGGAGTTTGCATGTTCTCCCCGTGTCTGTGACTCCCCACTAAAACCTCCCCTCTGGGGCCAGAAGTCCCCTGAAAAAGAGATTGTTAATCTGAGTGGGACTATCCTGGTTAAATAAATAAATAGTAATAAGAATCTGAAAAATCAATATCAAAGTTTAAAGATATATTGGTCCAACTGAGAACAGCTTTAGCCCCTGATGAAAATCATGGACACATTCACACTTTCTCTAAAATCTTCTCTAGAGTTTGCAGCTCCACTAAAGGGAACATATTCTGCTACAGCGACTTTTTGACAGACTGATTCACCCTCTGTGTGAAGGAGAGGTTTGGCAGGTCTTTCCTTCCTGCTGCTGTCAGACTTTCCAATGAACACTGTCAGCCCTGAACATGTGTCAGTCACCCGCTATAATCATGTGCAATACTGTAACATGTGTCATTCACCCGCTATAATCATGTGCAATACTGTAACATGTGTCATTCACCCGCTATAATCATGTGCAATACTGTAACATGCGTCAGTCACCTGTGATAATCATGTGCAATACTGTAACATGTGTCATTCACCCGCTATAATCATGTGCAATACTGTAACATGTGTCATTCACCCGCTATAATCATGTGCAATACTGTAACATGTGTCATTCACCCGCTATAATCATGTGCAATACTGTAACATGTGTCAGTCACCTGTGATAATCATGTGCAATACTGTAACATGTGTCATTCACCCGCTATAATCATGTGCAATACTGTAACATGTGTCATTCACCTGTGATAATCATGTGCAATACTGTAACATGTGTCAGTCACCCGCTATAATCATGTGCAATACTGTAACATGTGTCATTCACCCGCTATAATCATGTGCAATACTGTAACATGTGTCATTCACCAGATATAATCATGTGCAATACTGTAACATGTGTCATTCACCCGCTATAATCATGTGCAATACTGTAACATGTGTCAGTCACCTGTGATAATCATGTGCAATACTGTAACATGTGTAATTCACCCGCTATAATCATGTGCAATACTGTAACATGTGTCATTCACCTGTGATAATCATGTGCAATACTGTAACATGTGTCAGTCACCCGCTATAATCATGTGCAATACTGTAACATGTGTCATTCACCCGCTATAATCATGTGCAATACTGTAACATGTGTCAGTCACCCGCTATAATCATGTGCAATACTGTAACATGTGTCATTCACCCGCTATAATCATGTGCAATACTGTAACATGTGTCATTCACCTGTGATAATCATGTGCAATACTGTAACATGTGTCATTCACCCACTATAATCATGTGCAATACTGTAACATGTGTCATTCACCCGCTATAATCATGTGCAATACTGTAACATGTGCCATTCACCCGCTATGATCATGTGCAATACTGTAACATGTGTCAGTCACCTGTGATAATCATGTGCAATACTGTAACATGTGTCATTCACCTGTGACAACCATGTGCAATACTGTAACATGTGTCATACACCTGCTATAATCATGTGCAATACTGTAACATGTGTCAGTCACCCGCTATAGTCATGTGCAATACTGTAACATGTGTCATTCACCTGCGACAATCATGTGCAATATAATTTAACATACTATTAATACACTTTTACCTCACTATAGTCACTTACTGTATATAACATACACTTAAGACACTTTATTTGCCATTTTTACTATTTATTCCCAGACAGCCACCTACTGTAAATAAGAGTGTGCACTTTATACTTTATATTGTATTTTTATTACCATGTTTATTTATCCTTTTTTTATTGCATGCACCTATTTCTTTCATTCCTGTCCTAAACTGTGTGTTGCAACATTGGAATATCCTCATTGTGGGACAAATAAAGGATCTCTTATCTCTTACACTCATACACACGCTCATGCACACACTCATACACACACTCGTGCACACACTTGCGCACATGCTCATACACACGCTCATACACACACTCATGCACACACCCACTCATACGCACACTCGTGAACACACTCATACACACATTTGCACATGCTCATACACATGCACACACTCATACACACGCTCATGCACACACTAATGCACACACTCATGCACACATGAACACACACTCATACACACGCTCATGGTCATACACACACACATGCTCATTCCAGTAGGCGAGCCTGCCGCCCTCAGATTGGGCCGTTCATAGTAGGCCGTCACGCGACCAGTTTGCCTCAGCCACGTTGATTTTCCGTGAGTCCTGTCCCGGATCTCATAAAAAACACACACGTGACTGTGCGTGATTTGCAATTGAAGGGACATCAAGTGACCCCAGTCATACACGCAAAAATCAAATTCTCTCTCTGCCCGTTGCTCAAACACCACCACTTTGCTGCCGATGGTACCCGGACTTACATCAAAGTGAACGCTCCTTCACAAACAAAAGAATGGAGAAGCTGATCCCTATATTAAAGTGTACAAACGTTTTATTTCATGATATTTATGTCATCTATCTGCTCTTCTCACAGTCACTTGTAAAAGAGGATGTTTTGTGGTCAATAGATGCTCACCAGAAGTGCTCGAGTTCAGAAATCTCAACTCAAAGTTAGTTAGCCTTTAGCTCAGATGACAGCTTTATGCTAATTATTATCTGAAATAAAATACCACTGAACAATGACTCATAATGAGGCTTTGACCTTTGTAAATGTGCTCGATGTGTTGGTACCAGCGAAACTCTCTGGATTATTCAGAACTTATTTTGGCGGGCTAATGCTAACGGCTATAGGGAAAATGCATGAAACTTGTGCTGGAGTCATTCAAATCAGACCGGACAAGCTGCGTTGCTAAAAAGCATGAGCATCGAAAGCTGCGCCATCTTATTTACTACATTTTATTTTATGTCTGTGTCCTATCGATTTTCCCACTTGAAGCACACACACAGTGCCCTGTAGATAGAACGGGACATAGAAGCCTCACCTCAGCTTTCATCAGGAATAAACCACCGTCCCATGTTTTCACATCGATATGCCAAGCAGTTTTCATTTTCTGTTCGTAGCCATCGCTGAAGACTTGATAAGCCTTGAGGCTTTTAAACGCAGAGACTGTCTCAATCAAATCTTTGCTGTTAATCAAATAGTCTTTGATGCTCTGCTAAAATGATCAGGTGCACTTCCTACTGACTTCGTCCACGACATCTCGCAACCAATAAATAATCTTTATAATCGATACGGTTTCCAACGCTTTTTAACACTCTATTATCCACCAATGTAGTTAATGTTGTTGTTGATAACACATGCCCCTGCAACTGCAAATCACGCATTGTCTCGCGTGATTTTTGGGAAATCCCTCTGGATTTTGAACAATGTATTTACAATGCAAGTCAATGTTGAATTCAACGTCTTAAAACCCAGTTTAGATCCTGGCTCAAAACACGGCTTTGTTCTCAAACGTTAGCTTACGGCTCTGTGACGACGCTGAGGGGGTGATTTTTTTTTTTTTTTTTTACCAAACTGGTTTAGCCACTATGGTTTTTTAAAGTTTTACATATCTAATGAAGAAGGCAGTCTTTCAAAAACCAAACCTGCAGGAAAAGTAGTTTTCATGTTTGAACCGTCAGACACTGGAGCAGAAGCAGCAGACGTCACACAATGGACATTAAACTCTGACACATGAACTAATGGTGCTTTATGTAAATGTATCATGGCCATTACTATGTCAACTGACCTGCACTTGAAACTGTCATTTGTAAAAAAAAAAAAAAAAAACTGCAATTGTACCTGTAATTACATTTCCAGATAGATATTATAGTTATTATAACCCCTTGGTCAAAACCTCAGAACTTTTTTACAGATCATACAAAGAACTGATAGAAAAGGTGCTCATTCATCTTATGTTCTGTGATGTTTGATTGAAAGAACATTTCTGCACTCCAAAGAATCATTTTAAATTCCTCACCTGCACCTCTTTTTCAAACCAAATATAATGTTTTAGTTTAGTGTTGTATTCTGTGAAGTGCAGACAGTGAAGGTGAAGGTGGCACAAACAGACACAGAGCTGTAGTCGAGGCTAATCTTTATTTTTCAGTAGAAGAATGAAAAGAATCTCCAGACGTCTGCAACAGAAGAACCACATCCGGCACAGCTCCTCGTGGAAAGAAAAACCTGGAACAAAAAGAAAACACAGTTTAGAAAAAAAAAGAAAACTTGAACCATTAGACCGATATACACACAGTCTTTATTTTTTAATGTTAACTGTTTTATGAATACTTTAAAAAATAGTTCCTCATCTTCAAAATATTATTCTAGTAAAAAGAATTATTTGGTGTAAACTCAACTTGTACTACTCAAGTTAGAGTCTCATTTATCATTTAGTTGGAAGAGCAAAACTTTTCCATAATGCTCCAAATTTGGTCAAAAAACGTTCATTTCCGAGGGAGCGGTGCAAGAAACACAGATATTTAAATTATTTAAATTTAGTCACCATGCAGCTTCTGTTTCTAATTCATTCCCAGTGGGAAGAATAACACTGGGATTTGGACCCTGTCAAATTCTCAAGTGGAAGGAAAAGCAGTTTAAATAAGGTTCGAGATGTTTCGACTTTTATCCCAAAGTCATTGTCAATCAGAGAGCTGGTATGGGAACTTGGGCCTTATATGGTACTCTAAGTACTGGGAGTCCTGCCCCCTCCTCACAGGAGGGAGCAACAGCCAACTATCAATAACAATAGACTACCTTAGTCACCCAGGTAGAAACTAGAACTTGAGGGGGCCAACCATTAATCAACAAGATAGACCAATTAATCAAGTCCCCGGGTGACAAACAAGCAGAATTTTCTTACAAGACAGGTTTCATTGAGCTCCTCTCCTGGGGGCATCAGGACACTCCCAGTACTTAGAGTAGCATATATAGCCCAAGTTCCCCAAGAACAGCTCTCAGATTGACAACCCAGACTTTAAGGGATAAAATCGAAAGCGATCTCGAAATCTTTTAAACGAGCGTCCGGATGACAAACTCTGAAACCACTTTACGATGGATTCCACACCTGGACTGAATGAGGGGTTTACCATCAACCAGTTTAAATAAGATTTACTAAAAAAGCTAAATAAATATAACTGAGCACCACCTCTTACTCTGTGCATTAAAGATGTGGAAAGACAAAGTAAATCCTAAATGCTGTGAAGCTGTGCTGCTGTAAACTGAATAAAATACACTATGTGTGATTAATAACACCTGACAGGCTGGATCTACTCCTCACACTGACAGAGACCATGTCAATCACTTACAAAACATAAGTCTTGCAATGAGAAACCAGGACAGGTCTTCATATAATTTAGTCACGTTTGTTAATGTCATTTTGTCTTTAACTTATTGGTACAACAAGAAGTAGCTCCAAGTTAAACTAAAAAACAAATGTGCAAAATAGTGTCTTCACAACTTTTAGTTTTTAATTAAACAGTAAAGACAACATCTTGAGTAGGATTAGTACTCACCACTTTTACTGAGATGTGTTTGTCTGACGTGCAGATGAAGAGCAGCAGCTCGTTGTTAGCCTTCAGCTCTTTAGCCTCTTTAGCCGCTATAGCCACCTGTAGCTGCAGCTCCATGAGCTCCGTGAGAGTTCACAGCCAAGACTCCGCCCCTCTCTCCTTTTTAGGAATCTTCTCTGAGGGAGGGGTAAGCGGTCCACAGCCATTTTAAATTCTCCATGACTGAGCCGTAAAAAAATGAATGGGGCGGAGTGACGACCATCGGTCCATCGTTTTTATGTCTATAGCTGTATCCCAATTCAACGGCTGCATCCTCCGAAGGACCCTCCTCCGTGTGGCCTCCATAGACCGCAAAGGCCGTGCTGAAATGGGACAGGTCCAGCCTGCGCGAACAGCCACGGTCGGCTACGGCAACTGAGACCTACGCTGCTAACAGCTATGTGCTACAACTTTTTGCCACTCACGTCACGCATATTACGCACATGGACGTATGAAAAACAATACGTACTGGAGATAAAATACTCGGACCTTGAGCTCAAGAGATTGTAATTTTCTCACCCAAATCTTGTGTCTAAAACAAAGCCGACAAATATTATGTTCAGGTCACAAAAAAAAACTCGTTTTGTGTCACAATTTAATAGTTAATATTGTATTATGACATGCTCCATCTTCAGTAAATGTTGATCAAATGAACTCTACTACACCTTAATTGCAGTGCAACCCAACATTAGGTCAGAAATTAATCAAAAAACACAACATTATTTTCAGATCTCACCATAAACCGCTTAAATTAACCACCTAGAAGAAGGCCATGAAAACAAATGTGCCATCTAGTATCAAGTTATAAACATACTCCATTTTAGTCTTTTCAATTTCCCCCTCACACAATTGAAAATGTTAGAATAAAACTGTGTGAATGTGGAACTATTTTACTAATACTAATAATAATGTATTTTATTTTGCAACCATCAAAGCAGATCTTTCGTTTATGAAGTCATTCACAGACAATGGCAATAAAACTTCTGATTCTGATCCGATAAAGTTGTTCAGGTTCTTCAGTTAAGATCAAAACATTGAGACAGCTGTAGGACATTTTATTTATTAAAAGTTAGGCCTCAGATTTACAGAAGAAGCGTGTGTAGCGAGTGGACCACGGCCACCATAAGAACTGCCCAGGTCTTCCTGTCGTCCAGTTAGAGATGGACCTCCACATCTGCAGGAGACTCTGGACCATGTGGTGGGCAGATTGCAGACTAAGCGCACTCTCAGTTTGACTCTCAATCCAGATGATGAGAAGTCAAGCCAAGTCCAGCTGAGAAGATTCACACTGAACTCTTGTACAACTGGCCTTGTGTCTTGTTGGTTGAAAAAAACTACCAGCCGAGTCAAAACCTGTAACAAAATACATAAAAAAGTCCAAATACTATTAATGGCAGACCTGAACATTAACTCCACAGAGCACATCTCAAATATATCCAGGTGATTTGGCACTTAGAGAAAATTATAAACAGCTAAAGTAACAAGAAACACATGAATTCGACATTTGCTTATTGTGTTAAATGTAAATTTGATGAAGAGGAATCCTGCAGCACTAATTATTTTAGTGTAGAGTGTTTCAAACCACACACACATGTCCTGTACCTTATTGGTCTGTTTCTTTGAAGAGGGTGCCAGGTCGGCGCTCCTCCAGTGCAGGGTCAGGTGCACTTTGTCCTCTGCATTTGACTCTTTTTAAGCATTATCTTCATGTTCTTCATTGAACAGTTCTGTGACTCCAGAAGTGTGGACCGTCCTCAGACAATAAGAATCTGAGAAAAGGAGAAGTCTTACTAAACATCTTCAATGTGTTCTTACCTGACCATTTGGTCACAGGCTTTGGTCACAAGTGTGAAAGATACAGGTCTCCACAACCATTTCAGCAGAAATCTGTTGAATTACTGTCCAATTTAAATAATCAACACAATTTATCCAACCAGTATTATTTACCTTAATCTTAAATATTCTGGGATTATAAAGAAGGCAGTTGTTCCATTCTCAGACTTGTATTATGTGATTTACAAGTAATTATATAATTAAACATAATGAAGCTGTGCTTTTTGAGAATAATACACAAAACAACAGGCGTTATCTTATCTCAAAGATACACTGGCCACAGGTTTAGCCCCCATGGCCCAAACAACGTTGTCGTTTCCTCGTAGTTTTTTAATTCACGGGTTTCTTTTCTCCTAAAAGTAAAAACATGATCAGTGTTTGATGTCAATCTGCCCAAATACGAAAGTTTGATCAGATTTTTCACGGCGTTAGCTGGAGTTTACTAGCCAAACTTTTAGCTCAAATCACCGCGGCTCACGCAGTAAAAACAAACGTATTTGTCTTGCGAGCTTTATCATCTCATTTTACGACAACAGCCCTGTTCATAGTAATGTTCCAAGCGTGTACTCACATGTTTTCCTCCACTTTCGGGACGAGTTGTTTTGCTCCGCTGTTTGCGCACGTCTGACCAGCGTAGTGCATTATGGGATATATGTGGCCTCGAAGGCTGCTCAGATGTGGCCTTCGTTCACGGCGGATCTCCATGGAAACGTGGGCCGCATTTGTCGGCCGCATTCGTGGGCTGCATGAAATGGGACGGCCTTGTTGCGGTGGAAGTGACACAACCGGCCTTCAAATGTAGCCCTCGGAGGATGCAGCCCTTGAATTGGGACACAGCTTATGGCTTGTACACACGCTCATGCACATGCACACGCTCATGGCAAGGCAAGGCAAGTTTATTTGTAGAGAACAATTCGTACACAGGGCAATTCAAAGTGCTTTACATAACAGGAAAAGTTGCATTAAAATCACAAAACACAAAAAGACACAGAATCATTTTAAAATAAAGTGCTTTAAAAGAGAGGAGTGCAGATAGATCTTTCAGTCGTTTGCACGTCTAAAGAGA
>CM033619.1:52158698-52223745 GCA_019453435.1 Rhinogobius similis | reverse complement strand
ATTTGCTCTCTTTAAGCACATGAGTGAAGTTCATCCTCTGCCCATCTGCCTTTTTGAATTCTAATGCCTTCTGTCTGTAAGTTTTACTTTTACACACATGAAACACATGATGCCCAAATAGCTATGTTTGTGTTGATGATGATTATTGAAAATGTGAGAGTTTTGTTGATTATAGACATGTATGGTAGTGAATTGACGGTTAAGCTGTGGGTTCAGCCTCCCATTTATATTTTCTTTATGTTCTTATAAGCTAACTTTAGCCACATTTCTCTATATGCTAAGGGTACTTTCTTCTGTTTTACAGTTTTACTCTCTGTTTTGGAAACACAGAGCAGTAAATTGAGCTATGGACGCCTCATCCTGACTCTTTGCATGTTTTCAAGGAGTTAGGTTTACTGCGAAATTGAGTTAGATACACACAAGGAGAGGATAATCAGAAACAGAATTACTTTTATTCATCCCAAAGAGCAAATTATTTTCGTGACAGCCATGCAATCGACCAGTAGAAGAAGAAAATAAACTCACAAATATGATTAAAATAAGACTTAACTTGTTCAAAATAATAAACAAAATTGAATAAATCAGTATCTCAATAGATGGATAAAATAAATGTATATGTTAATAAAATAAACCCCAGTATGAACAAAAAAACCTACATTCACTTAACTTATAAAATCCCTATAAACTCATTATCATGTACAGTTTAATAACAGTCTGTGGCTGAACGAGGTCTTGACCAGAACTTTGTGGAGCGAGAGGAGTTTGGAGTTAGAGATGACCACACTGACCCTCTGGATGGGGGTCACAGCAGCTTTGGTCCTCCTCAGGTCCACCACTAGTTCCTTGGTCTTTGTTACGTTGGTGCTGAATGTGGTTCCTCTCGCTCCAGGTGACAGTCCCCCACAGTCCTGTCCTCCCTCTCGTCTCCATCACTGATGCATCCAACCACTGCAGAGTTCTGAAGGTGACTCTGCTCAGTCTGTGGTGTAGAAGGTAAAGAGGGAAGGACAGAGGACAGTCCCCTGAGGTGCCCTGGTGTTTGACTCTGACACAGCGCTGTAGCCGCACATACTGTGGTCATACTGTGTCTGCCAGTGAGATAGTCCACAGTCCAGGACAGGGCGGTGATCTCCAGGGGAACACCGTCAGACTGAGGATTGGGGACGAGGAGTGAAATAGACCTATTTCTAATCTGCCCTTTGTCTCTAAAATCCTTGAAAGAATTGTGATTAAACAGCTTTGTCGCCACCTGCAGGACAATAATTTATTTGAAGTTTTTCAGTCAGGGTTCCGTGCATACCACAGCACTGAAACTGCACTAGTTAAAGTCACAAATGATCTGTTATTAGCTGCTGATGATGGACAGGTCTCAATCCTGGTTCTGTTGGACCTCAGCGCAGCGTTTGATACCATCGACCACAACATTCTACTGCAGAGGTTAGAATGTGATATAGGTGTCAGTGGAACCGCCCTAAGCTGGTTTAAATCCTATCTATCTGATAGGTACCAGTTTGTTAATGTAAACCAGAGATCTTCCCCATGTTCTAAAGTAACCTACGGTGTGCCAGAGGTTCAAGTACTCGGTCCAGTTCTGTTCACTCTTTATATGCTGCCCTTAGGTATGATCATCAGAAAGCATGGCATTAACTTCCACTGCTATGCAGATGACACTCAGCTGTATTTATCAATGAAACCTGATCAGACGCATCAAGTAGACAGACTTAGTGCCTGCGTGAAAGACATAAAAACTTGGATGTCTCTTAATTATCTGCTCCTTAACCCTGAAACCGAGGTCATTCTGCTGGGCCCTAAGCACCTGCGAGACTCTCTTTATCTGACCAGATAGTTTCTCTGGACAATATCACTGTAGCCCCAGCTCTACTGTAAGAAACCTTGGGGTCCTATTTGACCAAGATCTCGTTCCAAGCTCATATAAATCACGCCTGTAAAACAGCCTACTTTCATTTGCGTAACATAACCAAAATTAGAAAAATCCTGCCCAGAGACGATGCCGAAAAACTCATCCATGCATTTGTCACATCCAGATTAGACTATTGTAACGGTCTGCTTACAGCGTGTCCTAAAAGCTCTATAAGAAGCTTTCAACTGGTTCAAAATGCAGCAGCAAGATTATTAACAGGTACTAGAAAAAGAGATCATATTTCACCAGTGTTGGAGTCTCTTCACTGGCTTCAAGGTGAGATTAGAATCAAATTTAAAATCCTCCTCCTGACTTATAAAGCTTTAAACAATATGGCCCCATCCTACCTCAAAGATGCAATAGTAGCGTACCATCCAAACAGAGCTCTTCGTTCTCAAAATGCTGGACTATTGTTAGTCCCCAGAGTCTCTAAAAGCACAGTAGGAGGTCGAGCATTTAGCTACAAAGCTCCTATGTTATGGAACCAGCTCCCTGTTCATGTGTAAAAGAGGCCGACACAGTCTCTACATTTAAGACCAGCTCAAAACGTTCCTCTTTGAAATAGCTTATGGTCAGGCCAGTTAGGAACAGAAATAAAAACCTACAGTTTTAGCTATGCTGCCCTTGGAGCAATTCTGCTGGAGAAGTATGGCAGCTTGAACACTATCCTCTGGCTCTTCCTACTTTACCTATCAACAATATTTAATATGACTTCAACTGTAGTCTGTTCATTGCTGTTCACATGTTTCTCTTTCTCTCCACTTCCCCCGGGAGTGGGAGACTGTTTCAGACACTCAGCGGCGCTGCTCCAGTGACGACCCCCACCCCCACCTGTCTGGGACGATCTATGCGCCACCCGCCTGGACAGCTGGATTAGCCACACCTCGTCTGCCTGGACGAACTCCTTCTACTTTAGATGAACTGTTCCTCATCTCCTGCTGGAGGATCTCTCTACACTGGTGGACTGCTCCTCGTCCGCCTGGAGGAACTCTTTAAAGCCACCTCCCTCTTGAGTGGTTCTGGCTCCACAGTCCAAGTGGATGTCAGTCCTAGTTCATCTGCAGCCTGTCCGTCCGTGGGAGTAGGATCTCTCCTTCACTGTGGTTCTCCCCGAGGTTTCTACTTTTTCCCATGGGGTTTTTTGTAGTTTTTCCTCGCCGCGAAGGAGGGTCAAAGGACAGGGGCATTCTGGGACAGTTATCTGAACTGCTTTTACCTGTGGCCCATCGAGGCAACTGTTGTTGTGATTTTGGGCATTATAAAAATAAATTGATTTGATTTGATTTGATTTGAGCGGGGCCATCTTGTATCATGTGACTGTTCTCTGGTCCAAATTTCATGACTGTGTGACACTGTATGTGACCAAAGCACCACTTTTTACTCATTCACAAAGTTCCATCAAGGGCTTGGTTCAAAAAAGGGTTTTTGGGTCCAATTGGCCAAAGGTTCAAATACAAAGCAAAGAAAAGGCCAGACCAAACACAACCCGACTTTATTTTAATTATGTTTTTTGTATATGATTCATTATGTGTAATTATCGTCTTGTGTTGTCTTTGGTGGTCGTTTATTAATAAATCCTGTCTGGTTGTTGTGAATTAATTTTTTCAGTATTTGTTCCATTCTTTTGGACATAATTGAGGTGTAAATACAGCCCTGATCAAAAGTTAAAGACCAATTGAATAAATGGCAAAAGTTACATTTTCATGGTTGAATCTTAACAAGGATCAAGCTGAGCTTCAATAAACAACAAGAAATGTGAGTGAGACAAAGTTTGAGTAAACATTTGATTGAAAACAACAATGAAACTGAAATAGTGTGTTCTGCAGCTGATCAACTGTTTAGGACCACATGCCACATCCAGCCATGAAAATATGACTTTTGCCATTTATTCAACTGGCCTAAACTTTTGACTGGAACTCTATGATAGTTCACATTTAGAAGTGCTTAAAATCAGTGCTTACTGTTACACCGACCTCGGAGCACTGGGCCGTGGGTCCAGGAAACGAATCCACAAGAAGTCTATTTTTGCCTGATGCTGCAGAGGTCTGTTACGGAGGAAACCACGTGAATCTGCTTGGCTTTTTTCAGAAACGGACCGCAGTAAACCGGAGTAACAGGCGTCTGCAGGTGACCCACAACGGGAGTGGAGTCAGTGACACAAGGCGTGGGAGGCACAGTTGGGTTGATCTGGCCCTTCTTTAGGTATTAAAGATATGATGGCCTTTTTCCAACTCAGTAGAATCTAAGCTAATTGTTCATTAATGATCACCAGACTCGTACTGAGCATTTCTGCTTCAAATCAATTTCAATGCAAGAAATCTTTTGTTTATTTTTCCATGGTAGTAACCTCTGCAGCCAGAAGATGGAGTGTTAATGGTAAATCCTGAGGAAATGCCTGATGGGGAGTAAGTCATGTGTGGTTTTCACTATAAACAATATTTTATTATTTTGGGAGCAAGTTTAAAGGAGAGGAAGCATAAAAATATGTATGTCATTTTGAGAACCAACGGCCTTTAAGTCCTTTAAGTCCTTCATACGCACGTCTTATGTATTTGGCTGCAGCCTGATTCGTTTTATTCATGCGATCTCTCATTCTTTCCAGTATCTGGACCTTCTCTGTGTCTTCAGTCCCCATCTTCTTAGTCAGAAACTCCAGATGAATTAAAGTGGACACTGAATCCACGTTCAGAGCGATCTTATCCAGCTGCTCTACGATGTGGAATGCCTCATCCAGACACTGTTTTTTATATTGTTCAAGAGCTGACAATTCCTTCTCCAGATCCTGCACCAGAGTGGTCTTCTTCTCACTCTGGGTTTTGTTCTCTTCATACTTGGCCTTCATTTCTTCAATGGTTGTTTCCACTGTTCTGGTCTTGATCACATATCTCCTCTTCTCTTTCACATGAACGTCCACTGGACATTTCCCAGAACAAGAAGTACATTTGCCTTTTTTCATGACCTGGCACCATTTTGGACCCCGAGCCAGGGTGCATCCTGGGTGATGGCAGTTCTCCTTACAGTTGTTACAGGTGACAGCTTTGTTGTCCCATCTGGCTGCGATGTCTTCTTTCTCTTTGTAGGTTTCTTCTATGTTCACTACATAGTTTTGGTTCTCCTTCATCTCATGTTTATAATGTAAAAGTTCTTCTTTGTTCTTTCTGATCGCCTTCTGCTTCATTTCCACTTCTGTCACTCGTTCCTTCAGGTTCTGGATGCAGGCTGTGAGTCTGATTCTCTCTTTCATCACCTCCACTGTCGTCTTCAGAGACTGAGGCTTTAAATTTTCAAGAAAATCTGTGAAGTCTTTCATTCCATCTTCTGCGGTTTCAAATGTACGTTTTGCAGCTCTTTGAGCTCGACTGTCATTTCCAATTCTTTCCTTTTGGCGGTTGCTGAACAGGAAATACACAGGTTCATCTTTCTTACTTTTAGCTAATTTGATCTCTGCGTCTTTCAGAGCTTGAAGGGCATCTTTGGGTTCCCCACCATCTGAGAATGTCATCATAGCCACGATGTTCTGCTCCATATCTTTTCCGAACAGAGAAGTGACTGAGTTGAAGATGTAGGCCAGTCTCTCATCCAGTCTGTTCTCTGAGGCCTTCATGACCAAACCCACAGCGTTGACAGTGTCCACTCCATCAGGGAGACAGAACAAGTCCTGGAGTAACTTCATAATCGTCTGATCTTTTTCTATGCCTTCTGTGTGTCCGAATCCTGGAGTGTCGATGATGGTCAAAGAATAAGAGACGATTTTTTCTTCAAATCCAAACACTTCATAAACAGACACAGCAGAGGTCTGACTCTCAGACTGAGGTCTGTCCTTCTCGTCTGAAATGACCTCAAACCAGACTTTGTCTTCAAACTCCACCCCCATCACAAAGTTGACCAGGGCGTTGATCAGAGTGGACTTTCCTGCCCCTGTGGCTCCCACCAGCAGGATGGTCTTGTTCTGGTGCTTCGGATTGCGTTCTCCAAGAGTGAACCTCCTCAGTTTGGACTCTTTATCTGATGTTTCGTCCAGATTTACTCTTTTTAGCTGCAGCTGGTAGCGATCTGGGGGTCCATTGTCTATCGACTTGCTTTCGTCCATATACTTCTGTAAACGGTGTGCCATGTTCTGACTTTTCTGTCCTAAAGGGAAGACAATAAAAAAGGTTATAAAAAGCTAATAAAGAAACCAAATATGTTTTTTTCTTGACCCGATTGAAGAAGCCTGAAAAGTTTTTTTTTTCAGGCTTCTAATTTTGTGTCCTCCACATAGGTTCAGATTCATTTGATAGGTTAAGATGCTAAAAAATGTTTAACTGTATCAGTGGGGACCTCTAGTGATATCATTCCAAAGGCAACAGCATGAAAAAATAGATCTAAAACATTGAAATGAATAAATGTAATAAAAAACAATATTGCCATTGACAAAACAACAGAAATTAACACGGCAACTTCAATACAAAGGAAAAGCTCATTTCATACAAAATCAGAATCGGTTTATTGCCGTTGTCAGTGATTAAAATTCACAAACATAGAAACTTGCTTCGGCGTAAGGTGCAACATAAAACAATGAATAAAATATATAAAAGAGGCATGCATAAAATGAAGAATATGATGAAATAAGACTAAGACAGTCTAAGACTATAAACAGAAATGTACAGTTGGCAGACAGTGCAAATGTGCAAATGTAGCAGTGCAATAGATAATTCTTATATAATATATTGTTAAAGTAGCAGGTGTTACAAAGTGTTTATGAGTCCAACAGAGGGACAGAAACTGTTCTTGTGGCGGGAGGTTCTGGTCCGGAAGGAGGTTCTGGTCCAGATGGACCGTGGCCTCCTGCCCGAGGGGAGTGGCTCAAATAGTTCATGTCCAGGTGAGAGTCAGCTGTGATCGACCTGTCCCCGAGTCCTGGAGACGTACAGGTCCTGGACAGATGGAAGGCTGCAGCTGATCAACTTCTCACAGAGGCACTGTACTGTACTGTAGTCTCTGTTTGTCCCTCTGTGGCTACAGCACCACACGGTGATGGAGGAGGTGAGGATGGACCACACGGTGATGGAGGAGGTGAGGATGGACCACACGGTGATGGAGGAGGTGAGGATGGACCACACGGTGATGGAGGAGGTGAGGATGGACCACACGGTGATGGAGGAGGTGAGGATGGACCACACGGTGATGGAGGAGGTGAGGATGGACCACACGGTGATGGAGGAGGTGAGGATGGACCACACGGTGATGGAGGAGGTGAGGATGGACCACACGGTGATGGAGGAGGTGATGGAGGAGGTGAGGATGGACCACACGGTGATGGAGGAGGTGAGGATGGACCACACGGTGATGGAGGAGGTGATGGAGGAGGTGAGGATGGACCACACGGTGATGGAGGAGGTGAGGATGGACCACACGTGATGGAGGAGGTGAGGATGGACCACACGGTGATGGAGGAGGTGAGGATGGACCACACGGTGATGGAGGAGGTGAGGATGGACCACACGGTGATGGAGGAGGTGAGGATGGACCACACGGTGATGGAGGAGGTGAGGATGGACCACACTGTGATGGAGGAGGTGAGGATGGACCGCACAGTGATGGAGGAGGTGAGGATGGACCACACGGTGATGGAGGAGGTGAGGATGGACCACACGGTGATGGAGGAGGTGATGGAGGAGGTGAGGATGGACCACACGGTGATGGAGGAGGTGAGGATGGACCACACGGTGATGGAGGAGGTGATGGAGGAGGTGAGGATGGACCACACGGTGATGGAGGAGGTGAGGATGGACCACACGGTGATGGAGGAGGTGATGGAGGAGGTGAGGATGGACCACACGGTGATGGAGGAGGTGAGGATGGACCACACGGTGATGGAGGAGGTGAGGATGGACTCGATGATGGCCGTGTAGAACTGCACCATCATCTGCGCCGGCAGCTTGGTTTTCCTCAGCTGCCGCAGGAAGTCCATCCTCTGCTGGTTCTTCTTGATGATGGAGCTGATGGTCGGCTCCACTTGAGGTCCTGAGTGATGGTGGTGCCGAGGAAGCGGAAAGAGTCCACGGTGGTGATGGGAGAGTCTGTCAGGGCGAGGGGGGCAAATCGTTGCTATATTAAAAAAGAATAAAAATAAAAATACTTGAATAATAATTGAATAATTGAATATATAAAAGTCATGTGTGCATTTTATGTAGACATACCACGTTTTATATGGAATAGTGAATGAAAAGACTAAAAACATATATGTCTTATTTGAACAACTAAAGTTTTATATAAATAAATGTAGTATCTGGAATGAGGAGTCTAATTTTTTTTTTTTTTTTTTTTCAAAAAAACAAACAAAAAACATTAACATTTGTCATGTTAAGTTCCCAGGACATTTGACAACTCTTGGTGAAAACAACCAGAGAGCAATTAACCCTTTATCTTGTCTTCAAAGTGAACCAAGCAAATGGTGACCTGGCACTGGTCAGCAACGAGAACCAGTGAAATCGTAAATATCTACTCTCTCTCTGGACAAACCAGAACTCACAATAAAGTCCTGAAAATGCTGAAAAGGCTATATTCCACATTGTAAACTGACTCCTGATTTACGGTGAGTTAAATCTGTAGCTAAACCATGTTAACAGATTCTTGTGAATTGTGTTGGCAAATGTTATGTTAAGTCATAATAACAAATCAAATCAAATCAATTTATTTTTATAATGCCCAAAATCACAACAACAGTTGCCTCGATGGGCCACAGGTCAAAGCAGTTCAGATAACTGTCCCAGAATGCCCCTGTCCTTTGACCCTCCTTCAGGAAAAACTACAAAAAACCCCACGGGACAAAGTATAAACCTCAGGAGAACCACAGTGAAGGAGAGATCCTACTCCCACGGACGGACAGGCTGCAGATGAACTAGGACTGACATCCACTTGGACTGAACCAGAACCACTCAAGAGGGAGGTGGCTTTAAAGAGTTCCTCCAGAACCACTCAAGAGGGAGGTGGCTTTAAAGAGTTCCTCCAGGCGGACGAGGAGCAGTCCACCAGTGTAGAGAGATCCTCCAGCAGGAGATGAGGAACAGTTCATCTAAGTAGATGGAGTTGGTCCAGGCAGACGAGGTGTGGCTGATCCAGGGTTGAGGGAGTTCCTCCAGGCGGGTGGCGCATAGATCGTCCAGTGTAGAGATCGATCCTCCAGACAGATGGGGGTGGGGGGGTCGTCACTGGAGCAGCCGCCGCAGTGCCTGAAACAGTCTCCACTCCCCGGGGGAAGTGGAGAGAAAGAGAAACATGTGAACAGCAATGAACAGACTACAGTTGAAGTAATATTAAATATTGTTGATGGTAAAGTAGGAAGAACCAGAGGAAAAGTAGGAAGAACCATACATCCCCTCATTACCTGCTGATGATGTGTGTGTAGCATATGTGTTGAAATGCCAGAAAAAATTGTTCTCTTTAGTTGTAGTTTTTGAATAGGCCAGATCAGAAGGGTAGGGTCGACTCGGAGGTGCGTGGCAGAAATAATACAAACACAGAGTGTTACGTTTTTGTGGCTGGTGCCTTATATTAACAGTGCTTGTGAAATTAGACAAACATGAACCCAATATTTACAAAATCTGCAGATTCCAAATTAAACAAAAATGTTTTTTTTTTTCCATCCATGAATATTCCTTATCAACCAACAAGATGTTACAAAAATAATGCAATAGATAGTCCAAAGAAAATGTCCCACAAGACTGTGGCTCGTTCAGAATTTCCAGGATTTGACTTATGTTAGAATGTCCATTTGATTTTACTGAAAGTTCTTGCCCTTGTCCATTAGCGCTTTTTATTGCAATTGAAAATTCATGAGCAGGTGATTTTGTGTGTGGGAGGGGACTCGGCCGCATCAAGCCCCTACCAGACCCGCAGGAGACTTTCGTTGATCGATTGTTGAGTATTGAGGTTCTGGGTTTCAGGCTGTTTCAGCTCGCCATCAAAGTTTAAACCCAACTGGGTACACCTGGCCAACTCCACTGCGAACACGGCGCACACCGGAACCCTGTCTGCAGCGGTCGGTAAGCGGGCTTCTCGGGCTGCGCGTCCTGTCGCCTTCCTCCCCACGTAATGAGTGGAGGAGAGGCACAGGTGCTTGTATTAGGCGCCCGGAGGAACGTGATTGGCTGACGCCACGGGGTGTGTGCGTAACGCGGCGTGCGTGTGACGTGATGCGTTCATTGACCGGTAGTGTAGGAATTTATTATTTTTGTTGAGTTTGACATTTTATGACCTGGGTTACATGTGCATTAATTGATACAATGTTAAACATTCTGTAATAGATAAGTCAAGTTAGGAGAATTGTCAGTAATTGCTCTGACTAAATTGAACACTATTGAGATTACCCTGCATTAAACATCCCATGCAATTTTCATATTCCTCAAAAGACAAAACTTTAGATGCAGGAGAGTCACTCTACACTTTCTCCAATAGTGAACAATCTCTGGGCTGTGGCTTCCAGGCCCCTCCTGGGGTGCAGACCCCCTACTGGGGTGCAGGCCCTGCGTTCATCACTCCATGGAGCACATCGGCCCAGGAGCCCTTCCTCAACTGAAGACTGCACAAGTGAAACCAAAAGACTTTTGTCTCAAGTTAGTGCTCATCAGTGGACTCTTCAAACTGCACAGAGTTCAACATAGACAGCTTCAAGTGACCCAAGGAGCGAGAGGAGGCCCTGATCCACCGACCGTCTACAGGACGCCATCGTCAGCACCGGCCATTTCCTCGTCATGAACTGATCCAAATGTGGCCGAAAATGCAGGGTCGGCAAATGAGAGGTGTCCCTTAGACTGATTAAACAAATCTAATCTTACTTGAGAGTTTAATGTAACTAAGTTGAAGCCCAGGTCAGCCTGGTGAAAATGTAAAATGTTTAATTGCTTTGATATTTTGCTTTATTAAACCACAAAAAATATTCTGGTTTATTATCTGGGATTATAGTCACTGAAACGAGAACTCCACCTTTAGAAAATGAGACGTGAGAAGGTTTAAACTAGTGTTAATGTGTCAGATTTAAAATATTTAACTGGTGCCCTAAAAAAATTAATGTTAACATTATTTTACCTTCATATGGTCAAGTAGAAGAACACTGCATATTATTGGCACCCTCCGTGAGGGAGGCAACACTAAAATTAAAATCCTCCAGTATTATTAGTGCCCACGGGTGACTATAGGAGCGTTCAGACTGCAGCGACCAACGCTGGTGTCGCACGACAAAAGCCTCCTGCGATCCTCCGTCCATATTGTTAACATGTGAAAATATACTGACATATTTATGCAATTTTGTTTTTATTTTGGTTTTGGTTTTATTTCCCACAAAAGGATCACATCATAATATTAGAATTACACATTCATTATTATGGCATACATAGAGGTGATTAATTTTAAAACTTAATAAACCATACTATAAACACTCACCACTTATTTATGCAATATGTATGATTAGACAAATAACACATAATAGTCTTATTTTGTAAAAAAAAAAAAAAAAAAAAAGAGATCCTTCCATGCATTTTTTGACGACATACAGTGAATACAAAAACACAATCCCATTTTTCATGAGCTCTCAAATATTATTGACAAATTTGTCTAAATCTGTGTCAGTGAGCACCTTTAATGAGATAACTCCTCCCACCTCACAGTGTGGCATATCAAGATCAACGCTGAAATGTACAGTCGCTTTTCAGCATCAACTGCTGGTTGTCTCTGTGGTGACTCAAAACAACGTAGTCTTTGTTGACAATTGGAGTGCGTTTTGGGGAAAGCCCGGGCTCATGCGCCAGGACGGCATCCATCCGACTTCAGAGAGCACGTCCCTTTTACTTCTGAATTTGGCCGATAGCCTTAGTCGCCTAAAGTGACGACCCCGAGATGAACTCTGGGTACAGAGCAGCAACAAGTGTTCAGAGCCAACACCATCAAAGATCAAGTGTTCAGAGTCAACACCGTCACAGATCAAGTGTTCAGAGTCAACACCGTCACAGATCAAGTGTTCAGAGTCAACACCGTCACAGATCAAGTGTTCAGAGTCAACACCATCACAGATCAAGTGTTCAGAGTCAACACCATCACAGAGTGTTCAGAGTCAACACCGTCACAGAGTGTTCAGAGTCAACACCATCACAGATCAAGTGTTCAGAGTCAACACCATCACAGATCAAGTGTTCAGAGTCAACACCATCACAGATCAAGTGTTCAGAGTCAACACCGTCACAGATCAAGTGTTCAGAGTCAACACCATCACAGATCAAGTGTTCAGAGTCAACACCGTCACAGATCAAGTGTTCAGAGTCAACACCGTCACAGATCAAGTGTTCAGAGTCAACACCATCACAGATCAAGTGTTCAGAGTCAACACCATCACAGAGTGTTCAGAGTCAACACCGTCACAGAGTGTTCAGAGTCAACACCGTCACAGAGTGTTCAGAGTCAACACCATCACAGATCAAGTGTTCAGAGTCAACACCATCACAGATCAAGTGTTCAGAGTCAACACCGTCACAGATCAAGTGTTCAGAGTCAACACCATCACAGATCAAGTGTTCAGAGTCAACACCGTCACAGATCAAGTGTTCAGAGTCAACACCATCACAGATCAAGTGTTCAGAGTCAACACCATCACAGATCAAGTGTTCAGAGTCAACACCGTCACAGATCAAGTGTTCAGAGTCAACACCATCACAGATCAAGTGTTCAGAGTCAACACCATCACAGATCAAGTGTTCAGAGTCAACACCGTCACAGAGTGTTCAGAGTCAACACCGTCACAGATCAAGTGTTCAGAGTCAACACCGTCACAGATCGATTGTTCAGAGTCAACACCGTCACAGAGTGTTCAGAGTCAACACCGTCACAGAGTGTTCAGAGTCAACACCGTCACAGAGTGTTCAGAGTCAACACCGTCACAGATCAATTGTTCAGAGTCAACACCGTCACAGATCAATTGTTCAGAGTCAACACCGTCACAGATCAAGTGTTCAGAGTCAACACCGTCACAGAGTGTTCAGAGTCAACACCGTCACAGATCAATTGTTCAGAGTCAACACCGTCACAGATCAAGTGTTCAGAGTCAACACCGTCACAGATCAAGTGTTCAGAGTCAACACCGTCACAGAGTGTTCAGAGTCAACACCGTCACAGATCAATTGTTCAGAGTCAACACCATCACAGATCAAGTGTTCAGAGTCAACACCGTCACAGAGTGTTCAGAGTCAAAACCGACACACAACAATTGTTCAGAGTCAACACCGTCACAGATCAAGTGTTCAGAGTCAACACCGTCACAGAGTGTTCAGAGTCAACACCGTCACAGATCAATTGTTCAGAGTCAACACCGTCACAGATCAAGTGTTCAGAGTCAACACCGTCACAGATCAAGTGTTCAGAGTCAACACCGTCACAGATCAAGTGTTCAGAGTCAACACTGTCACAGAGTGTTCAGAGTCAACACCGTCACAGATCAAGTGTTCAGAGTCAACACCGTCACAGATCAAGTGTTCAGAGTCAACACCGTCACAGATCAATTGCTCAGAGTCAACACCGTCACAGATCAAGTGTTCAGGGTCAACACCGTCACAGAGTGTTCAGAGTCAACACCGTCACAGATCAATTGTTCAGAGTCAACACCATCACAGATCAAGTGTTCAGAGTCAACACCGTCACAGATCAAGTGTTCAGAGTCAACACCGTCACAGATCAAGTGTTCAGAGTCAACACCATCACAGATCAAGTGTTCAGAGTCAACACCATCACAGATCAAGTGTTCAGAGTCAACACCGTCACAGATCAAGTGTTCAGAGTCAACACTGTCACAGAGTGTTCAGAGTCAACACCATCACAGATCAAGTGTTCAGAGTCAACACTGTCACAGAGTGTTCAGAGTCAACACCATCACAGATCAAGTGTTCAGAGTCAACACCATCACAGATCAAGTGTTCAGAGTCAACAGCGTCACAGATCGGGTGTTCAGAGTCAACACCATCACAGATCAAGTGTTCAGAGTCAACAGCGTCACAGAGTGTTCAGAGTCAACACCGTCACAGAGTGTTCAGAGTCAACACCATCACAGATCAAGTGTTCAGAGTCAACACTGTCACAGAGTGTTCAGAGTCAACACCATCACAGATCAAGTGTTCAGAGTCAACACCATCACAGATCAAGTGTTCAGAGTCAACACCGTCACAGATAAAGAGTTCAGAGTCACCACCGACACCGAGAAAGAGATCAGAGGCACCACCGTCACAGAGTGTTCAGAGTCAACACCGTCACAGAGTGTTCAGAGTCAACACCATCACAGATCAAGTGTTCAGAGTCAACACTGTCACAGAGTGTTCAGAGTCAACACCATCACAGATCAAGTGTTCAGAGTCAACACTGTCACAGAGTGTTCAGAGTCAACACCATCACAGATCAAGTGTTCAGAGTCAACACCATCACAGATCAAGTGTTCAGAGTCAACACTGTCACAGATCAAGTGTTCAGAGTCAACACTGTCACAGATCAAGTGTTCAGAGTCAACACTGTCACAGAGTGTTCAGAGTCAACACCATCACAGATCAAGTGTTCAGAGTCAACACCATCACAGATCAAGTGTTCAGAGTCAACACTGTCACAGAGTGTTCAGAGTCAACACCATCACAGATCAAGTGTTCAGAGTCAACACCGTCACAGATCAAGTGTTCAGAGTCAACACCGTCACAGATCAAGTGTTCAGAGTCAACACCGTCACAGATCAAGTGTTCAGAGTCAACACCGTCACAGATCAAGTGTTCAGAGTCAAATACCGACTGTGGCTCTTGTAAATAACACCAGAAAGTCAAATCCAAACAGATCCTTCAGGCGTCAGATGAAATAACTTAATCTTAAAAATAATACCCACATGATACAAATAAACTTGTAAATAAACGTGTAAAATATGGACTGTTAAACATTTGGTCAATCTCTTCCAAATCACTTTTAGTAAACAAGTTAATTAGAGACTACAACATAGATCTTCTAGCTCTAACTGAAACTTGGCTTCAATAAGATGATTGTGTCAGACTAAACAAGTACACAGCACAGGGCAAACGAGTCATGTGACCCTTCAGGCTGCAGGAGGCCGAGGAGGAGGCTGTGGTCTCACACACAGTTTACTCCTGAGGCCTAAGAATAATAAAGTGTCACTCATTTGAAAGCCTCATTCTATCAATGACCAGCTAAAACTGGAGAAACTGGAGTTCTCTAACTTATGATCAAACCTAGTGTTAACCTAGTGGGAAAATACTGTGATGGTTGGAGATTTCAACATTCAATGAATGAAAATATTGCTTTTAGTGCTTTATTAGACAGCACTGGTTTCATTCAGAATGTAAATACACCTCATTCACAAACACACTCTGGACCTGGGTCTAACTCATAGAATAGCAGGGGTGGCCAACCCGCAGTTTGTGAGCCGAGCCACATGCGGCTCTTTGCCTGGTTTCATGCAGCTCTTACGTTCATATCAAAGTTTTTGTCAAACGTGAATGTGCGTCACTACAAAATGGTCGCTGATAAACGTCATTCATTCACGGCACTTTAGTACTTTCTTTTTAGAGACCAGTACAAACTTTACTACCTTCCTTTTTCACCACAGTCACTTCTGAGATGAGGTGTCACTCCTTTTTTCTCCACGCGAAGGGGCAGACAGCGAGCAATGGAGTCTGGGTTTAGGAGCCAGCTCAGACAGATGTGCGGGTGAATCAGGTTAATTGGGGGGAAATGACCACTATGCATTGTTCTGCTGGAATTCAAGATTCAAAATGTTCTTTATTTGACGTTAATTAACCTCATATTCACGGAGAAAGGAGGCAAAGCGGTGAATGAATGAAAGAGCAAATGATGCAAATGCAGCCGACGCCCAGAAGTGCCCGGAAGAACAGAACAGCTGTGATTACAGGTTCATTTTATACATATAGTCCATCAGTCCTCACATAGACGAGCGCAGATCACTTAGCAGCAGTGGAGAGCGTATGGCGCAGAACAGAGCAAACAAACCAAACACATGGCGGAGATCACGTGTTGAACTGTGTATGAACCGTGATGAAAACAAAACACGCGTGTGAGCGCTAAAACAAGTGAACTGGACCAAACATATTATACCAAACTATTACAGACACGTGTAGACCTCAGACCAACACCAGCTCCATCTAACCATAAATGTGAGTTACCTCTGTGGAACTATAGTTCTGTGAGTGTATGAAGGGCCCTCAAACCATTAAACCTGTGTTTGGCCCTGTAGCATAGATTTACCTGAAACATATGCCACCCATTCAACTTGAAAAGTCTAGACTTTAACTGTAGTTAGTTGTGCTTTTAAATAAGCTATTTAGATTTGTGAATAATTAAATTATTACATTTTCCTCTGAAAATGTGCAAAACTAATAAACTACCAATTATAGACATACATCTGATAAACCATATATATATTGTGTGAGTGTGTGTGTGTGTGTGTGTGTGTGTGTGTGTGTGTGTGTGTGTGTGTGTGTGTGTGTGTGTGTGTGTGTGTGTGTGTGTGTGTGTGTGTGTGTGTGTGCGCGCGCACGTGTCTGATAAAATCGTGGACACATTCACACTTTCTCTAAAATCTGCTCTAGATGTTGCAGCTCCACTAAAGGGAACATGTTCTGCTACAGCGACTTTTTCTCTCCTTTAATCCTATTCTGACAATGTTCCTCATCAAAAACACACCTGAAGCAGCATTCAGCTGCTTTCATGCTGTTTTGAGGAATAGTAATTTTAAAATCCTCCCCCCTCCGTGCATCAGACATAAGTCCTTCCAAACTCGTATTTTCCAATTTTATACGTCACATGTCAGAGAAACCTCATGTTTTCAGCAGTGCTGTTAAGAGTATATTATAACTAACATGAAACTATACAACATGCAAAATGGCGGCAGGTGTGGAAGGCAGTTTGGCAGGCTCTGTCTTTTCACTTTTCCACAAAAAACATTCTTGGAAACCGCCGGATCCCGGACTTACTAAAACCCAGACTAAACTCTCAGCTTCACCCCGTTTGAAGAAGTTCCATATAATGATTTACACGAGCGTTTTGCTGACATGCCTCCTGATGGTCGCTCTCTTGCCCATGTGTGGAAACTGTGCTAGGATACTTGCGCGCTCCCGGCAGCAAACCGAATGCTTGATGCAGCACACAAACTTTGTTTCGTGGAACCAATACACTATATATGCGCATCTTTTGAAGAATCGAAAAGTTATTGCACGGTCTAGATTGAGAGAGTCAAATAATTTTTCACCCCGTGCAGGACTTGCTGGACTCTGCTGCGTAATTCTTTTGCTGAGCGGCGACATTCATTTAAATCCCGGTCCAACTCAAGTCTCAGACTAATACCGGGGCTACACGTGACAAACCGGCGTGGATATCTGCCTTCTCGGGGAACATGGCTAATGTGCTGGCGGATATCGAGTCAGCCTTGCCCATGGCGCAACCCGGTACGGAGATCAGTGGGGAATGAACGAACCGGAGCCCGGCTCTTTCAGTGAGCCTCCCGCCGGTGGCGACTGCGGACTGGATTCCGGTTCGGACAGAGAGCCCCGCGACATGCCTAACAGCTCTGGACAGGAGCTTGACCAACATTCCAACAGCTGACCGGAGCCCCCAGACCGCATGTCCCCTGAAGAGCGCATTAACAACAGCAGATTGGAGCCCGACTCGTACCCCGACCCAATTGCTTAAACGGAAAACAGCGGAGCGGTACTTGGATCTAACAGTCACATCCTTTGAGGAGGGATGTCCTACTACTGGAAAGAGCGCAAAGTCTACTGTTAGAAAACTATCCCTTTTGAAGACCACGCACTACCACAAGGTAAAACAAACTGTAAAGCCCCCTGTGCTCAACAAACTCTATTGCTGCGTTGCTGTCAGTATAGACCTGATAATGCTAAAAATAAGCAACAGAAAATAAAACTGTTTCAAACCGTAAACCATGCAAAGGTTTTATGGAACTCTTCTGTCAAACCTAAAGGAATATTTGGAGGACATTTAAACGCCAGAAGCATTCTATCAAAATCTGAAACATGGTTGAATTATACAGTTCAAACGAATATGGTCTCTATCCCAGGTTATGAAATCTATAGAAAAGACCGCACACGTGGTAGAGGAGGAGGAGTGATGATGTAAGTTAAAAATACCCTGAAAAGTAAACAATTTGCCTTACCTGATGACATTGAATGTATTGGCGTAACTATAATCCTATCACCAGAAATGTCTTTTAATATTATTGCGGTATACAGGCTGCCAAATGCCAAAGAGATATTTCATGAGGAACTAACTAAAATTTTAAAGCAGTGTAATGGGAAAGAATGTATTCTTATGGGCGATTTTAATATTAATTGGCTGGACATAACAAATAGTTTTCAAATGTCACAAATTGTTAAAGGCCCAACCAGAATTACAAGAGCGACACAAACCCAAAGTGATCGTGTAACAAAGACATACAATCTCATTACAGGGATCTCTGATCATAATCTAACTCTAGTCTGTAGGAAATTGTCTAAGAAACGCTATAAGAATGGTGGTGATTTAAAGAAATATGTGGAATTTATCCCAAAACAAGACAGGGAAAAATTTGAAAATGAGATGAAAATGATAAATTGGAATTAACTCTAGCAGGTGACTCTGAACATGCTGCAGAAATATTTAAATCATCTGTAACAAATATTATTAATGCATTTACTAAAATTAAACCTTTCAGATGGAATAACAAAAATATTTTACCATGGTTTACAGATGATTTATGGCAACTTATGAGAAAAAGAGATTCAGCATTAAAAAGATCTTTAAAATCTAAAATGAACACTGATCACTTAATCTATAAGAGCCTACGAAATAAAGTCACATCACAAACAAGGAAGGCCAGAGCAAACTATTTTTTAGCCAATATTCAACAGGCAAATGGGAACCCTCAAAAGTTGTGGAGAACGATTGATAAATTGATAGGTAGGGAACAAGGTAAAAATGAAAGGATAGAACTCCAAATAAATGGGGAAATCAAACATGACAGTTTAGAAGTTGCAAACTGTTTTAATAATTATTTTATTGATTCATGCCTAGAACTCCAAAAGAAGTTTAATATTTCTGAAACCCCAAATATTGTGTTGGAAGATCTACAAGGCCTTAAACTTAGCTGTGTTAATGAGGCACAAGTACAACGAGTTATCTCATCCCTTTCTAACTCTACCGCAAAAGATGATTGGGGATTTAATAATGCCATTGTAACCCATGTAAATAAATGGTCACTAATGTTTTATCAACCAAAACTCATAATTCCAACGCGATTTGAATGCACCACTTTAATCCTACTTCCCTTGAACATATCTTGGGCACACGCGGCCTGCCCCTAACTAGAGACAGCAGTGAGACACGGAGGGCAATTGAACAAGATGTGACAGTGAGTCAAACGACATGAAAACTTATAAAAATGTACTTTAAACAAGTTCTAACTTAAGGTTATGTACTTTGCAGAGCCTTTAAAGTGTTTTACTCTAAACCAAACCGAGCAGAATGTGTTTGTTTTCTTGGAAACTCCGGTGAGTGTAATAAGCTAGCAGACTACTCTTTTGCTAACTGTGCATGTGATAACTACTTCACCGCATGCACTTTATAGTGTGTTGAAAAGCTAAAACCAGTCGGACTACTGAACAAAAAGAAGTACTGAGTACTAAGTTGATTGTTTAATTTAATTTATGATGTGTTATATGTGAAGCAGTTTTACAAATGCACTATAAATATTTAGATATGCACTTTATTTTAATTTATGTTTATTCAGTGCTTGTTACGCACTTTGTTATTTCATTTATGGGTGAATTCATAAGTAAACTTTGTTAAAACCAATTTAAAGTTAAAAACATGGAATAAGTTAAGTTAAAAAGCCTTCAAGCAATTGTGTAATGCTTTTATAGCATTTTATTTTGAACTCATTGAATCAAATCAATGTAAAACAACAATGTAATTGATAGATAGAATATTTTATGAGAGCTCAATTTGTTTAGAAACCATTGTGGAGGATTATATTATTCATTGTTCTGTACTGTATGTGCAGACTGGTTTTTTTGTGGTCCTGAGATTGATCTTGGAGCTGTATGCTGACGTCGATGGCGAGCCAGACCCAGTAAGAACTCGTGCTGAATCCTGGAGCAGTGTGGCCAACTGCTCGGGTTTCCGGAAAAGATCCCCAGACCCGACCACTTCAAATCTTTGGATCCAGATAACAAACAACCAATACACTGTGTTTCAAAAAGGGAGACATCTTGGAAAGACATTCACAAATCCTACACATCAGGATATACTGAAAGACAAAACCATTCCTACTTTTGTTTATTTTATTATCAAAAGAGATCTAAACCTTTGTCTTTTGTACTGGTTCACTGTGCTGTTGTTAAATTGTAATAAATCTGCCGGCTGTTAACTTTAAATTATCTCTCATTTATACTACTCCTTCAGAACCTAGACTACAACCCCAGCCTAAATATAGTAAGCAGGTGTTACACCATGTTAAAACAATGCAAAGATAATCTGATCTATCCAATTACATATATTATCAATAAATCGTTTGAAGACAATAAATTCCCTGCAGCTTTTAAAAAAGCCATAGTAATACCAATCCATAAGAGTGGAGATAAACAAGATGTTAGCAACTACAGGCCTATAAGTATTCTGCCCGCTGCCTCGAAGGTCATTAAAAAAATTGTAGCAGAACAACTTGTGGCCCATCTGAATAGCAATGATCTACTCCACCCAATGCAGTTTGGGTTTAGGAGCAACTATTCTACAGAGACTGCATGTTGTTACTTTATAGAAAAGATCAAATATGGATTGGATAAAGGGCAAGTGGCTGCAGCAGTTTTTCTGGACCTTAAAAAAGCCTTTGATACCATGAACCATGCAGTGATGTTATCAAAGCTTACCAAATTAAAATTTTCTGAAAACTTATTAAAATGGATGCAATCATATCTTACTGATCGATCACAGTGTGTACGCATTAACAATAAACTCTCAACCTGTGAGATGTGGAAGTACAAATGTACGCCGATGACACGGTCATCTACACTCATGGCCGAAATGTGACTGAGGTTGCTGATAAGCTAGCACTAGCACTTGATAACATTGCCACATGGCTAAAAGCTTCATGTCTCACTCTTAATACTAAAAAAACTGTAACAATGTATTTTAATAGGAAGCAAATCACTGGCCGCAGCTTAGTGTTCAAGGACAAGTTATCAATAATGTTCAACAAGTGAAATATTTAGGTTTGCATTTGGATTCAACTATGACTTTTGAAAAACAAATTACACGTAAGGTAACAAAATTTAGTATTTCTAATTTTAAACATATTCGGAGCTCATTAAATGCTCAGGCATCATAAGCTTTCCTTCATGCTATGATTTTTTCTCGTATAAATTATTGTATAACCTGCTGGTCGCAGGCAGGGAAAACTCTAAATAATTCAATCGAGACACTATTTAAGCCCTCAAAGTTTTTGATAAAAAATCATTAAATTATCATTATTGTAATATACTGAACAGATATAACTTGTTAAACTTTGAAAATATGATTCTCTATTCTGAAATGCGTCTACTTTATAAAATTCTTTATAATGCAGCTCCACCTCCCTTAAGAGGCTTTTTTCAGTTCCGATCAGAGCAGATGACTAGAACATCTCGTTCAACTCTAAATTATGATCTGACCGTCCCCCTTAAACGTACAGTGATGGGACAATCCGCTTTCTCCTTCACTGCAGCAAAAAACTGGAACACACTTCCAGCTGAGTTAAAAACATGTTCAAACTGTCTGTCCTTCTCACATGAGACAGAGGCTTCTGAGCAGACAGGCCTATCCACATTAGGCTTCTGTAAACATTCTGACTGATTCTAGAAGACATGACGACTATGAATCTAAATGAATGTATCTTGGAGCATCGTGTTAAGGATGAGATTCATATCTTTAGCATTTTGTGTGGTAATTGTATTTATGAATTGGTTATTTAATTTAAAGATTTTATGATGAATTTGATAATTGTAATTTTGGAAGGTTTTGTTATTGATAAATTATTAATTGTATTCTAAAGTGCTGCTAATAATGATGAACTATTGTATTTTATTTGTATTTTAGTAGAATCTCTGCTGATGAATTGTTCATTTATTCAGTGTAAAACGGGAGCGACTTTGTAAACAAATCTTGTTTGTCGTTGTTTATTTAAAACCTGCCCAAGGACGACAGATGGAAAGTAGCTTGTAGCTAAATCTGGCGCAGAGCATCTCTTCTCATTGAGTTTAATGTTATCTGTGCACTGTCCTTGTTTTAAATAAATAAATAAATAAATAAATAAATAAATAAATAAATAAATAAATAAATAAATAAATAAATAAATAAATAAATAAATAAATAAATAAATAAATAAATAAATAAATAAATAAATAAATAAATAAATAAATAAATAAATATTGCGGTCCAGCCACATGGTGGCAAGGTGCCATCTAGTGCATCCAGCCACTACATGGCTCACTCACTGCGTGTTAGTGAACAGTGCAATCAATTCCTTTTAGTAAAAACACAATAAACTTATTTTCAAAACATGAGATTGCAAATTTAAGGCACTCAAGAGCATGTTTAAAGTTGTATAACAATATGAAAAATGCAGAATGTTTTCCCTTTAAAATTGTAATCGCAATTATTAGTTTTGCATTCTCATTCCGACTTGTCCATTCTGAATTGCTATGGTTAACTTCAACTTTAACATCTCTTTAGCTCCTCTTTTGTTAGCTTCCAGTCCCGGTCACAAAGATAGAGAATGGGCATCTAACGCAAGGTTCCAAGCCAAACATCCTACTTTGTTGTGGTGAGTGAGTCTGCATGTTTAAGTTTTAATAGTTTTATAGGCGTTTAGTCTCCTAAAAACACAATCTAATAAAAGGGGGGAAATTCGTGACATTTTAAAGCACAGATGATTTTGGACATCCTAATAATTAGTGAATAATGCAAGAGCCTTCCTTCTGTTTGACTGCTAATTGCATTAAGTATTTTGGCTGAAATGTTTGTTAAAGTGTCTGAATGGGTGGGAGTCTGGCCTTGCATTAATCTGGGACAGCAGGCCTCAAGGTCGAGCGCTGTCTGTGAAGTCCCGACTCTGAAAGTGGGACTGGCTAATTTTTTTCCTCCAAACGGAACAAGATCTTGATTTAAAAGAGTGCGCTTTGAAGAGGTTCAGTTAAGAGCATAATTTATAGCAAGACCTTTGACCTTTACAAAATGAAGATAAGTGAGCATAAAATATCTCCGGGGAACCTTTAAAAGCTTTAGCTAGAGTGGGCTAAATACCTCATACCATTCAATCTGTCCAAATATTACAACATATATTTATGACTGGGTGACACATTAACCTGGTGGTTAAAAGGACTCCAGCTAAGGAAAAAGTGAAGAGGATTCTTAGAGACAAGACGAAAGCATCTTAAAATACATACATGCTTACGCAGACGTGCGTAAGGCGTTAAAAGGGTGCGCATGACATTTTATCAAGATGATAAAATGGATCAAATGAGTCAGCGATGGAGGCGCAAATTCTGGATACCCCTCTCACTCGAGCCATGGCAGACAAACACGGCAAGAATGTATTCGATTATCATGGTCCAAGAAATATGACTTTGCTGAAGAAAGATCACTGAGCACTAATTAACTCAGAATTAAGAGAAATATTAGAAAGTAAAAATACTTATTGTAAAGCAAATAAAAAAATGACTCAGGACTTAATTGAAGGAATAGAAATTAAGCAACAGTAAATAATTAATCCGCACACATTTACACTCACACCTCATTCATTATCTTTGTTTGTCTTTCTGTTACAACCTTCCTCTGACTGCTGTGAGCGCCGAGCTCTGAGCCACTGCACGAGGGTCAACGCGCTCTGTCCAGCCCTGTGGATCAGACTCTGTGGATCAGACTCTGTGGGCCAGACTCTCTGGGCCGAACTCTCTGGGCGGGACTCTGTGGACCGTACTCTGTAGACCGTACTCTGTAGTCCGTACTCTGGAGAAGATCAAGCTCATTGAGACCCACACCATGGGCTTTTCCTCCACCAATGACCTGGATGCCCTCTCGTGCTACAGGTCGTACTAAGCTGAGCAGAAAGGAGATGGACTGCCATTATCTCTATGACATCGTCCAAACAAATCATTGGATATTGGACAATAAAGCTAACACGGGTGGATGGGTGCCACCTAAAAGACAATGGCTGATGTTACTGTCGCAAAACAAAGTAGCTTGGAAACCGACATCTGAGAGACATTGTTTACAAAGCCACTATCAGGACCCAAAGAAAACAAAGCTGGCAAAGGAGCCACAACAGACCAAACCACCATGGATCTGAAACGACGGAGTTTGATTTGTACTTCGTGAAATTTTGCACTATGTGGAACACACGTGGAGGTGCCTCCTGCGGCATGTACGTGGGAGAAGAAAAACAACTGAAGCAACTGCTTAGGCAGTGAGGAGGACACTGGACAGAGTCTGGTCCTTGAGCGTGACCCTCTGACACTGGACAGAGTCTGGGCCTTGAGCGTGACCCTCTGACACTGGACAGAGTCTGGGCCTTGAGCGTGACCCTCTGACACTGGACAGAGTCTGGGCCTTCAGCCTCTGACACTGGACAGAGTCTGGGCCTTCAGCGTGACCCTCTGACACTGGACAGAGTCTGGGCCTTCAGCCTCTGACACTGGACAGATTCTGGACCTTCAGCGTGACCCTCAGACACTGGACAGAGTCTGGGCCTTCAGCCTCTGAAAATGGACAGAGTCTGGGCCTTGAGCATGACCCTCTGACACTGGGCAGTGTCTGGGCCTTCAGCGTGACCCTCCGACACTTGTTAGAGTCTGGGCCTTCAGCGTGACCCTCCGACACTGGACAGAGTCTGGGCCTTCAGCGTGACCCTCCGACACTTGTTAGAGTCTGGGCCTTCAGCGTGACCCTCCGACACTGGACAGAGTCTGGGCCTTCAGCGTGACCCTCCGACACTTGTTAGAGTCTGGGCCTTCAGCGTGACCCTCCGACACTGGACAGAGTCTGGGCCTTCAGCGTGACCCTCAGACACAGGACAGAATCTGGGCCTTCAGCCTCTGACACTGGACAGAGTCTGGGCCTTCAGCCTCTGACACTGGACAGAGTCTGGGCCTTCAGCGCGACCCTCTTACACTGAACAGAGTCTGGACCTTCAGCCTCTGACACTGGACAGAGTCTGGGCCTTCAGCCTCTGACACTGGACAGAGTCTGGGCCTTCAGCCTCTGACACTGGACAGAGTCTGGGCCTTCAGCGCGACCCTCTTACACTGAACAGAGTCTGGACCTTCAGCCTCTGACACTGGACAGAGTCTGGGCCTTCAGGGTGACCTTCTGACAGCAGTGGTGGAGCAGAGCCCGGCCGTGCAGCAGACAGACAAAGAGAAGAGATAACATCACACAGCATTTAGAACTTTAAAAGCCTTTTGATGGAGAATGCATTTCCTGAAAATTAGTCACGCCATCAGCAGCACATACACAGCACGTGCTCTCGCAATGAAGAAATGCTTGGCACTGATTCACTTTAAATACTAAGTTTCGACAATTTGATCAAGTACTCTGATATCTGCCTGGTGCATAAAATTCTACATGACGCCGCCCCGCCTGCTCTTAAGACCTACATACAGCCTCGCTCTCAACTCACAAGTAGAGCGTTAAGATCTGTGTCTAGAGGTGATTGTAATATTCCTAAAAGAAAGTCTGCCTTTTCCCAATCAGCCTTTTCTTACAAAGCCACCAAGGAATGGAATGGGCTGACAGACAATCTCAAGAATTTGGCCGATTTCTACGGCTTCTCTCGGGCCGGCAAAAACTGGATTCTGGACCAAACCTGCTCACACTAACAATACCAAGCGGGTATCTCTCCATCAGATGTTACCCTTGTGGGTATCACCTGATGGCCACCAGATCACCAGACCAATAGTGTAATAATATTACCTTGTTCATTAACAATACCATCAGGTATAGAGCTATCAGATGTTACCCTCGTGGTTATCATCTGATTTCTGCACTTTAAATACCATTGCACGCTGCACTTCAATTATACCAGGTACTGTAATGTTGTAAATATGTATTTTATATTGTTTGTCTTTAAATGTTGTAAATATGTATTTTTATGTTGCTTTTACTTGTCAAGGACAACAGATGGAAATTAGCATTTTTGCTAAATGTGGTGCAGCCATCTTTTAAATGTAACTGCATACTGTCCTTTAAATAAATAAATACAATTTAAATTAAATTAAGAATAGTGCACGATGCATTTTGACATGTTTGACCGTCTTATCTTGAAAGCTTTTTGGTCTCCATATAAACATGGTTCAAACCTGCTTACTGCTTACACTGAGTGACATAATGAATATAGAGCTACACCCAAGAAGAAATAAATAGCTATATTAAAAGAGAAATATGGAGCTATATTTTGCAACTGAATATTGTTTGGGTTTTTTTTAGCATGCTTTTTTATGGCCAAGATGTTTTGTGCACATTTTGTTTTGACAAGAAGTTTAGGCAGGAACCCTGAACGACTTAAATAGGCTCTATGATTTTGCTCCTGTTTTTGAATTTTTGGCTGAAAGGAGCTAATCTTTTTTCCCTGTAACAAACAGTAGTTTTATGGAAGTTTTAACGGATTTGATGTTTTCCAAAGAGTTAAAACCTCTCCAAATCCACATCTTGGAGGTTACAAATTGTCTAACATAACATTTTGATTGCAAGAATTAAGATGATACTGTTTTCTTTTTTTTTTTCCTGCACATGACTCACAGGCCACAGACACAACAAAGATAAAGGTAGCAGCTGTGAGAGGTCATCACAGCAGATGCAATCACAATACTGACATTGGAGTGTTTAAAAGTATTAAGTTTAATATACTGACATGCCCATGGACAATTATGTTACAATTGCATTGCAATTAATATTTTCTTGTGTGAGGCTCTTATTTCCTGTACAGAGCGCCTGCTCTGCCTCTGATCTCTGACCATCGACTGGACCCAGCTGAGGCCACAACGGGAAGTACTGATTACTTAAAGCTTAATCTTAAGTACGACCAGCCATGGAGCTGGTTTACCTAAATAGTATTTAAAATTATTACATGTTCTAGATTCGTTTTACAAAATGCATGCAAACTCCTGCAATATATTTCACATAAGCAAGTTTAACATTTTAGATGATTAAATAGCTCAATAAAAAAATATGAAATCTGGCAAATGCTGAATAAGAAATAAAGATGAAGACACGGTCTTAAAATAAGACATCCCAAATATAAATATAATATAAGAGGAGGAACACCCTGTTTCAAAACTTTGTTTGCAAAAACATAACATTAAAATGGCATCGTTTACCAGGCCCCCCCATGTCATTTCATATGTTTATTTATTTCAAACTAAGACTGCAGATCACAAAGTTTCTTCTACACGGCGACAAAGATCAAATATGGATCGAGAAGCTCCAGGTCACAGCTCAGAGGGCGGGGCAGACGGAGGGATGAGGAGATCAAAGGAGCAGTGGGAGGACCTCGCGAATGGTTCGGCTTACGCAAAAGACACAAATGAGAACTGCAAGGAGTGTCACCTAAAACCAGGTGACGTAAAAAACATCCACAGGTAGTCAGTTATAGATGTGGACACTGGTGGTGTTGAATTAAAAAAATAAATAAATAAATAACTGGTGGACATACAAATAGGGAAAAGGAGGTTAATGAACCAATCAACTCAACATCGTGTTCGTAACGAAAAACAATATCAAAATTATAACATACAGGAACATTCAGCTGGCGTAAGCTTAATTATCAAATCAAATCAATTTATTTTTATAATGCCCAAAATCACAACAACAGTTGCCTCGATGGGCCACAGGTCAAAGCAGTTCAGATAACTGTCCCAGAATGCCCCTGTCCTTTGACCCTCCTTCGCGGCGAGGAAAAACTACAAAAAAAAACCCATGGGAAAAAGTAGAATTATGGAAAGCTCCATAGATTATAAAAGATCAAGAGTAGTTTTGATGAACAGTCATCAAGTATTTAAAGTTTTTTTTTTGTTAGTTTTTTGTTGCAACAAGAGAGAACTAACAATTTTGATTTTAAACATGGTCTATGTTTTGGGGAATGTGACACTGACAGGACACTTCCTGTACCCACACAGTCACAAAAATGTGGTTTTAACATGATGTTATTTTAAAGGTTGTGCACAGCTCAAACTATGAACATGGTGACATTTTTGGACTTGACGAGTAAAGCTCTTGGACTAAAGAAGCTTCACTAACCGTCTGTTTGTGTGAATGTGTATGAATGAATCTACTTTGTTTATGTATCTCTTCCTGTTACTGAAGAGTGCAGATGCTTTTCCTTGCTGCTGCTGCTTCCTTATTTATTTTAATTTTAAATCTATTTTTGTCCTTCATAAATCTTGGATTATGACTTTTCAAAGGAAACCAAGGATTTTAACAGGCTGTTTCCCCAGCAGCACAGTTTCTGAGATTACTTCTCTGCTTTCCAAAGTACTGTCCACACACAGAGGAGTTAAACAGCTGATTGTACACGTGGGTGCAGTGGACATCCAAAAGGAGCAGACTGAAGTTTTGAAAATGGACTTTGTGAAGTTATTTGAGGAGCTTGATAAAGTATAAATCAAGACATTCATCAGTGGACCTCTTCCAAATATTGACAGGAAGATCAACAAGTTTATCCGGGTGTTACAATTGAACACTTGGCTGTCCAAAGGGTGTGCACCTAGAGCACTGCACTACATTGACTACTTCTATCTGTTCTGGAAATGAGAGGACCTGTTCAAGGGAACATCAGACATCAAAATGGGCGTGGTCAGATAGTTCAAGAAGAGAGGAATGAGTGAAGAATCTCCCCTCCCCTGGGGTCCTCATCACTGGCCATGGACTGATCAGTGACAGGTTCAGCAGCTGCCCTGCCATCACCCCTACCCCCAGACAGTCCTGGGTCCCCCCTGCAACATCTACTCCCACTCAATCATCACTCTCCTTTTCATCTCCACCTTCACCCAGGGACCTTCCCAACCATCTTGAAAGTCTGATCAAATCAGGAATAAAGATGGTTCCACTTACACCTAATTTAGCAAGATCAAGAGTTCTGATGTCAACAATAATGAACTCTTCCCCGAACAAATCTGTGCCCCCCAAACCACCCAGGAGCTTTAACTCTCCTGCTTCACCAACAAAACTACCCCACCTCACCGCCTTTCACCTGGTTCATCACCCAAAGTCCCCCCAGCTCTCCCCACTCAGCCTTTGCCCAAACTCCCCCCAGAACTGTTATCTCCCATAGCTAGGATGCAGTGGGTCTCAGCGTTGCCGGGACTTATGGTCATGAAAATGGTCAAACAAACCCGGGGCCCTGTGTTATATCTGTAGTCACGTCACACAGACTGGAGAACAGAAGGACAGTTAGACTGTCCAATCTTAGAAATTTAATTCATATTCCCTGTGAAAAGATAACGTCCAGTCACATTGAAACCAATCTGAAACTTGCTGTGCTTAATGTCAGATCCTTATGTAACAAATCATTTTTAATTAATGATTTTATATCTTCTTATAATCTTGATTTTATGTTTTTAACTGAAACATGGCTTGACAAAAACACGGGGGATGTAGTTCTAATAGAAGTGACTCCACCGAGCTTCAAGTTTGAATCTGAAACACGCAACAACAAAAAAGGGTGGAGGTGTCTGTGCAGTTTTTAGAGATAAAATAGTTACCCAGAGGTTGTCTTTTGGGGTGTTTTCATCATTTGAGTATTTGTCTTTTAAAATGGAGCTAAAACAGTCTCCCTCCAGACTCTACATTGTCCTGTACAAGCCTCCAGCACTGCCAAGGTTTTATTGATGATTTTACTGAGATGCTTTCGGTCATTTAAACAAACATTGATGGTTTGGTCATTACAGGTGATTTTAATGTTCATGCGGATACTTTTTGCGACAGAAACGCTAAAGAGCTTGATGCTGTCCTTGAAACCTTTGGTCTTACTCAGCATATGAGTGGCCCCACCCACAGCAGAGGACGCACTCTGGACCTGCTAATTACAAAAGGGGTTAATATTTCAAACGTCAGTGTGGTCGATGTGGCAATGTCTGATCATTTCTGTGTTTTCTTTGACCTGTCTGTTATTCCCAAATCACCGGCTGCTCCTGCAGTTGTTCAGCGACACATAAATGACACAAGTGCATTCTTTGTGGAAATGATAAACTTATAAAATACATCATGTTCAAATGTTGACATTTTTAAAAAATCTGTTACATCTAATGTCTTGAATGTTCTGGACACCATTGCTCCTATGAAGGTTAAAATGGTTAAAAATAAGCAGGGCTGAGTGAAAAAGCTCCAGATTCATAAAGAGATTTATAGAGAAAGGTTGTACATGTACAGCCTCATTTTATGTAAAATAAGGGAAGGATTTTTTTTCTGAAATAATTGGAAATTGCAGTAATAACTCACATGTTCTGTTTGCAACAGTAAACAGCGTAGAAAGGGTTTCAGAGGTTGTCATCCGGACGCCGTTTAAAGATCGAGACGCTTCGACTTTTATCCAAAAGTCATTGTCAATCAGAGAGCTGGTATGGGAACTTGTATGGGAACTGGTATGGGAACTTGGGCTTATATGCTACTCTATGATGGACCACACCTGGACGAATGAGGGTTTACATCGACGAACAGTAAACAGATTAACAAACCCTCCAATTCTGCTGCTGTTAGAACTAATTTCCACAGCTAAGTGCAATGAGTTTGCAGTATTCTTTAATGACAAGGTTCAGGGCATTAAAAATGCCATACATTCCACAGTAATAACCCTAAAACCACCTACACATTTAGAACTGACTCAGTTTGCACCTGTAACTGACAAAACTGTCCAAGAGATCATCACCAGTCTGAGTTCTTCTACATGCTGCCTCCATGTGTTACACCAGAGTCTAAAGTCTGTTCTGAGCACTTTGTTAACACCACTCACTCACATAGTTAACATGTCGCTTCAATCTGGAACATTCCCAAGGGCCTTGAAAACTGCGGTCATTAAGCCTCTCCTAAAGAAGAGCAGTCTTGATGCCTCAGAACTGAAAAATGACCGGCCCATCTCAAATCTGCCACTTTAAGGCAAAGTCCTCGAAAAGGTTGTTTACAACAGCTCGCTGACTTCCTCTGAATAATAACTCATGTGATGTTTAAGGTTCTCATCACAGCACCGAGACTGCTCTTATCAAGGTGACAAATGACATCCGCCTGAACACTGACGTGGGCAAAGCCTCAGTCTTAATTCTGTTAGATCTGAGCGCTGCTTTTGACACTGTCGATCATGGGATCCTCCTACAGAGACTAGAGGACTGGGAGGGCATCACTGGCACCGCCCTAAAGGGGTGGAGTCCTACCTTGAGGACAGAGAGTACTTTGTTGAGATTGGTAACTGTGTCTCAGACCACATGAGCTTGACCTGTGGGTGCCCCAAGGGTCAATCCTGGGACCCCTTCTGTTCAACCTCTATATGCTGCCCTTAGGTCAGTTAATACGCAGCACAAATGTGTCTTATCACAACTACGCAGACGACACTCAGATCTATGTCTCACTGACGGCAGGTGAATATGGACCAGTGGATTCACTCTGTCATTGCATCCAACAGATCAGAGGTGGATGCAAAACAATTTTCTTCAGCTAAACTCAGACAAGACTGAAATCATCGTCTTTGGGCCACAGAAACAGAGAGAAAGTGTCAACAGTCCAGTCTCTCGCTCTGAAATCTACAAATCAAGTAAGAAACCTAGGAGTAATAATGGATTCAGACTTGAATGTTACTGCCCACATCAAATCTATAACATCAGCAGCCTTTTATCATTTGAAGAACCTTGCCAAAATCAAAAATATAGTGTCTAAACCTCCATGCATGCACTTATCCAGCAGGTTAGACGACTGTAATGGCTGCTCACTGGCCTCTCCAGCTGCGGTACATCCAGAACGCTGCTGCTCAGGTCCTGACTAGAACCAGGAAGTACAGCCAATTTAGTCTGTGCTCAGGTTTCTGCACTGCCCCCTGTGGCTGAGAGAGGAAGTACGCCCACATTAGCTCAGGTCATAAGTCTTTCCACGGCCAAGCACCAAAGTACATCTCTGACATGTGAGTGCCAAATGAACCATCTACACTCTGAGGACCTCAGGGACTGGCCTCCTGCTGGTGCCAGAGTCAGGACTAAACATGGGGAATCAGCATTCCAGTTTTATGGACCTAAAGTATGGAACAGTCTCTCAAAAGATGTGAGACAGGCCCGACCCTGCCAGTGTTTAAATCTAGGCTTAAAATTATTCTGTTTAGCTGTGCATATGATTAAGGGAATTTGATCCACAATCTTTTGTTTTATGTACATTTTAATGTATTTATTTATGCTTTGATTGTATTGTGATTTTTAATGTGTTTTTATGATTGTAAAGCACGTTGTGTTACTTTTGTATGAATTGTGCTATACTAATACATTTTGATTGCTTGATTGATTGATACACAAGCTCACGCACACACTCATGCACACACTCATGCACACGCAGACACTCATGCACACACTCATACACACACACACACACTCATGCACACGTTCATGCACACGCTCATGGTCATGCACACACTTGTGCACACACGCTCATGTACACACATTCCTGCACACGCTCATGCACACGCATGCACACGCTCATGGTCATGCACACACACACACATGCTCATGCGCACACGCTCATGTACATGCACATGCTCATTCCAGTAGGCGAGCCTGCCGCCCTCAGATTGGGCCGTAGGAGGCCGCCACGTGTGCAATCTGCTGCTGACCACTAGGGGCTGGCTGCAGAGGTGGAAATAGAGTCCTTTCACATTGTAAGTGTGCATGCCCAGATCCCCGTTTAGTACGCAAGATTTAGCGAGAGTTCATTTGTTTACTGTAGAATGTGGACTATTGAGCGCTCCTGAGTATAAGCCGCACCAGCCATATTTACAAAGAAAAACAACTTTGTGCAAATATAAGCCGCGGGTGTCCATGTTGTACCATGAGACATTTACGTTGCTGGGCCGTGCCGGTTCGGGAAGAGGCGCGCACATGTTTTGTAACATGTGCTCCACGCGAAAGAGTGTGGTGAGCAGCCAGTGCTGTGTTGTTTTCCTCCTCATCCTCGAATAAATATGTTACGTGAGAAAAGATGCCTTAATGAAAGTGTGCGGCTGCTACACGGAGGAGGAGAGAGAAAAAGAGAGCAACGGAGGAGAGAGAGAGAAGAAAGGAGAAAGGGAGAGAGATCATGTGGGCCGGCGTCAGTGGAGGAACAGGCCCATCTGGAACAGGAGGCGTCCCGTTGGTGCAGGTAGAACACTAAACACGTAGTACTTACTTATTCTACCTATAAACCTCTGCATGGAACTCAGTTTACGTAACTCCGGTTCTACACGTGCGCGGGCTCGGTTCGGGTCTGGACATACGGCCGGTCGAATCATGCAGCAAATGACTCCGAGTCGGGCGCGGGTCGGGTTCGGGTCCGGGTCCCATCATGCCCGGGTTGGGTTCAGACAGTACGTGCGCGGGTACAGGCCAGGTCCGATCTAAACTCTACCCTAGGGGCCGCTCCCGGAAAAATACATAAATTTGCCACATGGCTGTATAAGCCGCAGGGTTGAAATTATGACACAAAAGTAGCGGCTTATAGCCCGCATTTTATGGTATATGGACACCAATCTACTTAACACAGATCGAATTTTAAATTAAATGTATCCATAATGGGAGGCCACGACTGCTGTTGTGTGTTTGGATGCAGTCATCAAAGGGACAAAGAAGGGAACGAGTGTGGTTTTTATGAGTTCCCGTGCAGGACTCACGGAAAATCAATGTCTTTGCGTTGCGGCTTCCCTGTCTGGAAGTGGCATCCACAAACTTTAATGTTCTTGGTGAGCTCTTTCAAAGTGAAGTCCACGCAACCAGTTTGCCTCAGCCACATTGATTTTCCGTGAGTCCTGTCCCGGATCTCATAAAAACTACACGCGTGACAGTGCGTGATTTGCAATTGAAGGAAGAAAGAAGTAACAACAACACTTTCTTACTCAGCAATGCAACCACAAGTGGCCCTACTCAGTCATACACGCGAAATTCAAATTCTCTCTCTGATCAATGCTCAAACACCACCACTTTGCTGCCGATGGTACCCGGACTTACATCAAAGTGAACGCTCCTTCACAAACAAAAGAATGGAGAAGCTGATCCCTATATTAAAGTGTACAAACGTTTTACTTCATGCTATTTATGTCATCTATCTGCTCTTCTCACAGTCACTTGTAAAAAAGGATGTTTTGTGGTCAATAGATGCTCACCAGAAGTGCTCGAGTTCAGAAATCTCAACTCAAAGTTAGTTAGCCTTTAGCTCAGATGACAGTTTATGCTAATTATTATCTGAAATAAAATACCACTGAACAATGACTCATAACGAGGCTTTGACCTCTGTAAATGTGCTCGATGTGTTGGTACCAGTGACGCTGGATTATTCAGAACTTGTTTTTGCGGGCTAATGCTAACGGCTATAGGGAAAATGCATGATATTTATGCTGGAGTCATTCAAATCAGACCAGACTAGCCGTGTTTCCAAATAGCATGAGCATTGAACGCTGTGTCTACTACATTTTATTTTATGTCTGTGTCCTATCGATTTTCTCACTTGAAGCACACACACAGTGCCCTGTAGATAGAACGGGACATAGAAGCCTCACCTCAGCTTTCATCAGGAATAAACCACCGTCCCATGTTTTCACGTCGATATGCCACGTAGTTTTCATTTTCTGTTCGTAGCCATCGCTGAAGACTTGATAAGCCTTGAGGCTTTTAAACACAGAGACTGTCTCAATCAAATCTGTTAATCAAATAGTCTTTGATGCTCTGCTAAAATGATCAGGAACACTTTCTACTGACTTCGTCCACGACATCTCGCAACCAATAAATAATCTTTATAATCGATACGGTTTCCAACGCTTTTTAATACTCTATTATCCACCAATGTAGTTAATGTTGTTGTTGATAACACATGCCCCTGCAACTGCAAATCACACATTGTCACAAGTGATTTTTGGGAAATCCCTCGGGATTTTGAACAGTGTGAAAGGACTTTATTTACAATGCAAGTCAATGTTGAATTCAACGTCTCAAAACCCAGTTTAGCTGTCCAGGGTGTGCCCCTCCTAAGGCCCAAAGTCACTAGGATAGGCTCCAGTCACCCGCGACCCTGGGAACGGGAATAAGTGGTAGAAAATGAATGAATGAATAAAATAATATATACAGCTCAAAAAAGTTATGGTGAACTGTAAGTGTTTTGTTTGATACTCAAGCTGTTAGAATTATAATCATTTTACTTTTGTCCTTTAGGTGCTGCCGGCAAACTAAACCTGCAGGAGAAGGACTTTTCATCTTTGAACCGTCCAAACACTCGAGCAGAAGCAGCAGACGTCACACAATGGACATTTAACTCTGACACATGAACTAATGGTGCTTTATGTGCACGGATCACAGCCATTACAATGTCAAGTGACCTGCACTTGAAACTGTCATTTGTAAAATTGTACCTGTGATTACATTTACAGTGCAACTAAATCTAGATATAATTATCATAACCCCTTGAGCAAAACCTCTAAACTTTTCATTTTTACAGATCATACAAAGAACTGATAGAAAAGGTGCTCATTCATCTTATGTTCTGTGATGTTTGGTTGAAAGAACAAGAATATTTCTGCACTCGAAAGAATCATTTTCCATTTCTCAAATGCACCTCTTTTTCAAACCAGATCTAAGGATGTTTTAGTTTAGTGTTGTATTCAGTGAAGTGCAGACAGTGAAGGTGAAGGTGGCACAAACAGACACAGAGCTGTAGTAGATGTTAATCTTTATTGTCAGCAGAAGAATGAAGCAAATGTCCAGACGTCTGCAACAGAAGAACCACATCCAGCAGCTCCTCATGGAAAGGAAAACCTGGAACAACAACAAAACACAGTTTAACTGTGTAAAACTTGAACCTTTAGACCAATATCAGAATCAGAATCAGAAAGCGGTTTATTGCCATTGTAAATGAAATTCACAAACATAGGAATTTGCTTCGGCGTAGGTGCAACATAAAGCAATGGATAAAATAAAATATATATAAAAGGCATGCATAAAATAAAATTAGAATAAAATAGACTAAGATAGACATATACACACAGTCTTTATTTTTTAATGTAGTACTACCTCCTAAAATTGTACAAGTTACTGTTTTATGATTACTTTAAAAATACCTCATCTTCAAAATATTATTCTAGTAAGAATAATTATTTGGTGGAAAGTATTACTCAAGTTAGAGTCTCATTTATAATTTGAATATTTAGTTGGAAGAGCAAAACATAATTCTTGCAATTAGAAACCAGGATAGGTCTCGTAGTCCCGTTTGGTAATGTCATTTTGTCTTTAACTTATTGGTACAACACGATGAACAGAAGAAGTAGCTCCAAGTTAAACTAAAAAAACAAATGTGCAAAATAGTGTCATCACAAATGAGACGTTTAGTTTTTAATTAAACAGTAAAGACAACATCTTGAGTAGGATTAGTACTCACCACTTTTACTGAGATGTGTTTGTCTGACGTGCAGATGAACAGCAGCAGCTTGTTGTTAGCCTTCAGCTCGTTAGCCTCATTAGCCTCATTATCCGCAATAGCCACAATAGCTGCAGCTCCGTGAGCTCAGCGAGAGTTCACAGCCAAGACTCCGCCCCTCTCTCTTTTTTAGAAATCTTCTCTAAGGGAGGGGTAAGTCCTCCATGACTGAGCCGTAAAAAAAAAAATGAATGGGGCGGAGTGACAACCTTCGGTCCATCGCTTTTATGTCTATGGCTCATGCACACGCTCGTGCACATGAACACGCTCATGCACTGTTTGTGTGCATGGGTGTTCTCCTGTACACAATTACACAAGAAGCCTCTGAAGTGCTTGCCCTCACATGCCCATACATGCTGCTTTTGGATGGGCATGTGCTAAATCTGAAATCGGTGCATATCTGCCTTATATATCATCATCAAATGTTGGCTTTTTGTCAGTTTCCAGCAGTTGTATTTATTAAATATAATAAAGGGTTCTAAGTATTTGTACTGCTGCTTACTCCTTTGAGTTTTTTTAATATATATTTTCCTCCTGTTGCAAATCTGTTTGTATGAATCTTATGACAAACTGCTCATCTGAAAAATACCCATTTCACAAATGGTTCCTAAATTTGGTTCAATGATTACAGAAGATATTTCAGTGGAAATATTTGCAGTGGGTGAAAATGAAGCGCATAAAATAACTTGTGTTTTACATTAAGAAGTAGTTTGTCCTGACTTTAAGTCGGTGAAGTGTCCAAACCAGAGCACAGCAGTTACACACAAATCTACATTCATTTCTTCATCGTGGACTTGGCCTTTCTCTTTAAAACAGGATCCCATTGAATCTCTTTTATAAACTCTGAAACTCACCGTTTGTGGAAAAAGTGCAGATCTCAGAGATGTTTTTTGAGAGTGAGCGCCGAGTCTTTGGAGAGAGTCTGAAACGTGCTGCAGATGAGAGTTCCTCCTCAGATCTGAGACAGAAGCAGAGACCGTTTAGTCCTGAGTCCTTCAGACACGCCCTGAAGTCACATGACCACCAGGAGGTGTGGACAGGAAGTGTCCAACCATTTGTGTCGTGTAAGGAAGTGAACACTAAACACCACAAACACAGACAACTTCTCTGTCAGAAACTCCTACTTTCTGCTGAATAAGTCCCAAACTAATGACATGAGCAAAACAATATTATGTTTGACTAAAGTGGGACCAAAGGAACAGTTTGAAGTGCCTGGGGTTAGACCGGGTCAGTCACATGTTTTCACAGAATCACCTGCAGACAGATACTGGGCGTGTTTGGAATGTATTTTTACAGATGATAATCAGATAATTGAGCCATAGTTTGTGGATGTGGATGTAACACTTGCTATAATTTATGTATATATTAAATTGCCACAGAAGTCACTATTGTTATATGTATCACCTGTAAAATCAAAGATCAGAAGAGCTGTTCTCTCTTGGAGGAAAATGTAACTGTGCTCAATGAAACAGAGACAGAGTATGTGGTGCTACCGACTCACCATGTGTCACTGAATAATATGTACAATATGTACAGTTCAAGTGCACTTGAGTTTACCACAAAAGATGAGATAAGAGTGTTCATTCCACGGATTATAATTCTCACAACGTCCCCACAGCGCTTCAGTTATCCATTTATCCAGTTTTGATCATTTATCATAATCGTCCAACCAGGAAGAAAACAGGAGCAGTGTCCTGAGAGACAGACTGGAGTCCACTGGAGGTACAAAAGAATTGGCTGCAGAGCCTCCTGTCGCACACAGAAGTGTGGGATGTGTAATGGCAGACATTGGGGTTTCACTCATTCTAAATTGCTAAGGTTAACTTAAACTTTAACATAGTGGTATTTTGTGTTTGTTCCGCCGCCGGAGCCCATTTGACCCAGGTCACTTATTTAGATAAATGTCATCTATATCACAATTTAATCTTCCTCCTTGTCTTGATGTAATGTGTTTATGTTTTGACTATTGTGTGATAATTGTATGTTGTGTCTTCATGATGTGTTATCTCTGAGTATAAAGCACTTATACTCTGAATGTGTTGTATGCGTCGTACAGGGAGAGATTACTCTGTTAGGGACAGACAATGTTCACTTTGGTACCAGTGAATAAATCAACTCATGGATCAGACTCATTCTCTCTGCATTTTTATTGTTTAACTTGTTTTAGAAATCCACAACAGCATTTTTTCCATAACAGACGTCACAGGTCACTTTTCATCTGGGACGTAGGCTTTGGTCCAGCAGGTTGCCAGCAGTGGTCCCAATAAAACCTGAACATGCATGTAGAAATAACTTACACAATAACAACAACTGCCTAGAATAAATATCAATGATGATTGAAAGCAGCTGGTGAATGTACAAAACACACAATAAATTCTGCAGCACCATCTTTTTGATCATTTGAAAATGCTTCACCACAAGTGAACATAAACATGAACCTGAAGCAGACACCGAGAGCAAGTGAACAGGGTTATTTTACGGGAACAGGGCAATACTGGGCTAGGGCAGGAGGGGGGGCAGGACCAGGGGCAGGAGCAGGAGGGGGGGCGCAGGAGCAGGGGCAGGAGCAGGCGCAGGAGGGGGGGCAGGAGGGGGGGCAGGAGCAGGAGGGGGGAGGAGCAGGAGCAGGAGGGGGGGCAGGAGCAGGAGGGGGGGCAGACTTTTTACATTCCCCTCGTGACCAGGAGCCTCTGACATTTAAAGCAACAAAAAACACAATTATTAAAAGTCGAACTGTCAAAAATATTGTAGAAAATTCATTCCTAGAAAACGACCGTTACTTTCTAGGCCACACCTCCTGCCAAAGCCCGATCCTGTCAGATCTGGTCAGGCTGGAGCAGGTCGCTGTGTCCTTAGGCAAGACACTTCACTGCCTGGTGTGACGTGTGCGTGAACGGCTGGTGGAGGTGGGAGGGGCCAGTGCTGCAGACTGGCACGTCAAACCACAAAACCAAAAAACTAAACAAGTGTTGAATTTGCCCAAAACACAAAATGCCCAGAGCCTTTTCTTTCAGATTCACTTCCTCTGGACAGTTTGAGCCGTCGCTCTCACGTTCACAAAAGAAACTCAAACATAAATGAAGCAGAAGTACAACACTTGTTTTGTTCAGGATTCAGACTCTTCAATGTATTCTTTAATATCGTCTGGTCAAATATTAAAGAGTGTCAGACGTGTCAGAAACCACAGTCATCATCCGTGTGTGAAAGAAACCAAGCACAAAAGTAAAGTTCTACATTTAATTAAAGTATTTGTACTTTTACACTGAGACGCTGCAGGTTTGTTCGACTTTCTTTTGGAAACAACAAACTAGAACCTTCTCTTCACAGAAGAGCAGGATCTGTACTTTATCGTCCACATGTTTGAACTGGACTTTGCTCCTGTTTTCGAGCTGCTGAAGTGTCTGGGGTTTGTTTGAACAGGTTCATGGACACTTCTTTAACAATGTTTTGAGTTTCTTTACAACAGTCTTTCAAGAATAAACCTGGAAAGTTGTCTTTGACGACCAGAAATCAACAGAATTCTTTGAGACACAGTTTGACTGAAACATTTGGACTGAGGAGGATTTTATTCATGAGTCACAAAAATCATAATCACTGCAGAAATATGAGCTGTTTGTGAGAATTTATGAAAGGACTTGAAACTACAGCACAGGACTGGACTGGACTGGACTGGACTTGGACTTGGACTGGACTGGACTGGACGACTTGGACTGGACTTGGACTTGGACTGGACTGGACTTGGACTGGACTTGGACTGGACTTGGACTTGGACTGGACTTGGACTGGACTGGACTTGGACTGGACTTGGACTGGACTTGGACTGGGCTTGGACTGGACTTGGACTGGACTTGGACTTGGATACATATATTACGTCATGGAAATATAAAAGTATGATCATTTTGTTTTCAAACTCAGTGTCAAGAATCAAGTCCTTTCCTACAGTTTGAAGTTCAGTCTCATGACACTCTGTACATTTACAGTTTATGTTTTACCAAAAAACTAAATATCAGTGAAACTAAACCCCTTTCTGTTTGTGGAGCTTCAGAATTGCAGAGTCAGGAATAAAAAGAGGAAGTGGAGATTATTTCTTGCAGAAATGAAGGCGAGATCCCAGAACAGTCTGATCCTCGACACAGAGTCAGCTGCAGGTAACACACACTTTGTATCTCAGTGTTTTATGGACGTAGACAATAACAGACAGTTAATCTTCAGCTGATCCTGTATTTGTTTCATCTTAATGCAAGTGTGTTATTGGGAAATGAACGGTTAAAAATGTTATGGTTGAAAAAATGTAAAAACATGAGCTTGGAAGGAAATGTGTCGCCACCAAAACATCAAAACGTCTTGTTTATGGTCATAGAGGAGATAAAATAGTAGTAAACTGTTTGGCACATATTTGGAGAACTTGTTCCAAATGTACTTTTTATTAAAGGAAACACATTCTGCTCCAGTGACTTTTTTGATCTTTTAACCCTGTTCTAACAATGATCCGTCATCAAAAACACACCTGAAGGAGCATTCAGCTGCATTCACACTGTTTTGAGGAATGTTAATCAGAACATCGTCCACCCTCTTTGCACTAACCACGCTTCTGTGCACTTCTATGTGCAGGTTTTCAAAAGCAAAAGAGTCTGTAAATGTGTTGAAATAGACCCAAATACGGCCGCCACGTTTGTTTTGGTTTGTCCTTTTGACTTCCGCCCAAACCACAATGCAGCGCTGTGATTGGTGCCACACAACGGCAGGTGCAGCCCTGACAGCGGCACACAGTCTGACAAAGATACAATATGAGCTGAAGAGATAAAGAGTGTTGTGATGACAAATGCTTCCTCGTTGTATTCAGACTCATTTACAGCACGTCCTGTTGTTGAACGGTTTCTTCTTCACATCAGACACTTCAGGACTTCTGCCTTCACACATTTTATTTGCAGTGTGTCCCCGATCCAAATCTGACTTGGGAAAAAATCTGACCTGAACGTCCTGCAGCGTGAACGTAGTGACAGAGCGCCCCCTGCAGGACTCAAGTGGGAATACACTGCAGTGAAAGGACACAAAAGCTTTTCTTTCTTTCTTTCTTTCTTTCTTTCTTTCTTTCTTTCTTTCTTTCTTTCTTTCTTTCTTTCTTTCTTTCTTTCTTTTCCCCTTCTTCTTTTCCACTTTTTCATTGAAATAATGAAGTACAATCACACACAAATTTCTCGTCGCCAGATATTTAAAAAAGTGCCAGTGTTTCTCTGGAAAGTCGTCTTTGAGTCGATGTCAGAAAATGTTGCAGCTGGTTTTCCATCAAGAAAATACATCTGCGACCACCACACGGACCCACAAATGGGGCGTTTGAAGCTTGTTGTCGCCCCCTGCTGTCTGTGAGCAGAACACCAGCTGCATCTGAAGACGATACTCCAGAGAAACACTGGTGCTTTTTTATATTTGGCAACGTGACAAGTTTTTGAGTGTGACTGGACTTTTTCAATTTCAATATTTCAATAATAAAGCAGTGTATTTTCACAGAGACCTGCAGGGGGAGCTCTGTCACTGAAGTTACTTAGTTCTGCTTTAAGGTGAGACTCTACAGGTGAACAGGAAAAAAACTTGAATTTAACCATATCAATAGTAAACTTATGTAGTTTATTCACATGAATCATGTTAAATTACACTTTTTAAATGGTTAGTAAAGACCGTCAGATTTTTTATTTGTAGATTTCATCTTAATATCGCTTGTGACCTTTTTGAAAATCTATCCTTATTTATTGTTCATTTTACGTCACTGTTTTTGACGGCTGTAAAAAAACAACAACAATTAAGTGGATCTGTTTTTTTCAAACTTTCTTTTGATTAAATCAATGAATCCACTTCAGTTCTGACAAAAAATATAAAGTTTTAATGATTAATGATTAAAATAATTATAAACATTTAGGCATTTTTTTCAAATGTAGTATTTTTGTCAGAGCAGAGCAGAAGTGGATTCACAGAATTAAGCAAAAAGTTGTAAAAATAAATGACCTACTGTGATCTTACAGCTGTCAAAAAGTGGAGTAAAAGGACAAAAGAGCAGCACGTGTAAATCCTGTGATAATGGGCATTATAAAATTTCACATTGATATTTTGAAAATAGGGATCAAATTAAGGTTTGCAACAAAAATCATCCAAATATCTCTAGAACAGAAGAAGTTATGGCCATTGTAAGCATTAAAAATGGGGGAAAAAAAAGGCATAAACTCCCTAGCAGGTCATACGCTTCCGAAACTAGCTTTAGCATTAGCATTAGCATTGACACACAAAAACCTCTCTTTCTGTAAAAGAGAGGTTTTTGTGTGTAAAGTGTCAACAGTGAGCTGTCTCTGTGTTTGTCTCGCTCTTGTTTTTCTCTCTCTTTTTTTTTTTTTTTTTTAAATCAGAAAAAGACAAAACACCTAAAAACCTCAATCAGCTGAGAAACATGCACAAATCTAAATCTATCTAAACAGACAAACAAAACAGAACTGCCAAATTTAGTTTTTATGTAATTTGTTTTACACTAGAAAAACCAAAGAGCGGATGCACAGATTTCGTCGGGTGCTGAACAATTTGTGAACAAAATAAGATCTTCTAAAGCGTCAAAGTAACCCCGTTCTCCTGTGTTCCAGAATGGCAGTGTGGCTCTGTTTGCTCGTTCTGCTGATGCTGGACGCCGCCTTCGGAGCAGAGCTGGACCCAAACGGGCTGAAACTCTGCGTCACCTCCAACTCCAGAATCCAAAACCTCTCCCGCCAAAACCGGACCGCCGTGCCCTCGAATCTGCCCGAAGACACCGAGTACCTGGACGTTTCCCACAACGCCATACGAGCTCTCGCAGACGACACGTTTTCCGAGCTGCGCGACCTCTGTTTCCTCAAAGCGTCTGACTGCGAACTCACGGAAATCTCTCCACGTGTTTTTGAGAAGACACCGTCCCTCAAAGTCCTCAACGTGTCGCTGAATAAACTGTCCGTCATTCCAGATCTGTCGCTGCCAAATATTCAGATTCTGGACTTGTCTTACAATTTCTACCAAAGTTACCAACTCCCGAAATCTCATCAGAACCTTAAGAATCTGTCTGTTTTGGCGTTGGGAAGCGCTAATGCTACGTCTGTTGGCTTCAGTGACTTCGACGCGCTCCAAAACGTCACGCTGCGTCACCTGGTCCTCGGCGCAGAGACAAAATGGCTGACATACGAATCCGGCGCTTTGGCTAAACTTCGACTTCTGCAAAAGATCTCGCTCAAGACGACTTTCTGCTCAAACCTGGATCTGTTGGACTCGGTTTTGTTGGATCTGAGTCAAACCCACGTGACTGCGATACGATTCGTCAGCGTTTTCCCCGACATCTGTAACGTTAGCGGTAACCCTTTGGAGAGAATCCTGGAGATGCCGCGGCTCCGGAGCCTGACGCTGGAGAACACCTGGACGAACACCTCGTTTTTGGAGCGGTTTTTCAAAGACGTGTTTGAGTCGTCGGTTTTGGAGCTTTCTTTTGTAAACGTCACGTACAACGAAGACACGCCGGACGGTTTTCGGCTGCCGAATCTGACCCACAGCGCCGCCATCCAGTCCGTAACCTTCTACGGAATCAACCATCATCAGTACCAATACCCAAAGTTCGACATCAATTTTGATCTCATTTTGAAACTTACGTATTTGAAATTCTCTGGAACCGGGATGAACATTTTGCCGTGCGACATTTTTTCTGCGATTCCAAACCTCGAGACGTTGGATATTTCAGATAATCTCTTGGACGACAGTGGATTTTGGTGGTCGTCCTGTTTGCACAAAAAAGTTGTATTTCCGAAGCTAACGCAGCTTTGCCTCAGTAAGAATCGTTTCCGCAGCTTGTCGTTTATCGCTAAACAAACGCATCAAATCAAACGGTTGGAGTCGTTAGATCTTAGCTTCAATTCAATCGTTTTAGACGGCGTTACGGATTGGCCTTTCTGGATTAAAGAGCTGAACCTGGGCAGCAACAACCTCGGTAATTCCGTGTTTAACTTCCTCTCTCCGCATTTTGAGAGAATCGACTTGTCCAAAACGGGTTTGACAGTTTTAACGCAAAAAGATATCTCAAAATTCCCTAAAATCACACATCTGTTTCTCAGCAGCAACAGCATTCAAACCATCGCCGCGAATCTCAGAGCGCCGTCTTTGCGAAGTCTCTACGTCGACCAAAACGCAATCACGTCCATTTTTGAGGCGGATCTTGCAGGATTGACCCATTTGCAGACGTTAAAAGCTGGTAACAATCCGTTTGTGTGTTCATGCGATTCGTTGTGGTTCGTGACGTCTCTGAACAAGTCTCTGCTTCCCGATTGGCCGCTGCAGTACACATGTAGCACGCCGCCGTCTTACTCTGGGAAACCTCTCACGTCCGTCCGGGGCTTGAACGCGCTAAACTGCCAAACGTGGCGTCGGGCAGTGCTGGGTCTGTGCGTGTTTCTTCTGGTTAGCGTCGTTAGCGCGCTCCTCTTCCACAGATGCGACGGCGTGTGGTACAGTAAAATGCTTTGGGTTTGGATTCAGTCGCCGCCGCGCCACAAACGCTGGGGAAAGCTTCAGAGCGCTGTCGTTTCGTACCACGCTTTCGTCTCGCACAGCCATCGCGACGCGGATTGGGTCGAAGTCGCAGCTCGTGGCGCTGCCTCGGCGCCGGCTTCACTCTGTGCGCCCACGAGCGAGATTTCGCCCCCGGAGAGTGGATTTTTGGACAACATCGTGAAGTGCGTGGAGTCGAAGTTACAAGTCAATCTTCGTTCTCTCTAAACACTTCGTGCAAAGCGAATGGTGCAACTACGAGCTGTTTTTCGCCCAGCACAGGTGCATTTCGGCGCAGCAGGACTCGATGGTGTTCGTTCTGCTGGAGCCCATCGCGGCGGACTCGCTGCCCAAACGTTACCTTCGCCTGAGGAGCGTTCTGAAGCAGCAGACGTACCTGGAGTGGCCGAGCGAGGAGCGCAAGCAGAAGGTGTTTTGGGCGAGTTTGAAGACGATGCTGCGTCGAGCCGATACGTCCAAGGTTCTTAAAGACGTGGCTTTGGCGATAACTGAGACGACTCCATTGATAAACGCTCCTGAACTCTGTGAGAATCACGAGGAGAACGAGCATCGTGGATTTTAAAGAGGACATACTTCATAAGAATACATTTTCTAAAACTTTATATTTCAGATATATGTATTACATTTGGGTCTGACAAAAAAAAGGGGTTTGACAAACAGCGTCTGTTGCTTATTTCGTTGTTTGTGATATATATTAGAATATGAAATGAGGACATTTTACAAGTTGCCAATATTTATTTAAGGCAATATATATTTGTGAATTAAAACGACATGAGACATTGAAGTTACTCCTTTATTAAACAGACGTTCTTATAAGCTTTTACTTAATTTTAAAATCCATCTGAAGGTTCTTTTTTTTCTCTAATTCTGTCTTACTTTAATGGGAGGGCATCTGTGGTAAATATTTATCATAGTTTTACATTTGTGAAGTTGCAGTTTGTTAAGAAATTTTGAAAAATAAAAGTTTTAAATGACAGAAAGTAGAGTTAAATCCCCTGTGATGTCATCAACAGGCGACGTACCATTGAAAACACAGAGACAATTTACAGCCACACATTTTTTCCTGACAGTTTAAACCATCGTTCAACAAAATAAAGTGTTATCGGGGATTATTTATTGTCAGTTTTCTTGTGGAAAAAATGTGTTGTGAATTTATAAAACAAGTTAAACAATAAAAAATGTGCAGATAATTAATCTGGATCAAAGTGTTGATTTATTCACTGGTCGACGGTCCATCACTGTCAGAGACTGAGGCGGGACATTAGGATAACACATCATGGGGCATAATATGACAGACAATGTGTAATTAGGCCAAAGACCTATGGATTAACAACATCAGCAGAAAATAATGGTTATCTGTGGTTTATTAGACATGATTTCAGAGTCACAGGACATCATAAACAGATTATATGCTCACCATAAGATACCACTTGAAAGGGTCAGATGGACTCCAGCTTGACACAGGATGTGAAAATGTTTCAGCTAATCTTAGCATCTTAGAATGACTCTGTAAGGTCGAAAATTGCCATAACAGTCCACCCTCTGTTTAACTGGAAACACCCTGGTTTAGATACTGTCATATCTCAAACAATCAAACAATCTGGTCTGGTTGCTAGGCAACAGATGGCCCTTGTTTACAGTCTGGTTGCTTGGTAACAGTTGTGGCTCATCTGCCCTGTGTTAAACTAATACAATGGAAAAAAGATGGTGGCACCCATCGCAACTTCTGGAATAAACTGAATAATAAAGGCCAGAGAGAACGTTACCATAGTAACCAATGTCCCGCTCTGGCTCCATTTTGTGTTAAGAACTGACACAAACTGATGGAGCTGGACTTTTTAACAAAAATGTTGTAATAAATACTGTGTTTGTACTTGTTCTACCAAAATAATGTGAAACAAATATTTTCTAGTTTTAAGCTCTAAATTCTTCTTTTATAGTGACAGAAATAAACAGAATAATGATCACCGGTTGTGACCATGTGCTGCAGTGACACAAACAGTTTAATTCTTCATAAAATGTAGACAGTGCAGTGTTATTCATAATTCAGAAAAAATAATTTCTTTAGAGTTCTGCATTATCAGGACAAATAAACCATTCTATGTGTATTTAAACTCTTTAATCAATTACTTTTATGGCCCTGTTTTTACATTATTTTTCATTAGAATGTTGTTCTTTCTGCATCACCAGATGAAACTGCCACAACAACAGAGCCACGCTGTCTGTGGCATTTATTATAACTCGATGTGTCTGTGCTCATGTTCAACCAGGAAGTAACATTACAAACTTTACACAAACTTTCAAACTGGAAACTAAATGTTGAGTCAGATCTTAAACACAGTATAATCATGTTCTCTATGTTTTTGTGAAATCATGGAGTGTAAATTGTCTTATGTGCTCTATTCTCAGCCGCTGCCCTTTACGCCCTCAAACGACCCAAACACGTCTAATCACTTTCACTACGACTACAGTATCCCCCTCGCGGCCGTGACCTGCTCATCTGGCGTCTGACATCAAGGTGCAGCAAACACTTCCGCCCTTTAATAGTGAATTGATCGGATCACAACCTTCAAAGTCTGATGTATTTCAGAATCAGTGTTTCGCCGCAAATTATGTTTTGTGTAATTGTTTTATCATTATATTGCATTTAGCACTTTTTATTGTATTTTATTTTGAAGGTCCAATTAGAGACAGGACGTTGTGGCAGAAGTCAGCCATCCTGTATTTGCTCTCTTTAAGCACATGAGTGAAGTTCATCCTCTGCCATCTGCCTTTTTGTTCATGCCTTTGACATCACCGTCTGTAAGTTTTACTTTACACACATGAAACACATGATGCCCAAGCTTTGTTTGTGTTGGATGATTATTGAAAATGTGAATTTTGTTGATTATAGACATGTATGGTAGTGAATTGATTGTTAAGATGTGGTTAATCATTTATATTTTCTATGATCTTAAGCTAACTTTAGCCACATTTCTCTATATGCTAAGGGTACTTTTCTGTTTTACAATTTTACTCTGTTTTGGAAACACTGAGCAGTAAATTGGAGCTATGGGCGCTTCATCCTGACTCTTTGCATGTTTTCAAAAGGAGTTAGGTTTACTGCGAAATTGAGTTAGATACACACAAGGAGAGGATAATCAGAAACAGAATTACTTTTATTCATCCAAAAGAGCAAATTATTTTCATGACAGCTATGCAACCAACCAGTAGAAGAAGAAAATAAAGCCACAAATATGATTAAAATAAGACTTAACTTGTTCAGAATAACAAACAAAATTGAATAAATCAGTATCTCAATAGATGGATAAAATAAATGTATATGTTAATCAAATAAACCCCAGTATGAACAAAAAAACCTACATTCACTTAACTTATAAAATCCCTATAAACTCATTATCATGTACAGTTTAATAACAGTCTGTGGCTGAACGAGTTCTTGACCAACACTTTGTGGAGCGAGAGTTGGAGTTTGGAGTTGGATGGAGATAGAATTTCAGGTCCACACTGACCCTCTGGATGGAGGTGGGAGTCTCAGAAGCTTTGGTCCACCACCAACACCACTAGGGTGGACCTGAGGAGGACCAAAGCTTCCTTGGTTTTTGTCATGTTAGTGCTGAAGGTGGTTCCTCTCGCTCCAGGTGACAGTTTTCCCCCACAGTCCTGTCCTCCCTCTCGTTTCCATCACTGATGCATCCAACCACTGCAGAGTTCTGAAGGTGACTCTGCTCAGTCTGTGGTGTAGAAGGTGAAGAGGGAAGGACAGAGGACAGTCCCCTGAGGTGCCCTGGTGTTTGACTCTGTCAGGTGCTGTAGCCGCACATACTGTAGTCATACTGTGTCTGCCAGTGAGATAGTCCACAGTCCAGGGCAGGGCGGTGATCTCCAGGGGAACACTGTCAGACTGAGGATTGGGGACGAGGAGTGAGTGGGGCCATCTTGTATCATGTGAGTGTTCTCTGGTCCAAATTTCATGACTGTGTGACACTGTATGTGACCAAAGCACCACTTTTTACTCATTCACAAAGTTCCATCAAGGGCTTGGTTCAAAAAAGGGTTTTTGGGTCCAATTGGCCAAAGGTTCAAATACAAAGCAAAGAAAAGGCCAGACCAAACACAACCCGACTTTATTTTAATTATGTGATTTTGTATATGATTCATTATGTGTAATTATCGTCTTGTGTTGTCTTCGGTGGTCGTTTATTAATAAATCCTGTCTGGTTGTTGTGAATTCATTTTTTCAGTATTTGTTCCATTCTTTTGGACATAATTGAGGTGTAAATACAGCCCTGATCAAAAGTTAAAGACCAATTGAATAAATGGCAAAAGTTACATTTTCATGGTTGAATCTTAACAAGGATCAAGCTGAGCTTCAATAAACAACAAAAAATGTGAGTGAGACAAAGTTTGAGTAAACATTTGATTGAAAACAACAATGAAACTGAAATAGTCTGTTCTGCCGCTGATCAAATGTTTAGAACCACGTGCCTTTAAAAGCTTAAATCTGTGCAAAAATGTGGATTCATTTTATGTCAGGTGTTCACCTGTCATGATGTTCTGATGGTTATCATCGCTGCTGAGGGACGCAGTAAGACACACATTTGTCATTTATTAAAATATATAAAATATTAAATATTTTATATTTATATTTTATAAAGATAAAATTTCTATCTATATGTCTCTCTCTCATTTCTTGTTCTTATTGAAGCTCAGCTTGAACCTTGTTAAGATCCAACCATGAAAATATGACTTTTGCCATTTATTAAACTGGTCTTTAACTTTTGACTGGAACGCTATGATAGTTCACATTAAGAAGTGCTTAAAATCAGTGCTTACTGTTGCACCGACCTCGGAGCACTGAGCCGCGGGTCCAGGAAAAGAATCCACAAGAAGTCTATTTTTGCCTGATGCTGCAGCGGTCTGTTACGGAGGAAACCACGTGAATCTGCTTGGCTTTTGTCAGAAACAGACCACAGTAAACCGGAGTAACAGCTGAATTCCACATTCCACGTCTCCGCTCCGCTCCGCTGCTCCACACACTGCGCAGAACTTACGCAGCCATCAAAATCAATGAAGCCCGTTCCACATCCCGCGTAAGCGCTGCGCAGGTCTGCGCCTCGGCTCCGCCCCTCCGCCGCTCTCCGACAGAATTGCGGATGAAGTCTATTTTCTTCTGCGCCCGAGTCGAACCGGATCAAGCCACGCAGTTTGGATCGCACCAAACAGGAAAGAGAACACGACCTACATCTGGGTTTCCAAAACAGGGTCTGCGCTCTAAATCGGAGGCGGTCTGCGGCGCAGCGGAGCGGAGACGCATGATGTGGAATTCAGGCATAACAGGCGTCTGCAGGTGACCCACAACGGGAGTGGAGTCAGTGACACAAGGTGTGGGAGGCACAGTTGGGTTGATCTGGCCCTTCTTTAGGTATTACAGATATGATGGCCTTTTTCCAACTCGGTAGAATCTGAGCTAATTGTTCATTAATAATCACCAGACTCGTACAGAGCATTTCTGCTTCAAATCAATTGCAATGCAAGAAATCTTTTGTTTATTTTTCCATGGTAGTAACCTCTGCAGCCAGAAGATGGAGTGTTAATGGTAAATCCTGATGAGAAAATGCCTGATGGGGAGTAGGTCATGTGTGGTTTTCACTATAAACAATATTTTATTATTTTGAGAGCAAGTTTAAAGAAGAGGAAGCATAAAAATATGTATGTCATTTTGAGAACCAAAATCCTTTAAGTCCTTCATACACACGTCTCATGAATTTGGCTGCAGCCTGATTCGTTTTATTCGTGTGATCTCTCATTCTTTCCAGTATCTGGACCTTCTCTGTGTCTCCAGTCTCCATCTTCTTACTCAGAAACTCCAGATGAATTAAAGTGGACACTGAATCCACGTTCAGAGCGATCTTATCCAGCTGCTCTACGATGTGGAAGGCCTCATCTAGACACTGTTTTTTACTTTGTTCAAGAGCCAACAATTCCTTCTCCAGATCCTGCAGCAGAGTGGTCTTCTCCTCACTCTTGGTTTTGTTCTCTTCAAACTTGGCCTTCATTTCTTCAATGGTTGTTTCCACTGTTTTGGTCTTGGTCACATATCTCCACTTCTCTTTCACATGAACGTCCACTGGACATTTCCCAGAACAGGAAGTACATTTGCCTTTTTTCATGACCTCGCACGATTTTGGACTCCAGGCCCAGGTGCATCCTGGGTTATGGCAGTTCTCTTTGCAGTTGTTACAGGTGACAGCTTTGTTGTCCCACCTGGCTTTGATGTCTTCTTTCTCTTTGTAGGTTTCTTCTATGTTAACTTTAAAGTTTTCGTTTTTCTTCATCTCATGTTTATAATGTAAAAATTCTTCTCTGTTCTTTCTGATCGCCTCCTGCTTCATTTCCACTTCTGTCACTCGTTCCTTCAGGTTCTGGATGCAGGCTGTGAGTCTGATTCTCTCTTTCATCACCTTCACTGTCGTCTTCAGAGACTGAGGTTTTAAATTTCCAAGAAAATCTGTGAAATCTTTCATTCCATCTTCTGCGGCTTCAAATGTTCGTTTTGCAGCTCTTTCAGCTCGACTGTCATTTCCAATTCTTTCCTTTTGGCGGTTGCTGAATAGGAAATACACAGGTTCATTTTCATTATTTTTAGCAAATTTGATCTCTGCGTCTTTCAGAGCTTGAAGAGCATCTTTTGGTTCCCCACCATCTGAGAACGTCATCATAGCCACAATGTTCTTCTCCATGTCTTTGCCGAACAGAGAAGTGACTGAGTTGAAGATGTAGGCCAGTCTCTCGTCCAGTCTGTTCTCTGAGGCCTTTAAAACAAAACCAACAACATCAACTGTGTCCACTCCATCAGGGAGACAGAACAGGTCCTGGAGTAACTTCATAATCATCTGATCTTTTTCTATGCCTTCTGTGTGTCCGAATCCTGGAGTGTCAATGATGGTCAGAGAATAAGGAACAGTTGTTCCTTCAAATCCAAACACTTCATAAACAGACACAGCAGAGGTCTGACTCTCAGACTGAGGTCTGTCCTCCTCGTCTGAAATGACCTCAAACCAGACTTTGTCTTCAAAGTCCACCCCCATCACAAAGTTGACCAGGGCGTTGATCAGAGTGGACTTTCCTGCCCCTGTGGCTCCCACCAGCAGGATGGTCTTGTTCAGGTGCTTTGGGTCACTTTCTCCAAGAGTAAATCTCCTCAGTTTGGACTCTTTGTCTGATGTTTCGTCCAGATTTACTCTTTTTAGCTGCAGCTGGTAACGATCTGGGGGTCCACGTTGGATCTTCTTACTTTCGTCCATATACTTCTGTAAACGGTGTGCCATGTTCTGACTTTTCTGTCCTAAAGGAAAATACAAAAAAAAAAAAGGGTTAAAAAAGTAAAAAAGCTAATAAAGAAACCAAATAAAATTTTTTTTTCTGTGACCCGATTGAAGAAGCCTGAACATTTTTTTTTTAGGGAACAACAAAAGTTAAGTAATTTTTGTGTCCTCCACTTAGGTTCAGATTCGTTAGATAGGTTAAGATGCTAAAAAACCTGTATCAACGGGGACCTCTAGTGACATCATTCCAAAGGCAACAGCAAGAGATCTGTCTAAAACATTTAAATTTATATAATTTATAAAATATGTATTTATGTAATTAAAAAATATTGCTAAACAACAAAACAACAGAAATTAACATGGCAACTTCAGTAAGAAGCAAAAGCTCATTTCATACAAAATCATTGCTATATTAAAAAAATACTGAACTGAATACATTGATTTTTACGTCTATTTTGAGTCATGTGTGCATTTTTGGTGCAAGTTTTATATGGAATATTGAATGAAAAGGCTAAAAACATATGTCTTATTTGAACAACTAAAGTTTTTATATAAATAATTATAGCATCTGGAAAGAGGAGTCTAAAATTAGATTTTTTTTCTCAAAAGACAAACAAAAAAGCATCAACATTTGTCATCTTAAGTTTCCAGGACATTTGACAACTCTTGAAAACTAATTAACCCTTTATCTTGTCTTCAAAGCGAGCCAAGCAAATGGTGACCTGGCACTGGTCAGCAACGAGAACCAGTGAAATCATAAATATCTGTCTCTCTGGACAAACCAGAACTCACAATAAAGTCCTGAAAATGCTGAAAAGGATATATTACATCGGTAGCTAAACCATGCTAACAGATTCTTGTGAATTGTGTTGGCAAATGTTATGTGAAGTCATAATATACATCCCCTCGTTACCTGCTGATGATGTGTGAATTAATTGATACAATGTTAAACATTCTGTAATAGATAAGTCAAGTTAGGAGAATTGTCAGTAATTGCTCTGACTAAATTGAACACTATTGAGATTACACTGCATGAAACATCCCATGGAATTTTCATATTCCTCAAAAGACAAAAGCACTGAACTTTAGATGCAGGAGAGTCACTCTACACTTTCTCCAATAGTGAACAATCTCTGGGCTGTGGCTTCCAGGCCCCTCCTGGGGTGCAGACCCCCTCCTGGGGTGCAGACCCTCTGCCTGCTAGTGCAGGCCCTGCACTCATCACTCCATGGAGCACATCGGCCCAGGAGCCCTTCCTCAACTGAAGACTGTGAAGTGAAACCAAAATAGTTTTGTCTCAAGTTAGTGCTCATCAGTGGACTCTTCAAACTGCACAGAGTTCAACACAGACAGCTTCAGGTGACCCAAGGAACGAAAGGAGACCCTGATCCACCGACCATCTACAGCAGTGGTTCCCAAAGTGGAGGTAGGGAGGAATGACCTGGGGGTAGCGACATGATTTCAAGATCTAATTTGAATAAATATGACACTGTGTTTGCTCCATTTTTCAAATTAAGAACGGTATTTCTTAGGGAAATAAGGTCTAATAAGTAATAAACTATTCAAATAACTAATTTTAAACCTGATTTAACATGCTTTGACACTTATTTTTCACAAATTATTTTCATTTCACTTTGAGGGTCCCGAGTTAGTTGCTTGCTGGGCTATTTTGGGGGTCCCGGCCAGAAAAGTTTGGGAACCCCTGGTCTACAGGATGCTATGGACAGAACCGGCCATTTCCTCGTCATGTAAGAACTGATCCAAATGTGGCCGAAAATGCAGGGTTGGCAAATAAGAGGTTTCCCTTAGACTGATTAAATAGAGATAAGTCTGTTATCTGAAGTTCGGGAGCAGGGCCACACCTCATCCACGCCCCTTCCGGTGACTACTCTATTTAAGCTTCCCGGTCACACACACCAGTGTTCGTTATTTCGTGCGAGTTTCCTTCCATACTTCATGAAGTTCGATTTCTCTTCCGAACTAGAACGCCGGAGCACCAGGTGCCAGACCTACGCTCCTCCCCTCAGTCACCGAGTTGCCAATCCTTCCATGCATCTCATTCACGCATTTATTGAAGCTAAATCTCAACACTGTTGCTTGATAGGCTTCCAAAACGTTAAATAACTGCAGATGCAAAAAAAAGAAAAACAAAGAAAAAATCCTCTCGCTCTGTCTCTCTCTGCCTCGCTCGTTCTCTCTTCCTGCATGTCAATATCTCCCTCTCCTCCTCTATCTCTCTCTCCCCTCCTCTATATTTCTTTTTCTCCCTCTCCCTGCCTCCCCAATTTCGCTCCCCTATCTTTTACTCATCTCATCTCTCCCTCCCTGGGCACCGAGTTGCCAGTTTCTCATTGGGCACTCTCTCAGAGTGGCGTGTTGCCAGGTGCCTGTTTCTCCCCGTACTGCGTGTCTTCAGGTTCCACAGTTTTCTCCCCGAGCACCGTGTTGCCATGGTCCACAGTTTTCTCCCCGAGCACCGTGTTGCCATGGTCCACAGTTTTCTCCCCGAGCACCGTGTTGCCATGGTCCACAGTTTTCTCCCCGAGCACCGTGTTGCCATGTTCCACCATTTTTCCTCGACATCTTGTTGCCAGGTTCCACTCACCTCCCTAACACAGAGTTGCCATCAAGCGCTAGGTGGCTTATCTCCATGCTTCTTTCCCTTGCAAATGTCCTTGCTCCTAGCAGCATTGCAATGCTCCCGATACCTGTTCTCCACTCTGTACTCGGACTTCCAACAGGAAGTATCGCCAACTAGAGAAGCCCTGCATCTCACGGGCCTCATGACCTCTACTGCCAGCCTTGCTGGTTTCGCCTACCGCTCTCTGCATAGTTGGCTCCATCCTGCATCGCCTGCTCGCTCTCCGCGCCATAGTCTTTCCACACCCTGGTATGCTGGGCCCTCAACCACCTGCCGCAGCCTCGTGCTTTCACCAGTGCCTGCCGAGCCCTGCCCTCAGTGTCCTGGGCCCTCCGATACCCTCTGATGCCCCGTGCCTCAACCTTTCATGGCACAACCTCCACCCTCAGTGTCACTGGACACCACCCTCTGCGTGTGCCCCCCGTGACGCAGGCTCCGCCCCCCCCGTGACGCAGGTTCTGCCCTCCACGAAGCTGGTTTTGCCAGCATCTGCTCGAGTTTAGACCCCCGTGACGCAGGCTCCGTCCTCCACGAAGCTTGTTTCGTCAGCTTCTGCTCGGGCTCTGCCCCCTGCGACGCAGGCGCCGCCTTCCGTGAAGCTGGTTCGACAGCCGCAGGCTCCGCCCTTAGAGTCTTTAGCTCCGCCCTCAGCGTCTTGGGGCTCCCTGCCGCAGGCCCTACCATCCAGGCCGTTGGCTCAGCCCTCCAGCTGACCTCAAACTCGTCCCTCCGAGTTACTGACCCTAACCAGCAGGACGCCCTCCCCTGCATGGGTTCAGTCCACCTTCTCATACATTCTCATGCCCTAACTAAGGCTTTCTCAACCTCATATTTATCCCAGCCTTCCCATTAACATTTCAGCTCAGCATCCAGCCAGCCACACGCTACCCCTTTCAGGCCTTATATTCGACCCCCATCAACCAGTATGCAACCCCGTTCTCAACCTCGTACCAGATCGGTTCTACCGCCGAGCACACAGATGCCCTCGCCACAGTTGCCGTGTCACAGCTGGCGGGCACCGAGATGCTCTCAGCCGCCACCGCCTCGCACCGAGATGCCCTCAGCCGCCACTGCCTCGCACCGAGATGCCTTCAGCCACCGCCGCCGGGCACCGAGATGCCTTCAGTCACCGTCGCCGGGCACCGAGATGCCCTCAGCCACCACCGCCGGGCACCGAGATGCCCTCGCCTCGACCTTCGCCGTCTGCCCGATGTCAGCCCGACCTTCTCCGTCAGTACGGCCTTGCCCGACCTTCGCCGCCAGCCCTCCTGAACTTCCTCGTCGCCTCCAGCAACACCAAACGGCAGCTCTCGTCGCTCTTTGGTCATCTCGTCTTCTACATACGGACCATCCCCAAGGAGCAAGCCTGCATCTACAAACTCCTGATTCTTACGTCTTCCGTTCCACCCCTTCACACCGCCACAATCCTTGCACGTCTGTTAAGTCCAAGCTACAATTACGAACAGCATCACCTCCTTCTCCTGGACCTCATCGACGATCCAGTCAACATTCACCTTCTTACAGCCGGCTCTCCACCGGCCGTTTTTGGGGTAAAGGGCAAATCATCAAACGCCCAAGTTGCTCCACTTCAGCCCATCTTTTGCCATATTCATGATTATCCATTGTGATTGCCCTACCATGGGGCCAGGAGTAGATGTCCATTTTGTGGCCATCCAATCCGATAACCTTACAATCATCATCCACAAGGCAGAAGTAGCGCACTCTCCGTCATGCCCTCCTTTCACCGCCTTACCCGGCCGATAGCCACTCATCTTTTCAATTATCAGAGTAAGTACATCCTGGGTAACCATAACTCCATGCTGATTCTCTTGTGTTTCACTTCAAACATTCACGATATCGACTCTCAACGAAGAACGAATGTCAACCACAGTTCCTCATTTCACATCTACCACGTTCTGCATCTTGACCCGCTCTGACCGGCCTCCTCCTGTCATCCTGCACAGCCTAGCTCTAGGACCTCGTCAGCCTACAAGACACTACGTCCTGCTTCCATTCCTTCCTACTCTCTTCAGCATAGTGCCTCCTCAAGAAAGCATAACAACCGCAGTGGTAATTCGGCCACAGTCCCTCCCTCCCGCCCTCTTCTAATTATTCTGTCTTATCTTTAGTCGGGGGGGTATTGAGGCCCGAGAGCCTCAGCCCTCATCACTAGAAGCCCCAAAACTGCATTTATCATCTACTCTCATGCATTTTATCGTTGTTCTCGTTCGCCAATAAACTTCTGCATCCAAGCTTGAGGTTGTGGTCCTTGCTGGTGAAACAAATCTAATCTTACTTGAGAGTTTAATGTAACTAAGTTGAAGCCCAGGTCAGCCTGGTGAAAATGTAAAATGTTTAATTGCTTTGATATTTATTTAACCACAAAAAATTATTCAGGTTTATTATCTGGGATTACTGTCACTGAAACGAGAACTCCACCTTTAGAAAATAACTTTTGAGTAGGTTTAAACTAGTGTTAATGTGTCAGATTTAAAATATTTAACTGGTGCCCTAAAAAAATAAATGTTAACATTATTTTACCTACATATGGTCATGTGGAAGAACACTGCATATTATTGGCACCCTCCGTGAGGGAGGCAACACTAAAATCCTCCAGTATTATTAGTGCCCACGGGTGAGGATGAATACCAATTAAGATTTCCTACATAATTTTAAAGATATATATATACACTTATATACTTATGGTGAGTACTGGGAGGTATCTGTACAATTTTAATGTGTTTTTAATTATTTATTTGTTGTTGATATTTAATTGGTACAGACATTTAAAGTATATTGTTTCACTGTCCATGTTGTTAACATGTGAAAATATACACACATATTTATGCAATTTTGTAATCAAATTATTTACCACAAAAGGATCACATCATAATATCAGAATTACACATGGTGATTCATTTTAAAACTTAATAAACCATACTATAAACACTGACCACTTATTTATGCAATATGTACGATTAGACAAATAACAATTATATAACACTCTTATTTTGTCAAAAAAAAAAAAAAGATCCTTCCATGCATTTTTTTTGACGACATACACTGAACAAAAACACAATCCCATTTTACATGAGCTGAATTCAAAGATATACAACATTTTCTATAAACACAAAATAACTTTTTTTCTCTCAAATATTGTTGACAAATGTGTCTAAATCTGTATCAGTGAACACTTCTCCTTTAATGAGATAACTCCTCCCACCTCACAGTGTGGCATATCAAGATCAACGCTGAAATGTACTGTCGCTTTTCAGCATCAACTGCTGGTTGTCTTGTTGGTGCCTCAAAACAACGTAGTCTTTGTTGACAATTGGAGTGTGTTTTGGGGAAAGCCCGGGCTCATACGCCAGGACGGCATCCATCCGACTTCAGAGAGCACGTCCCTTTTACTTCTGAATTTGGCCGATAGCCTTAGATGCCTAAAGTGACGACCCCAAGATGAACTTTAAGTACAGAGCAGCAACAAGTGTTCAGAGTCAACACCGTCACAGATCGAGTGTTCATAGTCAAATACAGACTGTGTCCTTCGTGTAAATAACACCAGAAAGTCAGATCCAAACAGATCCTTCAGGCGTCAGACCAAATAACTTCATAAAAATAATTTCCACACGATACAAATAAGCGTGTAAATATACGTGTAAAATGTGGACTGTTAAACATTTGGTCAATCTCTTCCAAATCACTTTTAGTAAACAAGTTAATTAGAGACTACAACATAGATCTTCTAGCTCAAACTGAAACTGGGCTTCAACAACATGATTGTGTCAGACTAAACAAGTACACAGCACAGGGCAAACGAGTCATGTGACCCTTCAGGCTGCAGGAGGCCGAGGAGGAGGCTGTGGTCTCACACACAGTTTACTCCTGAGGCCTAAGAATAATAAAGTGTCACTCATTTGAAAGCCTCATTCTATCAATGACCTGCTCAACTGGAGAAACCAAAAGGATGTTTTATTCATAATAATCTATGGACCTCCTGGTCCTTATTCACAGTTTGTGAAAGAGTTCACAGGGCAACAGCGAGCAATGGAGTCTGGGTTTAGGAGCAGACTTGGACAGACGTGCGGGCGGATCAGGTTAATTGGATCAAGCTACACAATGTTCTTTATTTGACGTTAATTAACCTCATATTCACGGAGAAAGGAGGCAAAACAGTGAATGAATGAAAGAGCAAATGATGCAAACGCAGACGACGCCCAGAAGTGCCGCAAGTGCACGCAGCAAAGTCAAACTCGTTCTTGCAAAAGACAAAATGTTATAAATGTACATACAATTTAAATAAAGGTTTAGGTGTTGTGGTTTGCTTTGAGGAAACATACTCTTTTAAATTATGCAGGAGGCTTTACCTGAGCGAAGGAGGAAGAACAAGAACAGCTGTGATCACAGGTTCATTTTATACAATCCATCAGTCCTCACATAGACGAGTGCAAATCACTTAGCAGCAGTGGAGAGCATATGGCGCAGAACAAAGCAAACAAACCAACAAACAAACGTGGTGGAGATCACGTGTTGAACCGTGTGTGAACCTTGACGAAAACAAACACGTGCGTTAGCACTAAAACAAGTGAACTGGACCAAACATATTACTCCAAAGTATTACAGACACGTGTAGACATGTTAACAACTAGATTAGTCGACCTCACTTCCAGCACAGCCTGGGCTCTGGAACCCGTCTCCTCACTCCATTTCTCTGGTGTTGCCCGCGGGGAGAGGCGGCGGGCTGGTGTGGGCTCATAGCCCAACAGCTCAGCCGTCACGTGTTGGAGTTCATCCAGGTGAACGAGAGGGTCATGTCCCTCCGCCTTTGAGTGGGGGAAGCAGTGCTTCACCAACATTGTTCACGGTGCGGGTGGAGAGCTGTTGACCTCGACTGGGGATGTGGTTGGACAGTGGAAGGAATACTTTGAGGATTTCCTCAATCCCACTGTCACGTCTTCCGAGGAGGAAGCAGAGGTTAGGGACTCGGAGGCGACTCGTCCATCACCCAAACTGAAGTCACTGAGGCTGTTGCTCCTTGGTGGCTCCTGTGGATGAGAGCCGCCCTGAGTATCTTAAGTCTCTGGATGTTGTGGGACTGTCTTGGACACGTCTCTGCAACATCGCGTGGCAGTCTGGGACAGTACCTCTGGACTGGCAGACCGGGGGGGTGGTGGTCCCTCAGTATAATATAAGAAGGGGGACCGGAGGGTGTGTTCCAACCACAGGGGGATCACACTCTTCAGCCTCCCCGGTAAGGTCTATTCCAGGGTACTGGAGAGGAGAATCCGACCGATAGTCGAACCTCGGATTCAGGAGGAGCCTGTGGTTTTCGTCCCGGTCGTGGAACACTGGACCAGCTCTATACTCTCCATCGGGTGCTCGAGGGTTCATGGGAGTTTGCCTCAGTCACAGGTGCTTTGTGGATCTGGAGAAGGCATTAGACCGTGTGCCCCGGGGCGCCTTGTGGGGGGTGCTCCAGGAGTGTGGGGTCCGGGGCCGTTTGCTAAGGGTTGTCCGGTCCCTGTACGACCGGAGCAGGAGCTGTGCTGCTGCAGTAAGTCAGACCTGTTCAGTGCATGTTGGACTCGGTTCTGTTCATAATTTTTATGGACTGAATTTCTAGGTGCAGTCAGGGCGTGGAGGGCGTCCGGTTTGGGAACCACAGGATCTCATCTCTGCTGTTTGCAGATGATGTCGTCCTGATGGCTTCCTCAAACCAGGACCTGCAGCACTGGGACGGTTTGCAGCCGAGTGTGAAGCGGCTGGGATGAGGATCAGCTCCTCCAAATCTGAGGCCATGGTTCTCGACCGGACAGAGGTGGCTTGCCCTCTCCGGGTGGGTGGGGAGTCCTTGCCTCAAGTGGAGGAGTTCAAATATCTCGGGGTCTTGTTCACGAGTGAGGGAAGGATGGAGCGTGAGATTGACAGGTGGATCGGTGCAGCGTCTGCAGTGATGCGGGCCGTTGTGGTAATGATGTTGATTTACTGGTCAATCTACGTTCCTCCCTCACCTATGGTCATGAGCTCTGGGTAATGACCAAAGGACGAGATCACGGACACAAGCGTCGAAATGTGCTTCCTCCACTGGGTGGCTGGGCGCTCCCTCAGAGACGGAGGAGCTCAGTCACACGAGAGGAGCTCGGAGTAGAGCCACTGCTCCTCCACGTCAAGAGGAGCCAGCTGAGGTGGCTCGGGCATCTGTTCTGGAGCCTCCTGGACGCCTCCCTGGGGAGGTGTTGTGGGCATGTCCCACCGGGAGGCGCCCCAGGGTAGACCCAGGACACACTGGAAGGACTATGTCTCTCGGCTGGCCTGGGAACACCTCGGGATCCCCCTGGAGGAGCTAGAGGAAGTGTCTGGGGTGAAGGAAGTCTGGGAGTCCCTGCTTAGACTGCTGCCCCCGTGACCCGGCCCCGATAAAGAGGAAGAAGATGGATGGATGGATGGATATGCCAAGCAGTTTTCATTTTCTGTTCGTAGTAATCGCTGAAGAATTGATAAGCCTTGAGGCTTTTAAATGCAGAGACTGTCCCAATCAAATCTTTGCTGTTAATCAAACAGTCTTTGATGCGCTGCTAAAATGATCAGGTGCACTTCCTACTGACTTCGTCCACGACATCTCGCAACCAATAAATAATCTGTATAATCGATACGGTCTCCAACGCTTTTTAACACTCTATTATCCACCAATGTAGTTAATGTTGTTGTTGATAACACATGCCCCTGCAATTGCAAATCACGTATTGTCGGGGAAATCCCTCGGGATTTTGATCAATGTGAAAGGACTTTATTTACAATGCAAGTCAATGTTGAATTCAACGTCTCAAAACCCACTTTAGAGCCTGGCTCAAAATACGGCTTTGGTCTCAAACGTTAGCTCACGGCTCTGTGACGACGATGAGGGGGGGATTTTTTTTTTTTTAACCAGGCTGGTTTAGCCGCTATGATTTTTTGAAGAAGGCAGTCTTTCCGGGCGCCTGTTCTTGGAGCACAGCACATTGTGGCTACATGCTAATGTGGCTATTGCTGCGGGCTAATCACAGCTAGCTCCACCCTAGAGAGTTTGCCTTGGATATTTGTGTCTTTGAGTCTTTCTAATGACCTGTACCCAAGAAGAGAAGGATACTTTTGGTGAGTAAGTTTGAAGTGAAGTGCTACTAAAGATACGGCTCATCTTTAGTGCACATGCACATCATCATCATTATTATTTTTTATCAAAGGAACACAAAAGAAGGGAGATGGTGGGAGAGAGATCACCCCCCTTTGAACACTGGTGTTACTCTGGCACGTTTCTAAATGGATGGTAAAGAGTTTGTTCTGAGAGACAAGTTTAAGAGCTCTGCCAGGTATACAGTACACGATTCTGTATCTGCAGATTTTATAAATGTAGCTTCAATATTGTCTGACCCCACAGTGGTTGTAATTTTCATTTTGCGTATTACTGTAAGAATTTCTTGTGGGGAAATACTTTTAAAACAAAAATGGTGCGAGGGAATTCCATTTTCCAATAAGATGTTGTTCAAGACTGAGTAAGTGTTTGATCTGATCAATCTGATTTTTGTTGTTGTGGTTAAGGACTGTATTTAACTTTTTGCAGAATTGTCTTGGGTTATTGACATCCTGAGACAGGTTGTTTTTGTAGTAATTAGATTGAGCATTTCTAGTTCTGGTTTTACAGTCATTGCACCTGAAGGTCTCCCAGTCACCAGAGCTATTACTGGTATGATATTTATCCCATGCATTTTCTCTTAATTCAGTGGTACCTCTAAGCTTTGATTCACACTCTCGAGTACCCTTTGAGTTTCAGGCAAATAAATGGGTTTACTTGTCGAATATAGTCAATTATTACTAATATTTTTTACCGAATGTATGACACCGTACACTTCACCTTCATTTATAACCTGAAACCATTCCCAGTGCCCCCTGGCAGTTCCTCATCTACCCCTTGGGAAACACTGTCTTAGCCTACAAAGGCTCAGTAGAACTCAACCGTGGTAGACTCCTTCCCTTAACCTTTTGAACTTTATACAGGGCATATTTATCACGTTCATCACTTAATAATAATAAAAGAAATCACAAGAATCATCAATCGTAGGCATTAGGGACATACAGTCCCATTGTACATTAGGCAGAGATGTACACAAGTCTTTGGCTGCAAGTGCAAGTCAAGTCTCAAGTCTTTGGCCCCAAGTCCAGGTCAAGTCTCAAGTCTTAAAACAAACTGAATATGTTAATATGCATAGTTTAGATAAAAATGTTTATTATGCGACACTGACGACATTAAACTGATATGGAATTTTAGTTTAGATCGAGCCTAAAAAATCCAGCCCGACCAGGCTGTCCGTACTGTCCGAACCTGACCCGGGCCCGCGTCATTTGCTGCATGATTTGACCCCAGGCCCGCGCACACGTAGAACCAGAGTTATATGAACTGAGTTCCGTGCAGAGTTTTATTGGCAGAATAAGCGCGCCTGACCTGAGGGATTAGTGTTCAGGGGCGTTTCTAGGATGTGCTGAGATCCGGGGCTTAGCCCGATGTGTTCTTTAAGTCATACGCAATATCCTGACGGGGATAGATTTTTTTTGCCAAGGGAGACTTATTTCTTGAATTCTGGTGCATTTTAAGTAGTTTTGAGCAACTAAAAAATGTAATTTTTTTTGTAGGCACACAAGTCTTTTATTACAAAATAACAATTGTTGTTTTGAACTCTTGTGCTCCGTTGGCTGTCATTGTGTTACTTGTTAACCTGTTACTTGTGAGAAGGTGGGACCATGAGATTGTACCTCCTGGATTTCATCTTTGCAAACTGGTCTATTATCTGGTTATGTTCAATGTTCGTCAACCAGTGTTTAAAAAAAATAGATAGATAGATGGATAGAATTTAAAACACAAAAGTCGAAATTGCCCATGTTTCATTGGATTAAGAACAAATTAGTAAATATTATTTTATACTTTTTTTTAAAGTTTTGAACCCTCACCCACAGTTTGAGAACCACTAACCAAATATAAAGTCATATTATTAAGTGGTTTGGGGTCACTGGGTCAAATGCCCTAGTACAAAAAAAAAAAAAAAGAAGTACTGTAGGATTTTTTTTCTTTACCTCACTGTGCAGTAATTTGCTGATGGTCCCTAAAAATTACGGATACCGCTGCAGTAAAACTAACTTTCACATGCACATTGGACACATCTCGGTCCTTGTCTAGGATGAGTTAGTTAGGATGAGTTAGTTATTATGAGTTAGAGGTTGAGCTCTTCTGTCGCTGCAGTGAGTCGGAGCACTAAGTGATTTTGTGAAGAGAGAGAGAGTAAAAGGCGTGGACCGACAGGAGCCATGAGGCCCAGCCTCAGGTGGGACTTTTCTCGAAACTGTCTGGAGGATGTGAACAGGGAGCGCATGGAAAAGGCGCTGAGGAGCGGAAGAGCTAAGGCGGGCTTGAATGACTCGCCGATGGCACGAGCACCGCTCACGGAGCGCACAAGCCAAGTCTCAAGTCTTTAGGTACGAGTCCGAGTCTCAAGTCCCCATCTCTGACATTAGGTAAGTCATTTCTAAAGTGTTCGAAATTTAGGTTTTTACGTTGTCTAAATTGTATACATTTAGGTGGTAATTTTGGTACTTTAATTTTCCACGCACAATATATAATGGAGTGGTCACTCATACAATCTGAAGTGGTTATTTGCTCTGGGTTGGTGACCAAGATTCAAAAGTGATGTCTCTGGTTGGCTCATTAATTAACTCAGACTTACAATTTTTATTAAATTCTTGTCGTTGGTTAAGCCAATTTCTAGGATTATTACTTCATTTGTGTTACTTTTATCCAGTGAGTTAATTGTGTTTAAAATATTTGGAGCTGATGGGGCC